>LR738713.1:131294489-131390755 GCA_902687465.1 Secale cereale
CCATCAAAGGAAGTACTCCAAGGGACAAGAACATTTTTTCTTTTGCCATCAAAGGATGTATCAACCAAGGGGCAAGAATTTTTGCATTTGCCATCAAAGGAAGTACTCCAAGGGACAAGAACATTTTTCTTTTGCCATCAAAGGATGTATCAACCAAGGGGCAAGAATTTTTGCATTTGCCATCAAAGGAAATACTCCAAGGGACAAGAACATTTTTCTTTTGCCATCAAAGGATGTATCAACCAAGGGGCAAGAATTTTTGCATTTGCCATCAAAGGAAGTACTCCAAGGGGCAAGAACATTGTTTGCCAATCAATGGATGTAATCCAAAGGGCGCTGATGTGGAGACATTCATGTAAACCGGACCAGAAGAGATTTAAGCGAGGATTCACATGTGATCCGTAGCCCTCTAGTGATCCTGGAGGTGGTGTTCATATGAAGGAGTTGCACTTGAAAGGCAAGTCCTGTTTGGTCCCTTATAGCATTGTCCTGCATAACAAAATAGACTGTTCGAAATATCTGTATTAACTTTCATAAGACACTTATTTAGAAGAAAAAAGGCTAATCCCCCGGTTTACTAGGGGTGCCGGTTTATTTATTAATCATAATATATATAGGATACATGAAGCGGAGCTCATGGCTCAAGTGTAGTAAGGCCGCAGGAGGGCAATGTTCCATGGCCTCTTCGTCTCTTCCTCTGATGTCCGTGAGTCTTTGTGTTCTCGAACATCCACCAGGTAGTATGAACCATTATGTAGGTTCTTGCTGACCACAAAGGGTCCTTCCCAAGGTGGGGATAGATTGTGCATATCTGTCTGGTCCTGGATGAGCCGGAGTACTAAGTCCCCCTCCTGGAATGTCCTGGTTTTAACCCGGCGGCTGTGATATCTGCGCAGGTCCTGCTGATAAATTGCAGATCGTGCTGCTGCTATGTCACACTCTTCATCCAGCTGGTCCAAGCTGTCCTGTCTTGCTTGCTCATTGGCTGCTTCAACATAAGCTGCCACCCGTGGTGAGTCATGGCGGATATCACTTGGAAGAACCGCTTCAGCATCGTACACCATGAAGAAAGGTGTGTAACCTGTGGACCTGTTTGGTGTAGTATTGATGCTCCAGAGGACAAAGGGCAATTCCTCAACCCAGCACCCTGGTGTTCTTTGCAAGGGAGTCATAAGCCGGGGCTTGATACCTCGCAAAATCTCTTGATTGGCCCTTTCAGCTTGACCATTGGATTGAGGGTGAGCTACAGAAGACACATCGAGGCGAATATGCTCCCTTTGACAAAACTCTTCCATCTCTCCTTTAGATAGATTGGTGCCATTGTCAGTTATAATGCTGTGTGGAAAGCCAAACCGGAAAATTACCTTTTTGATGAATTTAACCGCTGTTGCCGCATCACACTTGCTCACAGGCTCTGCCTCAATCCACTTTGTAAACATATCCACTGCGACCAACAGGTGAGTTTTTTGATCATGGGATCGTTTAAAAGGCCCAACCATATCAATCCCCCAAGTTGCAAACGGCCAAGTAATTGGAATCGTCCGCAGCTCCTGTGCCGGAACAAGAGCACGCCGTGAAAATTTCTGACAGGCATCACATTTCCGGACTAGATCCTCCGCATCAGCATGGGCTGTCAACCAGTAGAATCCATGACGGAAAGCTTTAGCTACCAAGGATTTTGAACCGGCGTGATGACCACAATCCCCTTCATGAATCTCTCGAAGAATGTCACAGCCTTCTTCGGATGATACACACCGCTGAAACGCTCCAGAAACGCTGCGGTGATGAAGTTCCCCGTTTACAATTGTCATGGATTTGGACCGCCGGATTATCTGCCTTGCTTCAATCTCATCATCTGGCAACTCTCCTCGGCTCAGGTATGCCAAGTAAGGGAGTGTCCAATTCGGAACAACATGAAGTGCCGCAACCAGTTGTGCTTCCGGATCAGGAACAGCCAAATCTTCCTCCGATGGTACCTGAACTGACGGACTATGTAGCTCGTCCAAAAAGGTATTCGGTGTCACCGGTTTACGCTGAGAACCCAGCCGGCTTAGAGCATCGGCCGCTTCATTTTTCCGCCGGTCTATGTGATCCACCTGATATCCTTTGAAATATCCTGCAACTGCTTCAACCTCTCGTCTGTAAGCCGCCATGAGAGGGTCTTTAGAATCCCACTTGCCGGATACTTGTTGTGCCACTAAATTTGAATCACAAAAACACTTGACCCGGCTCAAGTTCATCTCCTTAGCCATCCGCAGGCCATGAAGCAGTGCCTCATATTTGGCCGCGTTATTAGTGCAAGGAAACATTAGGCGGAGGACATAACAAAATTTGTCACCTCACGGGGAAGTTAACACAACTTGTCACACCCTGCATTTTGTAACATGTTATTTGCATCAATGAAGCATGAAAATTTGGACCAGCAATTTTTTTTGGCATCATTTGGCTTTTATTTGGAATTGAGTTTCTCTTTATGTGATTTTCATGTGCTCATTAAAGTCAACTATTACCTCTTGAGGAATTCATCTCCATACCCAAAACTTCTGCCCAATGATCATGCCAAGTGTTATATAACAGTATAGTATTTTCTTATAAAATTAATTTGGCCAAAATGTATTTTTAAAATTTAGTATTCCAAAAACCCCTGCATTGAGGTTTGCACTGCAAGTGCTTGATTTAGGGTGAGAAAATTATTTCAAAAAGTATATTTGATACCTAGTAGTCATAGGACTCCCAGAAACCACAAAGTATAATTTTAAAGGTTATTTTCCTATTTTATTTAAAAGCTTTTTCTTAAGGTCAGAAATGGTCTTTAATAGGGAAAAATTACTTAAGTATTTCAAAAATATTTGCCAAAATTCAGGGAGACTCATAGGACATATATTGTGCATATATAAGAGTTTCAACACTTGGTCATGTTCAAAATAATGGGCTAATCCCTCTAAAACCCTTTCTGGATATTTCAAGCTTTTGAAATATTTACAAAGGAAATATTCTCCAAAAATTTTAGGGAAATTCTATCATGTCATATATGACATATTTAATGATCTTGCCAAGCCCCATGCCTTGGGAAGCAAGAAAACATCATCAAAACCCTTCATAACCATTCTGTCTGTATTTGAAGTTTGAGCAACTTTACATTGCCAAACTTGTCCAAATGCTCTCAAACTTGGTGCACATGCTAGAATGGCCTAATAAGGCATATAGACCAAATGGAACAAAATTTGGAGTAGAGCAACTTGATCTGTATACCCCAAAACCATTTCTGTTCAAATGCAAATTTGAACAACTTTACATTACCAACTTTTTACCTAGAGCTTATAACTTTGTGGGCATGATCATAACCCCAAATGATGAAACTACACCAAGTGGTGCATCAAGGGGAGATGATTAGCTTGACTTAAACAAGATGAAGCCATTTTTGTTGATTTCTAGGGTTCACCAAAGTTACATTGGCTAGTTTCTTCAAATGAGCCCAAATTTGGTGAAACACCCTATTTCCATGTAGCATTCAATCCTGTTAAGTGTCATGGCAAGTGGAGATCATTTGCTTGACCAAAACTTGATCAAACACCTTCTGCCAAATTACCAAAACCATCTTCTTGATCACTTTTACTATTTACCTTGGCCTCAACTTTCTACCACAGCTTCATCTAGTTACTATCTACCTCCAGTAACTCCCCCATGTCCACAGCTCCATGATTGAGGGGTGAAAACCCAAGTTCACCTTGCTGGACAACCAAAATTCACCAAGTTACCAGCTTCACCTCTCTCTCCTTGATTCTCCAGAGCATCCAAGGCCTCATCCGTGTTGCCTGCATCACCTTGGACCCCCCAGGCACGGCGGACGCGCCCAGAGGGCCAATGGCATGCCATGGCACGCGATAAGGCTGCTCCATAGCGTGCTACAGTGCGCCCCCGCACTGTAGCATCGCCCAATCGCCTTCCCCCGACCACCTCGAGCTCTCCCCTCGCGCCAGTCGAAGCCCCTCGACGTCCGCGACCTCCCCCGGCGCTGTCCCCCTCCTCCTCCGCCCTCCATTGGCCGCCTTCACACGTGCGCTGGCCGCCCGTAGCCTCCACTCTTCGGCCTCACACGCGCGCGCTGTCTGGAGCTCTCCCCGCTCCTCCTCTCCCCTCTACTAGGCGTAGGACTCGTCCACGAACCTCCCCGACTCAGACACAAGCACCAGCACGGCCTGTGGCCTCGTCTGCAACCTCGCCGGCGCACGAGTCCACGGTGGACCATGGGCTCGGCTATATAAGCAACCCCGAGCCCTCCACTCTGCACCAACAGCCTCCCCTCACCCTCTTTAGCCCTCCAGCACCACTTGTTCATCCCCAGAAAGCCCCTGCGCTCGGGATCGACCGGAGCTCCGCCGCGTCGGGCAACCGGCGATCTCGAGATACAGGCCCTCTCCACCCCTTCTCTCGCTCTATTTGGAACCGCCGTGCACCACTGATGCTTTCCCCTCACTTTTCCCCCTCTGCAGCTGCCGGAAACGAGCTAGCCAGTAACTTCCCGACGACCCTTCGCCGTCCCACCTCGCCGCCGATGAGCCGGGCCTCCCCGGCGAGCCGCACCACCACCACTACATCCGCGACTCGCTGCTGAGTCCATCCCTGCCCTCCGTTTGCCCCACTGTGCCCCGATTCGCCGCCGGTGAGCTCGCCGTCGCCGTGGCCGCAAGGTTGAAGATGATAGGCGGGCCCCGCCTGTCATCCTCACCGTCCTCTCCCTCCCCTCACAGCCGCTGACCGCCGGGCCCCGCCCATCAGGTTTGAAATCCTGACGCGCGCGCGCTAGCACCCGTGCGGCTGGGCTCTTCGCCCTGGGCCGTGCAATGTGGCCATTTTGGCCCAGTGGCACAAGGCTATTTCTTTTTATTCCTTTCTGTAAATACTTCAAATAATTTTACAGAAATGAATATTTGTCCAAATAAATTAATTCCAACTCCTAAAATCTTGTAATATTCCAACCTATTTAATGGTGTCACTTTCACACATATCCATGAAACTTTTCTGTATTGTTCAAATTTAAATTCAAATTTGAGCATTAAAACTCTTGTTCAAAAATCCTTAGATTCCATTCTGTAACTCCAAAACTCCAACTAAGAATTTTTGTCATCTTAGTTTTCCCTCTAGTATTTAACAAAAATAAGTTCACATTTTTTCTGAGCACTTTGATTTTTCTGTTTTCATTGTGGTCTTATTTTCCCGTTGTTATTTTGCGACGATTAGATCCCGTATTTGACGAAGTTGCTGAAGAAGGAGAAGGAGAAGGATTGGAAGACTTTGAAGACCAAGCCAATCCAGGCAAGCAGCCCTTTGACCATGATACACTTGTGTTCTTTGGAACCCGTTTGTTCCCGAATGCGTAGTGATAAGAATGACGTTGGTGACCTAGTTGAAACCACCACATGATGCATGCTTACTCATGATCTTGCTATGCGCTAGAGTCATGCAAATGGTTAGTAGTGATGCTTAGTGATGCATGTGTGACATGAAACCTTCGTGGTTGAAATCTTTGCATAAACCCCATCGGGTGCCCCTAATGCCCGAGGGTGATGTTGAGTTAGGTCATCACTTGAGGAAGAAGTGATGTGCCAGTAAAAATCTTGTGCATGGGTGAAATAATGGATTAGATTTATGTGTGACTACCGTCCCAACCAAACATGTGCAACCACTCTACCCCTTATGGGACGGGGCTTTATTGATTACTTAGGCCGATACTAGCATGGTGCCCGCATTACTAGTGACGGGAAGACTTGAGGTCTTTCCCGAGACGGGGTCGTGCTTAGATAGACGACCATGACTGTTTTTACAGGGCACCGGACACACCGTTGGTCCCTTCGGGTACGCGTGACATTGAAATTAGGGCAAGTCCCGTGATCTATTGTTTGTACTCGAGGGCCGTGTACCAACGAGTGGACTCTATGTTAGTGTCGTCTAAGGAAAGATAATGATCGGGTGCTTCCCCCGAGTACTTGAGGTACTGCGGGATCGTGGGTGACACGAAAGCTTCCCGGATCTTGTGGGTAAAGTGCGCAACCTCTGCAGAGTGTAAAACTATTCGAATAGCCGTGTTCACGGTCATGGACAGTTGGGTGGTGCTACTTAAACTATGTCCAGACTTTTACCAGTGAAAGTATGTGTGTGATGAGTCAAGGTGGTGACTTGACTCGATGAGTTGAATCATATTCATGATGATATCGGTAACCTGTCTTCGAGGTTACGTGAAGTTATTGATGCATTTATTTGATGGCATAATATTTATTCTAGCTCATAGCTAGATTGCTCATTGTTGTTCAATTGCATTGTTACTTTGAACCAAATCATGGGTTGCTTGCGAGTACATTCAAAGTACTCATTGGCTTGCCACTGGTTATTTAATTGGCCAGGCATGGAGGAACAAGAATATGAAGAAGAGTTCTTTGGAGACGAACATGCGAACTAGGACGCTATCCCAGTCATAATGCCTGTAGGGTTAAGGAAGATGGCATGGGTTCTACCTATCATCGAACACTTCCGCTACTTGAGTTATTTTCTATTCAGCCCGTGAGGCTTTATCTATGTAAGACTTGGCCATAATGGCCATAATTTGTGTAAGACGGTATGTATGGATGTAAGACTCTTGTTATTCAGCTTCTGTGTGTTCAGTGAGCATTGATCTCTGGGATCACTGTACACGTGCATTCGGTGATCTCGACTTCTAAGTCAGGGTCCCCACAGAGCTGGTATCAGAGCCATCCTGACTGTAGGAAGCCTTAGTTAGCATGGGCGTTAGTTAGATGAGACCACTTTTCAAAAACCTTCTGAACCTCTCTCCTTTTCTAAACCTGAGATTTCATCAGCTTATTAACCTCTCCTATTCCACCTTTGTAGATGGCCGCTGTACCCGAAGAGCACCTGACCACTGGGTTTCTCTTGCTTCTCGAGGATAGCCTCCAGGAGTGTCAGTTCCATCGAGCGCCCATCCTCACCTACCTTGAGCATTGGGTTAGCGACACTGAGGTGGAGTACCACGTGGAAGTGATCGTGAAGGCAAACGATCCTCCCACAAGTTGGTTCTTCGAGGGACCCCAGATGGCGACATTACCTCTCGCTGTCGAGGCTGCTGCACTCAAGGCACTAACCCGTCTCCGCGAGCTTCTTCCGGAGATGGCAGCCAAGATGACAACTCGCTTCTTGCCTTACCGGAACGAAGGTGAAGATGAAAGCAGCGCACTAGCCCCTCCACTGAAGGAAGGACTCTCGCTTCGGTTCCAGACCTACTTTAGTCTATGTGTCGACAGCTTGGCACAAGACTTGGCCTCAGAATCAATGAAGCTCCGAGAAGAACTTCACAAGACCAAGGCACTTCTTCGTCGAGCTCAAGAGAAGACAAATAGGATCAAGAAAGAGGGAGCACCTTCCGGACTGTCCGCTATCGCATACCGAGGTGGAAGGCCCTCCGAAGATGTATCTTCCAAGAATGAAGAACCACCTCGCTGACGCCGCATGACGGCAAAGGAATATCGCAAGCTCTTCTCGGCACCACCAACGAAGCACCGTCGTATCCAACTCCTCCACTCCCCGACGCCCTCAACTGACAAGGGGGCCCAGACAGAAGAAGACAAGGAGGAAGACCCAGAAGAGCCGGAATACGCGACCGAGCATTCCGCCGCTTAGGCATTATTCGCTACTCGAATATGCCAGTTCGTGACTTCTACGGTAGGATAGGTCGTGTAACCCCTATGCGCAGTCGAGTCCTTGTATGGTTCATATGAAACCATCTAGTGTTTGCTTTTGTTATGTTTGGATGTATGTCGTATTCTTCCTTCGGGAATATGTAAACGACTGCATCACCCATTTGGATTTTAATGAATGTGTTTGGCCTTTCGGCCCTTGCATGATTTGATTAGTGTCACACCCACCCCCTTACTAGGCACCCATCTATCTTGCTTTCCCTCTTCCAAGTCATGAGACCTTTTACCGCTCCAACAGGATGCCTGTTGTAACTCGTACTGGTACCTCTACCCAGCAGCCTGAAGCCGGAGCATCCGCTCAGTCAGAGGCAGGCCACGACCAAACCAACGACCAAGCTCCACCACCACCACCTCCTCCGAACATGGACATGGCTCAGCTTCTCCAAGCTTTCCAAGAGGAACGCCAAGCCAACACCGCAACCCTTCAGTTGATTGCTCAAGCTGTCACCAACAACCGCCAGCCGGCAGGGAATGGCAATGGACGTTCCACGTTGGCAGAGTTCAAGAAGCATGCACCGCCAACTTTCATCGAGACTGCTGAACCCCTGGATGCAGACGACTGGGTCCGCACCATTGAGGACTTGCTGGAACTAGTCGGATGCACCGAAGACCGCGAGAAGGTGGCTTATGCAGCCCACTACCTCGGGGGGACTGCTAGGGCTTGGTGGGATGGATTCAAGGTCATGCATGCTGAACAAGACATCACTTGGGTCAACTTCAAGGCAGAATTCTGCAAGGCCCACATTCCTTCCAGAATCATGGCTATCAAAAAGCGTGAGTTCCGATCCCTGAAGCAAGGAAGTGGCACTGTCAAGGAGTACATGCAGAAGTTCAGTGTTCTGTCAAGGTATGCCCCTGAGGATGTCAGCACTGATGCTGCAAAAAGGGAGCGCTTCATGGAAGGCCTCAATCAGACTCTGCAATACTTGCTTGTCGTGTGCGACTGCCCGACCTTCCCTGACCTGGTGAACAAAGCACTCATGCTTGAAGACAAGCGGCGTGCTTTGGAAGACACTCGCAAGCGCAAGATGGTCAACAAGGGAAGTTCCAACAACCAGAAGCCTCGTCCGTGGCAGTCAGCCCCGGCCAAGCCAACCTATCAGCAACCAAGAGCTCCTGCACACCGCACCAACTATCAGCCTCAGCAGTATGCCAACCCAAGGCCAGCTTTCAACCCCAATAACAGTGGTGGCAACAAGATCAACAATCCAAACCAAGTCACTTGCTTTGGATGTGGTCAGTCTGGACACATCTCAAGGGTGTGCCCCAACAAGAAGCCAGATGCCCCGCACCCCAATGCGTAGCACCCAGGACAAGGCCGTGGGATGCCACCAAGGAACCCAGCTCCTCGCAACCCGCCTAACCAGGGGAAGGGGTGTGTGAATCACGTCACTGCTGTAGAAGCCCAGGAAGACCCGGACGTCGTGCTGGGTACGTTCCTTGTCAACTCAGCACCTGCAACTGTCTTGTTTGATTCTGGAGCAACGCATTCATTTGTCACTCAAAGATTTGCATTAAAAAGTGGCATGACCCCTACACCCCTGAATAACCCTATGGTGGTACAAACCCCCGGAGCAGAGATGAGAGCCAAGATAGGCTGTAAAGGAGTCAGTATTACCATTAACAGTGTAGATTTCCTAGCAGACCTCATCGTCCTGAGATCACAAGGCTTGGATGTGATCCTAGGCATGAATTGGCTCAGCAAGCACCAAGGCTTGTTAGATTGTGCCAATCGGACAGTCACTGTGACCAATGACCAAGGAGTCAAAGTCAGGTTTGCTTCCAACTCCTCTTTCGCTCAAGCCGTTCAAGTCAACTGTCTATCTGAAGTCGGGCTAGAGCAAGTACCGGTGGTATGCGAGTATCCTGATGTCTTTCCGGATGAACTACCGGGAATGCCCCCTGACCGCGACATTGAGTTCATCATCGAGCTCGTGCCCGGAGCAGGACCCATCTATAAGAGCCTTATAGAATGGGGACGGAAGAATTAGCCGATTTGAAGATGCAGCTGGAAGAGCAGCCGAGGAAGGGATTTATCCGCCCAAGTGCCTCCCCTTGGGGATCACCTATTCTGTTTGTGGCAAAGAGGGACGGTACCATCCGCTTATACATTGACTATCATTCCCTCAATGAAGTTACAATCAAGAACAAATATCCACTTCCCAAGATCGAAGATCTGTTTGATCAGCTCAGCGGAGCCAAGGTGTTCTCCAAGATCGACCTCAGATCTGGGTACTACCAACTGAAGATCAGACCCCAAGATATTCCGAAGACGGCATTCGTAACCAGATATGGCCTGTACGAGTGCACGGTCATGTCCTTTGGGTTAACCAATGCCCCAGCTTACTTCATGTATCTCATGAATAAAGTCTTCATGGAATATTTGGACAAGTTCGTTGTTGTCTTCATCGATGACATTCTTGTCTTCTCAAAGACGGAGGAAGAGCACGAGCAACATTTGAGGATGGTCCTGGACAAACTTCGGGAGCACCAACTTTATGCTAAATTTAGCAAGTGTGAGTTCTGGCTACATAAAGTTGGATTCTTAGGTCATGTCTTAACCGAAGAAGGATTATCAGTTGATCCCGCGAAGATCGAAGCTGTGACCCAATGGCAATCTCCAACGACCGTCAAGGAAGTCAGAAGCTTCCTCGGACTTGCGGGCTATTACTTCAAATTCGTGGAAGGATTCTCTAGCATTGCACGGCCAATGACTCAGCTCCTCAAGAAGGACAAGAAGTTCGAGTGGACGCCAAAATACGAAGAGAGCTTCCAAGAGCTCAAGAAGAGATTGACCATCGCCCCAGTTCTGGCAACACCTGATATTCACAAGGAGTTCGTGATATATTGTGATGCATCTCGAACCGGATTGGGAAGCGTTCTGATGCAAGAAGGCCGAGTCATAGCATACCTCTCCAGGAAGCTACGACCACATGAGGAGAACTATGCTACTCACGATCTCGAGTTAGCGGCAGTGGTTCATGCCTTGACGACATGGCGGCATTACCTCCTAGGGAAACAGTGTGAGATATACACAGACCACAAAAGTCTGAAGTACATTTTCACCCAAAAGGAATTGAACATGAGGCAGCGGAGATGGTTGGAACTCATCAAAGATTATGACCTCAGTGTTCAATATCACCCCGGGAAGGCTAACGTGGTGGCCGATGCCTTAAGCAGGAAGGCTTGCTCCTTGAAAGCCATTATTCAAGAAAGGCAGCCAACCTTGTTTAAGGAACTCGAACAATTTAGTTTGGAATTGGTCACCCCTGGATTTCTGGATCACTTGGAAGTCAGACCAACCCTGATGGACGAAGTTAAGAAGGCGCAATATGGACACGCAAGCATCGAAGGCATCAAGAAGAAGATGAAGCTAGGCAAGGCCCCAGGATTCTCCGAAGACGAGCACGGGATTGTTTGGTACAAAGGCCGCATCTGCGTACCAAACAAGATGGAGCTGAAGAACCTGATCCTGCAAGAAGCCCACGACACTCTGTATTCCATCCACCCCGGAGGTACCAAGATGTACCAAGACTTGAAGGCAAGATTCTGGTGGCACGGGATGAAAAGAGAGATTGCAACCTATGTTGCAAAGTGTGATGTGTGCCAAAGGGTCAAGGCTAAATATCAGCGACCCGCTGGATTGCTTCAACCACTCAAGGTTCCTGAGTGGAAGTGGGATAAAGTCGGAATGGACTTCATCACTGGATTACCGAGGTCAAATACATGACATGACTCCATCTGGGTCATAGTCGACCATTTGACCAAGGTGGCCCATTTCATTCCGGTCAAGACCACTTATGATGGCAACCGGCTGGCAGCTCTCTACATCGATAGAATCGTAAGCCTTCACGGCATTCCCAAGGAGATTGTGTCAGATCGAGGAACCCAGTTCACCTCAAGGTTCTGGAAGAAGTTCCAAGAAGCCTTGGGAACCAAATTGTCTTTCGGCACAACTTTCCACCCACAGACTGGAGGTCAGACAGAATGAGTAAATCAAATTCTCGAAGACATGCTCCGAGCCTGTGTCTTGGCATATGGAGCCAAGTGGGAAGATTGTCTCCCTTTTGCCGAGTTCTCCTATAACAACAGTTATCAGTCGAGCCTTCAGATGGCACCATTTGAGGTGTTGTACGGACGAAGATGTCGCACACCCCTCAACTGGTCAGAGACTGGAGAAGGGCTAGTCTTTGGACCGAATATTCTCCGCGCAGCAGAAGAGCAAGTGCAACTAGTCAGAGAACATTTGAAGGCAGCCAAGTCCAGTCAGAAGAGTTATGCTGACACTCACCGCCGGGACATGAGTTTCCATGTCGGGGACCATGTGTACCTGCGGGTAACTCCTCTCAAGGGAACCAAGCGTTTCCACGTCAAGGGGAAGCTCGCACCAAGGTTCATTGGACCCTTTCAGATCACTGCACGATGATGAGAAGTGGCTTACCAGTTGGAACTCCCACCTGAGCTATCCGATGTGCACAACGTATTCCACGTGTCACAACTCCGGAAATGTCTCCAAGTTCCTAACAAGCCTGATCTCTACAAGGATGTTGATCACCAAGCCATTGATCTGCAGCCTTATTTGACCTACCGCGAGAAGCCCATTCGCATTCTGGATGAAGCAGAACGACGGACGCGAAGCCGTACCATCAAGTACTTCAAGGTCCAGTAGAGCAACCACACCGAAGCAGAAGCAACATGGGAACGTGAAGACTATCTTAGATCCGAGTTTCCCGATCTCTTTTAAGACCTAGTTTAGGAATCTCGGGGACGAGATTCTTGTAAGGGGGGTAGGTCTGTCACACCCTGCATTTTGTAACATGTTATTTGCATCAATGAAGCATGAAAATTTGGACCAGCAATTTTTTTTGGCATCATTTGGCTTTTATTTGGAATTGAGTTTCTCTTTATGTGATTTTCATGTGCTCATTAAAGTCAACTATTACCTCTTGAGGAATTCATCTCCATACCCAAAACTTCTGCCCAATGATCATGCCAAGTGTTATATAACAGTATAGTATTTTCTTATAAAATCAATTTGGCCAAAATGTATTTTTAAAATTTAGTATTCCAAAAACCCCTGAATTGAGGTTTGCACTGCAAGTGCTTGATTTATGGTGAGAAAATTATTTCAAAAAGTATATATGATACCTAGTAGTCATAGGACTCCCAGAAACCACAAAAGTATAATTTTAAAGGTTATTTTCCTATTTTATTTAAAAGCTTTTTCTTAAGGCCAGAAATGGTCTTTAATAGGGAAAAAATATTTAAGTATTTCAAAAATATTTGCCAAAAATCAGGGAGACTCATAGGACATATATTGTCCATATATAAGAGTTTCAACACTTGGTCATGTTCAAAATAATGGGCTAATCCCTCTAAAACCCTTTCTGGATATTTCAAGCTTTTGAAATATTTACAAAGGAAATATTCTCCAAAAATTTCAGGGAAATTCTATCATGTCATATATGACATATTTGATGATCTTGCAAGGCCCCATGCCTTGGGAAGCAAGAAAACATCATCAAAACCCTTCATAACCATTCTGTCTGTATTTGAAGTTTGAGCAACTTTACATTGCCAAACTTGTCCAAATGCTCTCAAACTTGGTCAACATGCTAGAATGGCCTAATAAGGAATCTAGACCAAATGGCACAAAATTTGGAGTAGAGCAACTTGATCTGTATACCCCAAAACCATTTCTGTTCAAATGCAAATTTGAACAACTTTACATTACCAACTTTTTACCTGGAGCTTCAAACTTTGTGGGCATGATCATAACCCCAAATGATGAAACTACACCAAGTGGTGCCTCAAGGGGAGACGATTAGCTTGACTTAAACAAGATGAAGCCAATTCTGTTGATTTCTAGGGTTCACCAAAGTTACATTGGCTAGTTTCTTCAAATGAGCCCAAATTTGGTGAAACACCCTATTTCCATGTAACATTCAATCATGTTAAGTGTCATGGCAAGTGGAGATCATTTGCTTGACCAAAACTTGATCAAACACCTTTTGCCAAATTACCAAAACCATCTTCTTGATCACTTTTACTATTTACCTTGGCCTCAACTTTCTACCACAGCTTCATCTAGTTACTATCTACCTCCAGTAACTCCCCCATGTCCACAGCTCCATGATTGAGGGGTGAAAACCCTAGTTCACCTTGCTGGACAGCCAAAATTCACCAAGTTACCAGCTTCACCTCTCTCTCCTTGATTCTCCAGAGCATCCAAGGCCTCATCCGTGTTGCTTGCATCACCCTGGACCCCCTAGACACGGCGGACGCGCCCAGAGGGCCAATGGCATGCCATGGCATGTGATAAGGCCGCTCCAGAGCGCGCTACTGTGCGCCCCCGCACTATAGCTTCGCCCAATCGCCTGCCCCCGACCACCTCGAGCTCTCCCCTCGCGCCAGTCGAAGCCCCTCGACGTCCGCGACCTCCCCCGGCGTTGTCCCCCTCCTCCTCCGCCCTCTAGTGGCCGCCTTCACACGCGCGCTGGCCGCCCGCAGCCTCCACTCTTCGGCCTCACACGCGCGCGCTGTCTGGAGCTCTCCCCGCTCCTCCTCTCCCCTCTACTAGGCATAGGACTCGTCCACGAACCTTCCCGACTCAGACACAAGCACCAGCACGGCCTGTGGCCTCGTCTGCAACCTCGCCGGCGCACGAGTCCACGGTGGACCGTGGGCTCGGCTACATAAGCACCCCCGAGCCCTCCACTCTACACCAACAGCCTCCCCTCACCCTCTTTAGCCCTCCAGCACCACTTGTTCATCCCCAGAAAGCCCCTGTGCTCGGGATCGACCGGAGCTCCGCCGCGTCGGGCAACCGGCGATCTCGAGGTACAGGCCCTCTCCACCCCTTCTCTCGCTCGATTTGGAACCGCCGTGCACCACTGATGCTTTCCCCTCACTTTTCCCCCTCTGTAGCTGCCGGAAACGAGCTAGCCAGTAACTTCCCGACGACCCTCCGTCGTCCCACCTCGCCGCCGACGAGCCAGGCCTCCCCGGCGAGCCACACCACCACCACTACATCCGTGACTCGCTGCTGAGTCCATCCCTGCCCTCCGTTTGCCCCGCCGTGCCCGGATTCGCCGCCGGTGAGCTCGCCGTCGCCGTGGCCGCAAGGTTGAAGATGACAGGCGGGCCCCGCCTGTCATCCTCACCGTCCTCTCCCTTCCCTCACAGCCGCTGACCGCCGGCCCCCGCCCGTCAGGTTGGAAATCCTGACGCACGCGCGCTGGCGCCCCGAGCGGCTGGGCTCTTCGCCCTGGGCCGTGCACTGTGGCCATTCTGGCCCAGTGGCACAGGGCTATTTCTTTTTATTCTTTTCTGTAAATACTTCAAATAATTTTACAGAAATGAATATTTGTCCAAATAAATTAATTCCAACTCCTAAAATCTTGTAATATTCCAACCTATTTAATGGTGTCACTTTCACACATATCCATGAAAGTTTTCTGTTCTGTTCAAATTTAAATTCAAATTTGAGCATTAAAACTCCTGTTCAATAATCCTTAGATTCCATTCTGTAACTCCAAAACTCCAACTAAGAATTTTTGTCATCTTATTTTTCCCTCTAGTATTTAACAAAAATAAGTTCACATTTTTTCTGAGCACTTTGATTTTTCTGTTTTCATTGTGGTCTTATTTTCCCGTTGTTATTTTGCGACGATTAGATCCCGTATTTGACGAAGTTGCTGAAGAAGGAGAAGGAGAAGGATTGGAAGACTTTGAAGACCAAGCCAATCCAGGCAAGCAGCCCTTTGACCATGATACACTTGTGTTCTTCAGAACCCGTTTGTTCCCGAATGCATAGTGATAAGAATGACGGTGGTGACCTAGTTGAAACCACCACATGATGCATGCTTACTCATGATCTTGCTATGTGCTAGAGTCATGCAAATGGTTAGTAGTGATGCTTAGTGATATGCATGTGTGACATGAAACCTTCGTGGTTGAAATCTTTGCATAAACCCCATCGGGTGCCCCTAATGCCCGAGGGTGATGTTGAGTTAGGTCATCACTTGAGGAAGAAGTGATGTGCCAGTAAAAATCTTGTGCATGGGTGAAATAATGGATTAGATTTATGTGTGACTACCGTCCCAACCAAACATGTGCAACCACTCTACCCCTTATGGGACGGGGCTTTATTGATTACTTAGGCCGATACTAGCATGGTGCCCGCATTACTAGTGACGGGAAGACTTGAGGTCTTTCTCGAGACGGGGTCATGCTTAGATAGACGACCATGACTGTTTTTACAGGGCACCGGACACACCGTTGGTCCCTTCGGGTACGCATGACATTGAAATTAGGGCAAGTCCCGTGATCTATTGTTTGTACTCGAGGGCCGTGTACCAACGAGTGGACTCTATGTTAGTGTCGTCTAAGGAAAGATAATGACCGGGTGCTTCCCCCGAGTACTTGAGGTACTGCGGGATCGTGGGTGACACGAAAGCTTCCCAGATCTTGTGGGTAAAGTGCGCAACCTCTGCAGAGTGTAAAACTATTCGAATAGCCGTGTCCACGGTCATGGACAGTTGGGTGGTGCTACTTAAACTATGTCCAGACTTTTACCAGTGAAAGTATGTGTGTGATGAGTCAAGGTGGTGACTTGACTCGATGAGTTGAATCATATTCATGTTGATATCGGTAACCTGTCTTCGAGGTTACGTGAAGTTATTGATGCATTTACTTGATGGCATAATATTTATTCTAGCTCATAGCTAGATTGCTCATTGTTGTTCAATTGCATTGTTACTTTGAACCAAATCATGGGTTGCTTGCGAGTACATTCAAAGTACTCATTGGCTTGCCACTGGTTATTTAATTGGCCAGGCATGGAGGAACAGGAATATGAAGAAGAGTTCTTTGGAGACGAACATGCGAACTAGGACGATATCCCAGTCCGAATGCCTGTAGGGTTAAGGCAGATGGCATGGGTTCTACCTATCATCGAAGACTTCCGCTACTTGAGTTATTTGCTATTCAGCCTGTGAGGCTTTATCTATGTAAGACTTGGCCATAATGGCCATAATTTGTGTAAGACGGTATGTATGGATGTAAGACTCTTGTTATTCAGCTTCTGTGTGTTCAGTGAGCATTGATCTCTGGGATCACTGTACACGTGCATTCGGTGATCTCGACTTCTAAGTCGGGGTCCCCACACAACTCCAGCCCCCGAGCCTTCTAATTGCCTTGAACCGTCAAAGTGAATAGTCCAGTACGTATGATTCGGCTTCTCCTCTGGTGCTTGCAATTCTGTCCAATCATTGATGAAATCTACCAATGCTTGGGATTTGATAGCAGTACGTGGCACATACTTTAGCCCGTGTGGGCTAAGCTCAATTGCCCACTTTGCTACTCTGCCAGTGGCTTCTCTTATCTGGATTATATCCCCCAACGGAGCTGAACTAACAACAGTGATTGGGTGGCCTTGAAAGTAGTGCTTCAGCTTCCGATTTGCCATAAACACGCCATACACCAGCTTCTGCCAGTGTGGGTACCTTTGTTTGGATTCAATGAGAACCTCACTGACATAATAAACCGGACACTGAACCGGATATTCCTTGCCTGCTTCCTTGCGCTCGACCACGATTGCCACGCTAACTGCCCGGGCATTGGCGGCCACGTATAATAGCAGCGGCTCCTTATCAACGGGGGCAGCAAGGACCGGTGGTTCTGCTAATTGCCACTTCAAGTCCTCGAACGCGGTGTTTACAACATCGCTCCATATAAACCGGTCTGTTTTCTTCAGCATCTGATAAAGCAGGATTGCCTTCTCTCCCAAACGGCTGATGAATCGGCTTAATGTTGTAATCCGGGCAGCGATATGCTGGACATCATTGATACAAGCTGGTTTAGTCAAGGATGTGATCGCTTTGATCTTCTCTGGATTGGCCTCTATTCCTCTGTTTGATACCAAGAACCCAAGGAGCTTGCCAGCCGAAACACCAAAAACACACTTCTCCGGATTAAGCATCATCTTATAGACCCGGAGGTTATCAAAGGTTTCCTTTAGGTCCTCTATCAGCGTCTCTTCCTTCCTCGACTTTACAACAATGTCATCCACATAAGCATGAACTGTTTTCCCTATCTGCCCTTTAAGACAGTTCTGCACGCAACGCTGGTAAGTTGCTTGGGCACTCTTGAGCCCAAAAGGCATAGACACGTAGCAAAAGGATCCAAAGGGAGTTATGAAGGCTGTCTTCTCCTGGTCCTTAATTGCCATCTTGATCTGATGATACCCTGAATATGCATCCAAAAAACTTAGCCGCTCACATCCGTCGTGGCATCAATGATCTGATCAATATGGGGGAGAGCAAAAGGATCGGTCGGAAAAGCCATGTTTAAGTCTGTGCAATCCACACACATCCTCCACTTTCCATTTTTCTTTAACACCAGAACCGGATTAGCCAACCACTCTGGGTGGAACACTTCAACTATGAACCCTGCGGCCAAAAGCCTGGCCACTTCTTCACCAATAGCCTTGTGCCTTTCTTCATTGAAGCGGCACAAATACTGCTTAACCGGTTTAAACTTCGGATCAATATTAAGACTGTGCTCAGCGAGTTCCCTCGGTATACCTGGCATGTCAGAAGGTTTCCATGCAAATATATCCCGGTTCTCACGGATGAACTCTATGAGCGCGCTTTCCTATTTGGGGTCAAGGTTAGTGCTGATAGTGAACTGCTTGGATGAGTCGCCTGGTACGAAGTCAACTTGCTTGGTTTCCTCTGCCGATTTAAACTTTAACGCCGGATCATGCTCTGTAGTTGGTTTCTTTAACGGGGACATATCTGCCGGATCAACGTTGTCTTTGTAGAACTTCAACTCCTCCGTAGCACATACTGCCTCTGCATAAGCAGCGTCTCCTTCCTCGCACTCCAATGCGATCTTGCGACTTCCATGAACCGTGATGGTTCCTTTGTGACCCGGCATCTTGAGTTGCAGATAAACATAGCACGGTCTAGCCATAAACTTGGCATAAACCGGCCGTCCAAACAGGGCATGATATGGGCTCCGGATCTTTACAACTTCAAAGGTTATTGTTTTTGACCTGGAATCCTATTCATCTCCAAAGGTAACCTCTAGATCAATTTTCCCGACTGGGTAAGCCGATTTACCTGGCACCACTCCATGGAACATCGTGTTGGACTGTCTTAGCTTCTTGTCCGTTAACCCCATGCGACGAAACGTCCCGTAATATAAGATGTTGATGCTGCTGCCGCCGTCCATGAGTACCTTAGTGAATTTGTAGCTACCCACACTAAGGCCAACTGGCCCGGATTATCAACCCGCGGCGGGTGATCCTCTCTGCTCCACACAATAGGTTGTTCCGACCAGCGCAGGAAACGTGGTGTTGCTGGTTCAACCGCGTGTACCGCCCGCTTTAGGATTTTTTGATCTCGTTTGCACAAACTCGTAGTAAACACATGATACTGTCCACTACTCAGCTCCTTCGGATTACTTTGATATCCGGATTGCTGTTGCTACTGACGCTGCTGATTTCCTTGGTTATTGTGATTACCCTGACCATGCTGGTGGTTACCTTGGTTATTGTAACCGCCCTGACCATGCTGGTGGCTGCCTTGGTTATTGTAACCGCCCTGACCATGCTGCTGGTGGTTTCCTTGGTTGTAGCCATTGTTGCCGCCATGATACCCTGATCCGGAACCATTACCCTGGTGACCCAGACCATAAAATCCGGGCCCTGAACCGCCGCCTGGTGGTCCGTTGTTAAATTTGGCCCGACTCATGGCCTCTACCATGACCCGGCAATGCCCCCATGTGTTTTAGCTGGGCGTTCCTCCGTGCTATGCTTCGGGCAAGGCTCGTTCAACTGTTGATCCAGATTAATGAATCCTCCGCCGCTCCGTGGAGGTGGCCTACCCTTGTGGCATTGAAAGTTTCCTTGAACATTGGTATTGGCCACAAAATCAGAGCTACCCTCTGCCTTTCGCTTACCATTGAAGTTTGTTCCTGTCGGATTAGCCTGCGTCGGTTTACCAAACTTGTTTGCTTTTCCGGACTTGTCTCCATCCGCTTCTGGGTATTTAGTGTTGTCAGTGTCCCCATACTTCACCAGAGCGCTCATGAGTGTCCCCATGTCATTACAACCCCGCTTGAGCCGTCCCAACTTCAACTTCAGAGACTCAAACCGACAATTGTTCTCCAGTGTTACTATTGTCGTACTAGGATTGATACTATTGGAAGAGTGTAGGATTTCTAACACTCGCCGAACCCAGGTGCTCGTAGGCTCCTGTTCTCCTTGAACACATGCCGCCAAGTCCACTATTGACATCGGTTGCTTGCACGTGTCTTTGAAATTTTTGATAAACTGGCGACGCAGCTCACCCCATGATCCGATGGAGTTAGGTGGTAAGCCCTTTAACCACGTCCGGGCTGTACCCTCGAGCATCATGGTAAAATACTTTGCGCACGCCGCTTCATCCACCTCTAGCATCTCCATGGCCATCTCATAGCTCTCAATCCAAGCATCTAGAGCTAGATCTGCCGTATAGTTGGGCACCTTGCGTGGTCCTTTGAAGTCCTTGGGTAACCTTACGCTTCGTAAAGCAGGAACAAGACATGGTACTCCAAAAGAACTCGTCGTGACCCCCGTCTCTGCTGTGGTTGGGTGAACCGGCGTCCTGTGACGGGTATCCTCGCGGGCAATAGGTCTGGCCCGGTTCATCGCCTCCTGGGCGAGCGCCTCTGCCCCCGCCGGATTATCTTGCCTGTGACGGTGACGTCTCCGCTCGCTGCTGGACACCTCCGGTTCATCCCAATGCCTAGTGTAACTCGTGCTGTGACGGGGTGATGAATGAAGTCTCTCCCTGCTGTAGGAGTACGCCTGCTGCTGTGTCAATGCTGTGTCCAACAATTCCTTGACCCTGCGTGCTTCCATCGCCACGGGGGATGTTCCCTCAATGGGTAAAGCGGTCAGCCGTGAAGCGGTGGCAACGATGTTATCCAGTGGGTTTGAGTAATGGTCCGGAGGTGTGGGGACGTGCGGTGTGGGTATAATCCGACGATTTTGCTCCGCGGTTGGTTGTTGAACCGGTGCGCCTGTTGCTCGGGCTCCCCTCCGGTTTACTTCTAGATTATTGCTGGCTCCCGCGCCTGGTGTGCCAAAGAGATTCATCGCCTCATAGATCGGCGGTAGACGAGTCTGATACCTTCTGTTCCTCACTTCCTGCGCAGAGACCTGATCCATCCTGAGCCGGAAAGCTTGGGAATCCAGCTCTGCTTGCCTTGTTACTATCGTAGCTTTCTCTGCATCCAGATCCCGTTTGGCTTGTTCGATCCGGCCCTTTAACTGAAGGATTTCTGCATCATGTTGCGCCTTGTCAGCAGGAGCCACCACTGCTACTGCACGGGCTGTCAACTCCTCCACCAAGGCGGATAGAGCGTCAGAGGGTGAGGGGGCTTGGCTGCTCGCCCCTGCACCAGCTACCTCTGCTGTGAACGCCCCGGTCACCGTGGGCTGCTGAGCAGATTGTGATCCGGCCATAAAGACAGCCACCCGGTTTGGCGGATCAAAGGGGTCCGGAATACTATCACTGTCGGATACACCCCCAGATCGACCATCCCGCAACAGATACAAAGATTTAGTCTCTCCGGATGAAGATTCATCATGGGAATAGACAACTGTCTCGCCACCAGAATCCGATCCGTCCTCGGCTTGGACTCCATGTATTGCTTCAACGAAAATGCGCTTCATGGCAGGCTGAATCCGGGCCGATCTCGCATGCTGAGCCGGCTCGACGATGTTGGGGAAGATGTCCGGCTCAGGTCCCGGTTCACCAATCTTGCGGATGAAGACGTGGATGCCGCCGAAGGGGACCCGGTACCCGTATTCGATTGAATTGGCCTCAGGGCCCTAGCCTGCGTCATCGATGTAGATCCGGCCGCGGCGACTCTTGGTCATCTGGCCGACCGTGTAACCCTTGAGTCCTTCAAAGCTGCCCTTCAAGAACTCGAAACCATCGTGCGATAGCCCCACGGTGGGCGCCAACTGTCGTGGAATTAACACGACAGATGTCCGGTTTAGAGGACTTAGGTGTGGAGCCATCGCGCAGGTTAGCTTGAAGAGGTTAAAGCACACAAAGAACACAGAGGGTTTACACTAGTTCGGCCCCTTCGATGAAGGTAAAATCCTACGTCTAGTTTGGTTTGGTATTGCTTGGGCGTCGATGAACAGGGAGCGGATTGCTTGCATGTGTCTCGACGGGTTGTTGCTTGTCCCCGAACCGTCGCCGGGTGTCAGGACCCCGATCCTAAGTCACACCGATCTAGCTGTAACACATCATATCACTTTGTGGCCTCACGCACGGTAACCCCACGGGTGCCACCTTACCTGGCCCGGGACCGTTTGCGCATTTTGGCACACGTATATGACAGTGTTGCTAGCATCCATATGACAGAGAACCCGGGCCGACATGGCTAGTTATAAACCAAAAGTGGCACTAAATTACAGAGACAGGCATCCATGACCCAGCAACGAACGTGTCGGTCATCAACGTATGAACCCAAGTCGTAGCAAGCTACATGGACTTAAAGGAACAACGCGTGACATTTCCCCTAAGGGACAGACACAGGAACGAAGAAGGACACATGCCGGCCAGCCTACGTGTTCCGAGCAGTAGCAAGCTACCAAGGCTCATTGGAATCACTAGGAGGCATTTCCCTGTAAGATAGGCTACCCAAGAAAACAACTAGGTGTCGGATCCCACACATACCAAGCATTTCAATCATACACGCAATATGCTCAATATGTGCAAATACAACATTGCATCACAACAGAACTCTATGACTCAAAGTACTTTATTTGAAAGGCTCCAAGAGCCATACATAACATAGTCATACAGGTAGGGGTCACATGACCCAACACTCAAGTCATACAGTCATACAAGCACAAGCGGAAGCTACATGTCTGAGTACAGACAACTTAGAAAATAAAACAGGCTTGGTGTAGCCTGATTATCTACAAGGCCCTTCACAAGCTCCAGATCACCGTCTGGGTGTCAAGCTACTCGTCGACGTCAACGTCTATGTAGAATCCATCAGCAGGGGCAGGGTTCTCCTCTGCAACAGTTATTAAGCAAACATGAGTACAAAGGTACTCAGCAAGTCTTACCACAGAACCTATCATACATGCAACATTATCAAAGGGGGATAGTGGAGTTTATAGCAGAATGCCAGCTTTGACCTTGGCTAACCTATACTACAACTCTCAACGGATTGCAAGTTATTGTTACGAACACGAGTCCTCTACTCACCACATCAATACACTACCGAGGATCCTCTTCCGTCATCCTACGGAAGGGCCATCCACGGCACTCACGCTTATCTTGAGGCTTTTAGTAGTATCCTTCAACTTGTCTATGAACTGTAGGAGTAACCAAGTAGTTCGTACCGCGAACAATGGCTATTCGAATAGATTGATAACCCTGCAGGGGTGTACTTCTTCACACATGTTTTCACCACTTAGCGTCTGCACACGACATGTGCTCGGCAGACTTCAAGCGAAAGCCGGCGTGGGTGTAGACCACGACCTAACCAACCACTCAAGTCTCTCGTCCAGGTTTATCGCCTATTTGGGTTCCATCCGTGGGGAGATCCGGCCGGGGTGTCGCTCACGGCCCCAAACGATGTGTACAGGGTTCCCGAGTCACCAAACGGGCAACCGGTACACCGTGCCACGTACCTGTCGCATCACAGCCCACCCCGAGGGTCAGCGCTGCGCACGACCTCCAGTAAACTATAAACACCAGAAACTAGTTGCAACTCCTGGACAGAGTACAAGGGCAGTCAATAAGTCGAGCGGGGTCATATTTCAGGGCCCAATGTGTGGTAGTAACTGTAACTTGAATCACACACACAGATCTCGGGTCCTATGGACGATTCCAATGAAACAACCCACCATGTACTCCTACATGGCCTTTCATCGATACCTTTACCAAGCGTATTCCACACTTCCCTCTCTTTATCGGTAAGATCATTTCACTCTGATCCATCACCCAGATGAATCAGACCAGACACAACTCTAAGCATAGCAGGCAACATAAGTAAATAGCATGGTGGATCACACATCTCATGGCTCAATCAACTCCTACACATGCTAGTGGGTTTCAACTATTTACTGTGGCAATGACAGGTCATGCAAGGGAATAGGGTTCAACTACCGCAGCAAGTAGCAGTTCACGCGCTGTTGCCTTAATGCAGTAAAAGAGAGCAGGAGCGAGAAGATTGGGTTTGTATCGGAATGATCAATGATTGCTTGCCTGACAAGGTAGTTGTCGGGTACTGCTCTTCAACTGGATACGCAGCAGTATCCTCGGGAGCAGGACCTAACACAGGGAATACCGACGATACAATCATTAACAAACAAATGCAACAATATGATGCATGCTCATGACATGGCAAGATGCATGTGTGTTGGCTAATGCAACTAAAAACAGAAGGGTTTGAACCTATTTGAATCAAGGATTCAAATTGAAGTTCAAACTATTATTTAAATAAGTGCATAAACATGTTTTTGATATATACAGCAAGTTAACTTGTTCAAACATGCATGAAACCAGTGCCATTAGAAAGATTGGATTTTTCTGATCATTTTTCATATATAAATCTTTTCCATCTGAGCTATGGTTGATTTTATATGATTTTTAGAAGTTTTGGGTATTTTCTAGAATTTCCTGAATTATTTTAAATCTAAAAATCCCAGAAAAACCTTTACTGCGTCAGCATGACATCATGCTGACGTCAGCCAGTCAACAGGGCCAGTCCAGGTCAAACCTGACCAGTGGGTCCCTCATGTCAGTGTCACAGCTAATTAACTGAGTTAATTAGAGTTTAATTAAAACTAATTGGCTGTCAGTGGGGCCAGGGCCCACGTGTCAGTGACTAAACTAATTAACTAATTAACATTAAAATAACACTTAAACTAAGTTTGACTTGCGGGCAGGGCCCACATGTCATTGACCCAGGGGGTCAAACCCGTGGTCAAAACAGGTCCAACTCGCCGGCGTTTAGCCGCCGGCGAGGCCAAACGCGACGGCGTGCTTCGAAAAACGTCTACGGTGCACGGTTCGAGCTGCGTTTGGGTGCGTTGGAGAGCTCTTGCTCTTCTGCATCGGATGGTGGTGGTCGCCGGACCAGGGATGGCCGGAGACGACGGCAATGAGCTCGACGGCGGCGACCGGCGTCGGGCGTGTGTGGAGATGCGGCTGCAGGTGCCTAGGCGATGCGTGCGTAGCACCGTTCGCATCTACGTGCTGTGGTGAGTACGTTGGACGGGTGCCGGTGACCAAATGGTCACCGGAGCATCACCGGCGACGAGCACGGCGGCGGTGCGTGCGGGCGAGCTACGTGCAGTGTGTTACAGGGCAAGAGGGAGCCAACGGAGAGGGGGAGGAGGTAGCTAGGCTTACAGCGGTTGCAGCAAGCACCGAAGCGAGGTCGGGGGTGGTCGGAGCTGAGCAGCACGGCGAGGGGGATCTCCGCGGCCGGAGTTGGGGAAGAAGAGGTCAGGGGCGTCTCCAGGGCGGGCGAGCGCTCGGGGCTCGGCCTGTTCGAAGCAGTCGAGGACGGCGGAGACGAGGGACAACACGGCGGAGCTCGGGGACGACGGTGGACGTGGCTTCTACGACGGTGCGATCACGGCGGCGTCGGCCATGGCGCGGGGAGAGCGGAGGAGAGGGACTGGGGGGAGGCGGAGGTGTCTGGGGGGTCGAGGGGGACGTGGACGTTCGATCCATGCCTCCAGAACAGCGAGGGGGCGAAGCAGGGCGGCGGGCAGCTGCGTGGCGCGCCGTGCGGTCGCCGTCGAGCACCTGCCTGCCTGCCTGGTCGAGCCAAGCAGCTCGCTGGAGCGGCAGCTGGGCTGGGCCGGCAGGTGGGCCGGGTGGCGCCAGGTAAGTGTTTTCTCTCCCTTTTTTTCTATTTTCTTTTCTGTTTCATTTCTTTTGCAGCTTTGTTTAATTAATAAAAATGCCTAAACATTTTTATAACTCATGACACTTGTCATACCTACTATATATAATATGAACAGTAGGAAACATTATAGTTCATGATTATTTGAGCATTTAAAATATTTTATAGCATTTAAATGCCCAAATTCAAATACCATATGATTTAATCCAAAACCCTAGATTGTCCTAGAAAATGGTGCACCATTTTTGGCAGAGGTTTAAGACCAAGGCAGAAATGATGAACATTTTGAAGGGCATTTTGGGTACATTGGAAAATATTTTTGTAAACCCTAGTTGTTAGGGGAGGGGTGCTGGGGTTTCTGTTAATCCCATTTCAAGTTTCTTTCAAAGTAAACATGATGCACACTCTAGTCAGATCCTAATGCAAGAGCTAGCTAGGGATGTGACAACTCACCCCCTCTTAAAAGAATCGCGTCCCGAGATTCGGGTTCCTTCGGAAAGAGGGTGGGGTACTCAAGTCGAAGATGATCCTCCCTTTCCCAAGTAGCTTCACTCTCGGAATGATGTGACCATTGAACCTTGAGAAACTTGATACTGTGGCGTCGAGTGGTGCGCTCAGTTTGATCAAGAATACGAACGGGGTATTCTCGATATGTGAGATTGTCTTGGAGATCAAGCGTTTCGTGGTCCACTCCGTGGATAGGATCCGAGAAGCAACGCCTGAGTTGAGAAACGTGGAAAACATCATGAACTCTGGAGAGGTGCGGAGGTAGTTCCAATTGGTAGGCAACTTCTCCTCGTTTGGAAAGAATGCGAAAAGGACCGATGTAACGAGGGGCCAATTTGCCTTTGATACCGAAGCGATGGGTTCCCTTAAGAGGAGTAACCCGAAGGTAAGCCTTATCGCCAACTTCAAAAGTCACAGCCTTATGATGACTATCATATTGGCTCTTTTGGCGAGACTGGGCTGTTTTCAATCTCTCACGAACGATGCGAACTTGTTCTTCTGCTTCCTGAATCATATCCGGGCCAAAGAATTGTCTTTCCCCGGTCTCTGACCAGTTAAGAGGTGTTCGACACCTTCGTCCATATAGAACTTCGAAGGGAGCTTTACCCAAGCTGGCTTGATAACTATTGTTATAAGCGAATTCGGCAAATGGGAGACACTTTTCCCATTCCATACCGAAAGAAATGACAGAGGCTCGAAGCATGTCTTCCAGAATTTGATTGACTCGTTCCACTTGACCACTTGACTGCGGATGGAAGGCAGTACTAAAAGAGAGATGAGTTCCCATAGCATTCTGGAAACTTTCCCAAAATCGGGAAGTGAAAAGACTTCCACGGTCTGAGTTAATCTCCAACGATACACCATGAAGTGTTACTATTCGAGAGATATATAAGTCTGCTAGCTGGCTAGCGGTAATACTCTCCCGAATAGGCAGGAAATGAGCTACTTTAGAGAGGCGGTCGATAACGACGAAGATGGCATTATTCCCTTTTCTGGACCTGGGAAACCCGGTAATGAAATCCATACCGACTTTATCCCATTTCCATTCAGGAATAGCTAAAGGTTGAAGGGTGCCAGCAGGCCGTTGATGCTTTGCTTTGACTCGACGACAAACGTCGCAGTTAGCAATGAACTGAGCGATTTCTCTCTTCATCCTAGTCCACCAGAATCTTTGACGTAGGTCTTGATACATTTTGGTACTACCGGGATGAATCGTGAGAGGAGATTCATGAGCCTCCTTAAGGATTAATTGCCGTAGATGGTGGTTCTTGGGAACCACTACACGGTTCTCAAAGAAAACAACACCTCGATCATCCATAGAGAAACTTTTAGCGAGTCCGCTAGCAATGTTCTCTTGGAGTCGTGATACACCTTTATCACGCTTCTGGACAGCTATGATTTGATCCATAAGGGTAGGTTTCGCCACCAAGGTGGAAAGGAATCCTCGAGGAACAATGTGAAGGTTAAGCTTACGAAATTCCTCGTGGAGAAGTGGTTGACTTTGTTGTAACATTAAATTGTTACAATATGACTTACGACTTAGTGCATCAGCCATGACATTGGCCTTTCCAGGAGTGTAAGTGATTCCTAAATCGTAGTTGGTGAGCAACTCAACCCAACGTCTTTGCCGGAGATTTAGATCCGGTTTGGTGAAGATATACTTCAAACTTTGGTGATCAGTGAAGATTTCACAGCGATTACCAAGGAGGTAATGTCGCCATGTTTTGAGTGCATGGACTACAGCTACAAGCTCTAGATCATGAGTAGGATAGTTATCCTCGTGTGGACGCAACTGTCGAGATGCGTATGCAATCACTTGCCGATCTTGCATGAGAAAGCAACCTAGTCCTTGTCGCGAGGCGTCGCAATAGATTATAAAATCCTTGGAAAAGTCTGGTGGTACCAGTACATGTGCAGATGTCAGGCGTCTTTTCAGTTCCTGAAAACTGGACTCGCACTGTGGGGTCGACTCAAACTTTTTATCTTTCTTGAGGAGTTCAGTTAGAGGTTTAGCAACCTTGGAGAAGTTCTCGACGAAACGTCGGCAATAGCTCGCTAAGCCAAGAAAACTCCTAACTTGCTTGACCGATTCAGGGGGAGTCCAATCAAGGACGGCTTGAACTCGCTCGGGATTGACAGCAATACCCTTGCCAGAGATCACATGACCTAGATAGGTTACTTCTGGCAACCAAAATTCACATTTAGAGAATTTGGCATAAAGGCGGTGCTCTCGAAGTTTCGTCAATACCAGCCTTAAATGCTCGGCATGATCTTCCTTGTTCTTGGAGAAAATGAGTATATCATCGAGGTATACCACGACGAATTTATCCAAATACTCCATGAATATAGAATTCATTAACCGAGAAAAGGTAGCTAGGGCATTGGTTAATCCGAAGTACATGACGGTGTACTCATATTGGCCATAACGAGTAACGAAAGCCGTTTTAGGAATGTCCCCGTTCTTGATTTTTATTTGATGGTAGCCCAACCTCAAATCCATCTTAGAGAAGACTGAGGATCCAGCGAGCTGATCATACAGGTCGTTGATCCTAGGAAGCGGATACTTATTCTTTATGGTGACCAGATTGACAGGTCGGTAATCTACAACCATCCGCTCCGTTCCATCCTTCTTCTTGACGAAGAGGACGGGGCAAGCCTAAGGGGAAGAACTAGGACGGATGAAACCCTTTTGCAAGGACTCATCGAGTTGTTTCTTTAGCTCAGCTAATTCTAGTGGTGCCATCTTATAAGGTCTCCTAGAGATTGGGACAGTTCCAGGAATAAGATCTATCACAAACTCGACATCTCTGTCAGGTGGAACTCCTGGCAGTTCTTATGGGAAAACATCCGGAAAGTCACGGACTACCGGGATATCTTCGAGTTCTGGTAGAGGGATGGCATTAAGAGAGTAGAGCTGACGTTCAGCCATTCGAATCAAGACATTGACTATCTTGCCGGATGGATGTGTAAGTTGAACGGTCCTAGTAAAGCAATCAATCTTGGCATAATGAGTTGTCATCCAATCCATACCCAAGATGATGTTTATGTCCGAGGACTTGAGAGCGATTAAAGATGCAAGGAAAACAAGTCTATCGACAAGGATTTCATTTCCATGGCTTACCCTAGAGGTTTGCCACTTTGAACCAGGAGTTTGAATAACCATGGAAGTAGGCATGTCACAAAAAGTCATGTTGTGCAATCGAGCATAGCTCTCAGATATGAACGAATGGGATTCTCCAGTATCGAAAAGAACAGATGCCGGATGGCAGTTTACGAGAAGCGTACCAAGGACGACGTTAGGATCCTCATAAGCTTCTTCTGCAGAAACATAGTTGACATGACCACGTGCAGTGGGGATTGGCTTGACATAGTTCACCTTGCCGGTTGGCTTGCCACGGCCAACGGGTTTTCCTGGCTGATTCTGGGGACAATCACGCATGTAGTGTCCCGGTTCTCCACACTTGAAACATGTCACAGTGGTGGGGCGTGGAGCAAAGTTGGAGGGTGGACCTCCATAGGTCTTGGCAGGTGCAAACTGTTGAGTTGGACGAGGCGCCTCATAGGATGGCCTCGGTGTATACTTGGGTGGCAGAGCAGTGTTGGGAACCCACACACGGCGCTTGTGAGAGCCAGAGCCGGATGAGGAACCAAGGTCTCGAGTATGCTTGCGGGTGGCCTCGAAGTCGGTCTGGCCTGTTTCAGCACTGATAGCCTTGTTAACCAACTTCTGGAAGGAGGTGCACTCGTGCAGATGTAGATCTCGACGAAGTTCAGGGCTGAGTCCCTTGCGGAACCTCGCCTGTTTCTTGGCATCGGTGGATACTTCTTCAGGTGCATAGCGTGCCAGATTACCAAACTCACGGCTATAGCCGTCCACAGTTAAACGGCCCTGGGTGAAATTGCAGAATTCCTCCCGCTTGCGATCCATGAGACCTTCCGGAATGTGATGTTCACGGAATGCCTCACTGAACTCAACCCAGGTAGTGACTTGGCCAGCAGGACGCATAGCTTCAAAGTTTTCCCACCAAAGACTGGCAGGGCCCTCAAGATGGTAGGCGGCGTAGATAACCTTGTCAGCTTCGGCCACACAGGCAGAGTGTAGCTTGTGGGTGATACTACGTAGCCAGTCATCAGCATCCAGAGGTTCAGTGGAGTGATGGAACTTCGGTGGACACAACTTGATAAAATCGTGGATTGACACCACGTCATTCCTCTGACGGAACCCAGTGTTTTGCTCAATGCGTTCCAGCAGACGGTTGGTCTCTCTCTTGTTCCGTTCTGCTTCAAGCATAACTTCCGCCAAAGAGGGTAGCTGGGGCAGATTTCCATCTCTAGCCCCACTAGCCTCACCCTGCTCCTGAGCAGCAGGAGTGTTGTGAGTATTGACCATCCTAGGAAAACAAAACAACGGTTTAGACAAGGATGGCAAAACTTTGACATAGAAGTGCAGAATGTAATGGATGACACAGAATGCAGAGATGTTCATCCGTACGACATGGTAATATAGGAACTGCTATATATACACCAGTGGTCATACACACCATACAAAGTTTAGTACAAGCCAAGGCTAAAGTACAACTGCGGTGAAAGACGATACATCCCATCAAAGGCATTCCAAGCTCCTATACATTATTTAACTACACCTCCGGAATTCAGTACACACTAAGTCATATTCCACAAGACGCGCAGGACTGTGGAAATACAACTACTACAATACTACTACTACCACGGACTAGCTCAGACATTCGCGTAGTAATCCTCGTAGAGATTACCACCGTAGCCTGGAAGTGGTACAGACGGATCTTGGAACTCGCGAGCACTCGAAGGCTGTGGACCATAAGGGCATGGGTGTGGTCTCGGTCCCGATGCTGGTGGTAATCGACGCCCACGTGGAGGTGTAATACCCCCAACGTCACGCCAATCCATGCGATCAGGCAGACGAGTCCGCACAGGATACAAATCCCGCATGTCCAGATATCCGGCGTGCACAGCCGGTGCAAGCCGTGTCAAAGTAGTCCAGTGAGCGGCTCGGGTGTTATACAGCTCCATTCGGAGGGCACGGACCTCACGGTCCCTATCTTCCAACATCTGAACAGTAGTCTGAAGCAGTGGCTCTTCATGAGCAGCATCAGTATACAGACCAGTGTAGTAGCCTTCCTCTCCGGGGAGTGAAGCTGGCATGTAACAGAACTCAGTGTTCAGCAACAGGGCATGCCTAGCACGGAGAATGGTCATCATCGAATAAGCGGCATCCTGTACTGCCATCTCGATGGTAATCCCGAGTCCATAAGACCAATGGATGGGATCATTTGCTCCGGGATATGAGGGGTATATCCGGACTGTGCAGAAAAACTGACTTTGATTGAAATCCCGATACTGTTCCTCCACAGTGTATTCAGGATACCAGCGATAACCGGTCTCAGTCATCACACGGACTAGCATGGCCGTGTGACCGGGCACATTAATGCACCGAGTCAAACGAACCACTTGGTGAGGAATGCGGCCAGACATCTGAAACACGAAATAATGCAAAGGCATTAGTGTTTCTGGAAGAAATCGGGCAGCATAACAACTGTAAATGCTCAAACAAAGATTTGAGACATCATACAAATGATAGCATAGCCACTCAACAATTCCATATCAAGGTTCCGGTTCAATAATCATCATACTCAAAGGATAGAAACTGAACTGAGGCTTGAAACCAACAATCCTAGGAGTCTACGGATTAGTAACACGTGAACCTAGTAAGGATAAGAGGCCTAGTCCTAAATCCCCGTAGAAAGAATAGACTGACTCAGATCAGAAGGGCATAAGGTAAAGGAGTAAAAAGAGCCTTACGTTCCCTTCCACAATCAATTCCCCTACATATAACTAAGAATTTTTCTAGACTCAACATCGACCAGTTTGGCTTGAGAAACCTACAGGCAGTCCAGCTCTGATGCCAACGCTGTCAGGACCCCGATCCTAAGTCACACCGATCTAGCTGTAACACGTCATATCACTTTGCGGCCTCACGCACGGTAACCCCACGGGTGCCACCTTACCTGGCCCGGGACCGTTTGCGCATTTTGGCACACGTATATGACAGTGTCGCTAGCATCCATATGACAGAGAACCCGGGCCGACATGGCTAGTTATAAACCAAAAGTGGCACTAAATTACAGAGACAGACATCCATGACCCAGCAACGAACGTGTCGGTCATCAACGTATGAACCCAAGTCGTAGCAAGCTACATGGACTTAAAGGAACAACGCGTGACATTTCCCCTAAGGGACAGACACAGGAACGAAGGACACATGCCGGCCAGCCTACGTGTTCCGAGCAGTAGCAAGCTACCAAGGCTCATTGGAATCACTAGGAGGCATTTCCCTCTAAGATAGGCTACCCAAGGAAAACAACTAGGTGTCGGATCCCACACATACCAAGCATTTCAATCATACACGCAATATGCTCAATATGTGCAAATACAACATTGCATCACAACAGAACTCTATGACTCAAAGTACTTTATTTGAAAGGCTCCAAGAGCCATACATAACATAGTCATACAGGTAGGGGTCACATGACCCAACACTCAATTCATACAGTCATACAAGCACAAGCGGAAGCTACATGTCTGAGTACAGACAACTTAGAAAATAAAACAGGCTTGGTGTAGCCTGACTATCTACAAGGCCCTTCACAAGCTCCAGATCACCGTCTAGGTGTCAAGCTACTCGTCGACGTCAACGTCTATGTAGAACCCATCAGCAGGGGCAGGGTTCTCCTCTGCAACAGTTATTAAGCAAACATGAGTACAAAGGTACTCAGCAAGTCTTACCACAGAACCTATCATACATGCAACATTATCAAAGGGGGATAGTGGAGTTTATAGCAGAATGCCAGCTTTGACCTTGGCTAACCTATACTACAACTCTCAACGGATTGCAAGTTATTGTTACGAACACGAGTCCTCTACTCACCACATCAATACACTACCGAGGATCCTCTTCCGTCATCCTACGGAAGGGCCATCCACGGCACTCACGCTTATCTTGAGGCTTTTAGTAGTATCCTTCAACTTGTCTATGAACTGTAGGAGTAACCAAGTAGTTCGTACCGCAAACAATGGCTATTCGAATAGATTGATAACCCTGCAGGGGTGTACTTCTTCACACATGTTTTCACCACTTAGCGTCTGCACACGACATGTGCTCGGCAGACTTCAAGCGAAAGCCGGCGTGGGTGTAGACCACGACCTAACCAACCACTCAAGTCTCTCGTCCAGGTTTATCGCCTATTTGGGTTCCATCCGTGGGGAGATCCGGCCGGGGTGTCGCTCACGGCCCCAAACGATGTGTACAGGGTTCCCGAGTCACCAAACGGGCAACCGGTACACCGTGCCACGTACCTGTCGCATCACAGCCCACCCCGAGGGTCAGCGCTGCGCACGACCTCCAGTAAACTATAAACACCAGAAACTAGTTGCAACTCCTGGACAGAGTACAAGGGCAGTCAATAAGTCGAGCGGGGTCATATTTCAGGGCCCAATGTGTGGTAGTAACTATAACTTGAATCACACACACAGATCTCGGGTCCTATGGACGATTCCAATGAAACAACCCACCATGTACTCCTACATGGCCTTTCATCGATACCTTTACCAAGCGTATTCCACACTTCCCTCTCTTTATCGGTAAGATCATTTCACTCTGATCCATCACCCAGATGAATCAGACCAGACACAACTCTAAGCATAGCAGGCAACATAAGTAAATAGCATGGTGGATCACACATCTCATGGCTCAATCAACTCCTACACATGCTAGTGGGTTTCAACTATTTACTGTGGCAATGACAGGTCATGCAAGGGAATAGGGTTCAACTACCGCAGCAAGTAGCAGTTCACGCGCTGTTGCCTTAATGCAGTAAAAGAGAGCAGGAGCGAGAAGATTGGGTTTGTATCGGAATGATCAATGATTGCTTGCCTGACAAGGTAGTTTTCGGGTACTGCTCTTCAACTGGATACGCAGCAGTATCCTCGGGAGCAGGACCTAACACAGGGAATACCGACGGTACAATCATTAACAAACAAATGCAACAATATGATGCATGCTCATGACATGGCAAGATGCATGTGTGTTGGCTAATGCAACTAAAAACATAAGGGTTTGAACCTATTTGAATCAAGGATTCAAATTGAAGTTCAAACTATTATTTAAATAAGTGCATAAACATGTTTTTGATATATACAGCAAGTTAACTTGTTCAAACATGCATGAAACCAGTGCCATTAGAAAGATTGGATTTTTCTGATCATTTTTCATATATAAATCTTTTCCATCTGAGCTATGGTTGATTTTATATGATTTTTAGAAGTTTTGGGTATTTTCTGGAATTTCCTGAATTATTTTAAATCTAAAAATCCTAGAAAAACCTTTACTGCGTCAGCATGACATCATGCTGACGTCAGCCAGTCAACAGGGCCAGTCCAGGTCAAACCTGACCAGTGGGTCCCTCATGTCAGTGTCACAGCTAATTAACTGAGTTAATTAGAGTTCAATTAAAACTAATTGGCTGTCAGTGGGGCCAGGGCCCACGTGTCAGTGACTAAACTAATTAACTAATTAATATTAAAATAACACTTAAACTAAGTTTGACTTGCGGGCAGGGCCCACATGTCATTGACCCAGGGGGTCAAACCCGTGGTCAAAACAGGTCCAACTCGCCAGCGTTTAGCCGCCGGCAAGGCCAAACGCGACGGCGTGCTTCGGAAAACGTCTACGGTGCACGATTCGAGCTGCGGTTGGGTGCGTTGGAGAGCTCTTGCTCTTCCGCATCGGATGGTGGTGGTCGCCGGACCTGGGGTGGCCGGAGACGACGGCAACGAGCTCGACGGCGGCGACCGGCGTCGGGCGTGTGTGGAGATGCGGCTGCAGGTGCCTAGGCGATGCGTGCGTAGCACCGTTCGCATCTACGTGCTGTGGTGAGTACGTTGGATGGGTGCCGGTGACCAAATGGTCACCGGAGCATCACCGGCGACGAGCACGGCGGCGGTGCGTGCGGGCGAGCTACGTGCAGTGTGTTACAGGGCAAGAGGGAGCCAACGGAGAGGGGGAGGAGGTAGCTAGGCTCACAGCGGTTGCAGCAAGCACCGAAGCGAGCTCGGGGGTGGTCGGAGCTGAGTAGCACGGCGAGGGGGATCTCCGCGGCCGGAGTTGGGGAAGAAGAGGTCGGGGGCGTCTCCAGGGCGGGCGAGCGCTCGGGGCTCGGCCTGTTCGAAGCAGTCGAGGACGGCGGAGACGAGGGACAACACGGCGGAGCTCGGGGACGACGGTGGACGTGGCTTCTACGACGGTGCGATCACGGCGGCGTCGGCCATGGCGCGGGGAGAGCGGAGGAGAGGGACTGGGGGGAGGCGGAGGTGTCTGGGGGGTCGAGGGGGACGTGGACGTTCGATCCATGCCTCCAGAACGGCGAGGGGGCGAAGCAGGGCGGCGGGCAGCTGCGTGGCGCGCCGTGCGGTCGCCGTCGAGCACCTGCCTGCCTGCCTGGCCGAGCCAAGCAGCTCGCTGGAGCGGCAGCTGGGCTGGGCCGGCAGGTGGGCCGGGTGGCGCCAGGTAAGTGTTTTCTCTCCCTTTTTTTCTATTTTCTTTTCTGTTTCATTTCTTTTGCAGCTTTGTTTAATTAATAAAAATGCCTAAACATTTTTATAACTCATGACACTTGTCATACCTACTATATATAATATGAACAGTAGGAAACATTATAGTTCATGATTATTTGAGCATTTAAAATATTTTATAGCATTTAAATGCCCAAATTCAAATACCATATGATTTAATCCAAAACCCTAGATTGTCTTAGAAAATTGTGCACCATTTTTGGCAGAGGTTTAAGACCAAGGCAGAAATGATGAACATTTTGAAGGGCATTTTGGGTACATTGGAAAATATTTTTGTAAACCCTAGTTGTTAGGGGAGGGGTGCTGGGGTTTCTGTTAATCCCATTTCAAGTTTCTTTGAAAGTAAACATGATGCACACTCTAGTCAGATCCTAATGCAAGAGCTAGCTAGGGATGTGACACCGGGTCGTCCCTTTATATAGGAGGCAACGCCCGGTCCGGTTTACAGAGTCCCGAGGCCGGCTCATAATCGTTTCCGCCTCGGTCTCTACTCTTTCTTCCTTATACCTCAAGTTACATGATAGGACGGTTCATAAACCGTAAACTTTACATACGGGCCCTAAGCATTCATGGGCCGTAACCTCTACTGGGCTTATGATAACACTGCTATATTAACATAATCCGGATCTTCCTAGCCGGTTTATACCTGCTAGTAATATCCCTGACAGCCGGTTTATAAACAAAACCAGGCCGGGATAATAAACACCGGTCATTATCTTATGTCATACGGGCGACTTATAGTCAAAAGCCAGGCCGGTTTAAGAAACACCGGTCATTATCTTATCTCATACTGGCGACTTATAGTCAAAAGCCAGGCCGGGTTAATAATCACCGGTCATTGTTTGAGGTGTCATAATGCCCAAAACACATGGTCTAAGTTTATAACTTGAACTGTGTATAAAATATAAAATATGCATCATACCTGGGATTAAGTGCGTCGTGATGAACCTTAATCTGGTAGGCAACGATAATGATCCAAGGTGCAAGTATTGATGACTCCCTTGATTACTTTCCTGTTCATTATGAAACCGAACCGGGTTATGATGAACTCCGGTTTAGTTGTAGTTTAGTGCTGGTGTTTATAAACCAGACTAGAACTCTGTAAACACAGATGTAGTGGCAACTTATAGTCATCCACTCCCTGAATCGATGGACTTGCTTGAAAAACCAATGACCTTGAGGATAAATATTTGAGAAAACATAAAAAATGGAAAATAAAGTTTTTGGGTAAATAAGACCATGTAGTCGAGGTTTTTTACGAGCTGCCGGGCTCCAAATTCGAGGCTTTTTATGAGCTGCCAGGCTACTGCCATTAACCATTTTAGCAAAGCCTGTTAAGATGATCCGCAATCTTTAACCAAATCATCAATGTCAAATGCTACCAATGTTCAAAATCTCATAAAGATTTTGTCTTGTGTAATCACTTGATGATCGTCAATTTAACGTGACCAAGTTCAGGGTCCAGAAGGATTGAATTGTGATACGTTCGACGGGTCATACCAGGTTTACCTGGACGGCGCGATTTACTTGATGCAGGCAGGTTAATCCGGGGTTTTAGGTGTATACACCGGGCTTCCAAGCCGTGTTCACTATAAGAGTTTTCAACTCGCTGATGAACTTGCATCAGGAGTCCCCCAGGTAGCGTGTGAGCATTGCTCGTCGGGGCCTATGTTTGAGTTGTGCTAGGCATCAAACCCCCTTTTGCCCCTCATCATCATGTGGAAATTGCCGAAGCAACCAGAGCAGTGCTCTTATGATGGTCTTGATATGGCCGCCGGTTTAAGAGGCCATGGGAAACTTCCTTGCCCGCGGAAGCCCCCATGTGATTCTTTTTTGTACAGAAAGGACGGCTGATTCCTTGATTTATCAAGGGCGCCGGTTTAAGAGGCCATAGAAAACTTCCTTGCCCACGGAAGCCCCCATGTGATACTCTTATGGAAAAGATGGCTGATACCCCGATTTATTAAGGGCGCCGGTTTAAGAGGCCATAGGAAATCCCTTGTATGCAGAAGCCCCCATGTGATACTCTTATGAAAAAGATGGCTGATACACTGGCAGCTCGCAGCAGCGGTTTGGATGCAACACCTGCAAGGAAGACGAAGGACCGGCGGTTTAAAACGGCACCGTGGCGGTTTAGGGCCCTGCATTAGATGACTTTGCAAGCCGGAGTAATTGCTCTTTTAAAGAAAACGATATATAATATCAAAATATACTGGATGGATTTCACCTGATATCTTAGGCCAGAAATTATCCACCGCGGAGTTGATCATTGCCACGGTGAAACTGAAATCAATTACGGCTGAGTCGGCCGTAGGAGTAGATAGATGAGTCGGTCGCAATATTATACGCCGGTGCGGACGGGCAAGTTGTCCTCGACGTTGTAAACCGGTGTGGACACGTGAACCGGCCGTCCATTCATAAGGTAATGTGACACAGAGGAAAATGCCATTGTAGAATATTGCCAGTGCGTGTTTATATCCGTAGTATAACAATGATTTTACCTGTATATGAAAATACCAATAGGGCAGTGTAATGGTGCTCAGAGGAACTAAAATATCATGATAAAATATATAGGAGGGATAACACCTGATTTTCTCGAACAACAGATGGGTCGGTCGGCGCCGACGGGCTAGTTGCCCTCCTCGTTGTAAGCCGACGCGGTCGCGAAAGACGGCCACGGTGTTGTAAACCGGTGCGGTCGTGAGAGATGGCCACGGTGTTGTAAATCGGCGCGGTCGTGAGAGACGGCCACGGCGTTGTAAATTGGCGCAGTCGCGAGAGAAGGACATGAACCGGCCGCGAGGGTGGACGGGTGAATCGTCCGTGGCGTTGTAAGGTGGCGCAGATGGGTGAGTTATGCCATGTTGATGTAAATTAGACCGTAAAGCGGTGATTTGCACATATATTCATCATGGCATGGTCTTCGCTCTCGCAGTGAACAATTGCACTGCATAAACAATATTGCAGACCAAGGCAAAGATAAACTATTTTTTGATAAAAACAATATGTGCTAATAAACTTGGATGGATATCACCTGATGTCTTCGAATGACTGATGATCTGTACATAGAATTATTGCACAGAATTGTAGTAGTGCTCGGCAATACTTTTTAGACTCCCAATAAAAATCGCCGGGACTCGTGCTCCGGTTGAGTCGGCAGCGCGGTCTTCAAAATAACTATGCATGCATTTCCTTTTCACGTTCATAACCAGGATGTAGGTTCTACACTTGTACACACAGCTTTTCTCTGTTTGCTTCTCCGTTCATAATCTCCACGTCAACGAGGATAACAGTAGTAGGAGCGACTAACTGTCCATTATTCTTCTAGGATTCCATAAAAACGCCTGCGACAATAACAAATGCGGGGGCGGCTCGTGGTAGCAACTCACGGTGGCGGTTCAAGGACGCTGGCGCGAGCTCACGCGAGGGCGGCTCAAAGTGGAGACGACCCGACGATCCGGCGAGGTGAATCAACGAAAAACAGCGGTCTGGCTAGGTGAAGCAGTCGGTGACTTAGAAGCGGAGACGAGATCATTGAACCCGCACGTATCTCGGAGTCGAGGCTGCACAAGCAGTGATTGGGAACGATGGCAGAGTCCAGGTTGTGGTCGGTTGACTCACGTACGAGTCTTTTGTTCTTTCTCTGTCTTCTTTTTCTTTGTAGATCAGATCATCACTGACCATTATCTCTATTTTCCCGTACTGACGGCTCGTGGTGGAAGCAAAGCCACTCGCACTTGAACGGCGGCGGTAGGTTTAAAGTGGTGGCGGTGACGGCCGTGGCCGGCTCGTGGCTGTCATGGCCAGCGGAGGCGGAAACGGCGGGTCACCGGTAACGGCAAAGGCGGCTCGTCGATGGCGCAAGGCACAGTGGGCAAAGAACCGGACCTGCTTGGAGATATGGAATCCGGTGGGCCGGAGTCGAGTCAGAGGCACGATGGTGAAGTAGTGCGAGCAGACACGCACATCCTGGCGAGTCGAGTCGGAGCCGGTTTAAGGCACAGCTGCATCCATGCAGCATCGGTTTTGAAAACGACATTGGGGAGGTGAAGCGGCGTGACGAGGCCACGGAGGTTTGGTGGGTGCACCACGGCGGCGGAGGCAGCGCCACGACAACGGCGACTCGGACAGCCGCAGGGGCCGAGGCGTTTTTTGAAGATGGCCAGCGGCTCGAGCAAGGCAGTGAAGATGTCGACTCCTGAGACAACGAGACGAGCCGCAAGCTTGACCGCAGTAAAGCCGGCTACTCGAGGGCACGCTGAAGCCAGTCAGATCAGCGACTTGGCTCGGGCACGCGAGTGGCGTGACGGACCCAGCTGGGCGAGGGCCTCGGTGGTGGTCTGACGGGCAACGCGTCGAAGGGTCCACAACAGCAGCAGGTGGCCCGCTGGTCGACGTCTCCCCGTCCAGGTGGTAGTGGCTCTTGATATAATATTCAACTTTATCCATCAATACTACATGAGCATGTACGTACTAATATTCTGATCGGACTTGAGTAGATCTGATTTCCTCGGGGCTTGAGCCTGTAATCCAGCAGCCGAAACTTGTGGGACTCGGACGATCGGACACCTGATATATTTTCTCGGACTCAATCCGAAGTACGATTTGATCGTTGGTAGGACTCGGTGTAGAAAAAATCAATCTCATGTCGACGGGTCGTGTCGCATCGCTGGCGGCGCACAGAACATCAACCCTAATTATTTTCATCTCAATCTGGTAAACCTGCTCTTGATGCAGATCCTTCCAAACCGGCTCATCTTCTTCTGATAAATTGCAAACTTCTCGATCCCTGGGAGAGATCCCTTCAAGAACTCAACACCACCGTGCGCAGGCCCCACGGTGGGCGTCAACTGTCGTGGATTGGTCACGGCAGATGTCCTAGGGTAAGGACTTAGTCGCGAAGCCAACGCATCTATGTGGTAGCTTGAGAGGGGTTGAGTGGAATCGAGAGACGCAACGCAAGACAAGGATTTAGACAGCTTCGGGCCCCGGGAAACATCATCCGGTAATAGCCCTACAGTTGTTTGAGGCTAGGTCTCATTATGACCCTCATGGTGTTGCCGGTAAACCAACTCTTTGTGTCTAGCCCTAGAAATTGTTTCTTCTTGCTTGTCCCCCTTTGGGGAGCCCTGCCCCTCCTTATATATGTTGAAGGGTCGGGTTACATGACTAGTCCTAGTAGGATTAGGATTACCCTATTACAAGGAGTCCTAGTCTTTCTTCCTTTGTAGGAGAATATTCCTTGTGCTTTCTCTTAAACCGGCCCACCATAACATGAGCCAGCCTTCCGCGCCTTGGGCCTTGTCATCCGTCCAAAACACCCACCGGATCACCAATGAGTCGCCAGGCTCGTGAACCGTCAGACCAGTGAACCGCCAGACTCATAAGTCGCCAATCCTCCGGCGGGTTACTAATGAAACGCCAAGTCCGGCCGGGTTATACTTTCGGCCGGGTTACACCGCGGGTATATCCCCGACAGTGGGGTTATGTTTGATCATGAGTAGCTAGGATCGCTTCTTGATCAACTTGGCGATCGTTGGCACTTGTTCTGTTCCCGCTCTAAACTCGTAAGCTAGTGCTTAGTGCTGTTGCAACCTTGTTTTAAGCCTTTCCACACCTAAGGCTTTGATAGTCTTGTTACCCGAGAACGGGATTGCTGAGTCCTCTGTGGCTCACAGATTCAACACACACCAGATGTAGGTACCGTTGAGAACTATACAGGTGGTGGTTCAGAGCTGTACTGGGAGTTCGATGAAGAGCGTGGACGTTACTATGTGTCTTATCCCGACGATCAGTAGTGGCTCTTACTAGGAGGATCCGGGCTTGTGTTATTTTTGGTATCTTTTTGTTTGGATTTCGTCTGTAGTCGGACTCTGATGTTATTTGGATGATGTATGTTAATGTATTTCATTGTGTGACGTGGCGAGTGTAAGCCAACTATCATTTTACACTTTCATCCCTAATTTTACATGAGTTGTGCAAATATACCATACTTGAGATCATTCTAGTATGCGTTTATGTCCTTAAGTCGTGCCTCGACACGTGGGGGACATAGCCACATACTGGGCATTACAAGTTGGTATTCAGAGCCTTCTCCGACCTAGGAACCCCCTGATTGATCAAATCGTTGACGGTTGAGTCTAGGCACACACAAAAAAATGTTTTGAGTCCTATATATATATATATATATATATATAGGGTGGGTCTATTCTCATAACACCCTTTAAGACCTTATTCTCCTAACAACATGCTTATTCTCCTAACAACCCTCCTCGTCCACTTCCCGCCTCCTAGCGCCAGAGGCCCGACGCCCGCATCCTCCCCCACCCCTCCCTGCCTCCTAGCGCGGGAGCGCCCCGGCGGCCGGCGGCCAGCGTCCTCCCCCACCCCTCCCCCGCCTCCTCCACCTCACCGCCGCGCCGGCCCCAGTCCCGCGCCGCAAACACCAGCAGGCGCCGCACCACCACCCGACCCCCGACCCCTGCGAGCTCCTTCCTCTCCTCGGCCGCGTAGGCGCTCGTCCTCGAGCTCTCCGCCACGCCGCTCCACGCCCTCCCGGCCTTCCTCGCCTCCCGCCGCGACGACCTCCTGCGCGCCGCCGACCTGCCGTCCCTGCTCAAGGCGCTCGAGCTCTCCGGCCACTGGGAGTGGGCGCTGGCGCTCCTCCGTTGGGCGCGCGTCGAGGGGGGCGTCGAGGGCGTCGCGGCGCTCAAGATGGTCGTGCGCGCGCTGGGCCGCGAGGGCCGGCACGACGCCGTCTGCGCGCTGCTCGACGAAATGCCGCTCCCTCCCGGCGCCCGCATGGACGTCCGCGCCTACACCACCATGCTGCACGCGCTCTCCCGCGAGGGCCGCTACGACCGCGCGCTCCGGCTCTTCGACGAGCTCCCCCGAGTTGTTTCGGCAGCATGCGCTCTTGCAGTTCACTCGGGGACGAGGTCCCTGAGTTGACGCCACCAGCAGGCTGACAGTGAGCCACCAAACGTCGTCTTCGCATGCCTCCCGCTGGCGGCGCTCGTCGGCCGCGAGGGTAGGAGCAAGAACGGCAAGAACAAAGAAGAAGATCATGTGCGTGCACGGCGGCCTCTCGCCGGAGCTCGAGAGCCCGGACCTGAACCGCCAGATCAAGCGCCCGCTGGCCATAAAAAAACATTGCGGTTCACTTGGTGATCCAAAAACAAAAACACATCGGAAAAGCAGCTCACTTCTCAACACTTCTCAAAGTAAAAACGAATTTTGTGGTGTCTATGAAAGGTGTCTGGTTCATTTTGTGGTGGTTTGTTACGTAAGTGAACGTGCAGTGCACTTGGGTAAGAAAAATGTCTGCTACGAAAGACTCCTCAGTATAGTTCATTTCGAACAAAATGCATTTAAAAACAAGTAAAAATGCAGTGCACTTCCGTCTAAAAAAAGTCCATTGCAAAGGACTCTTCGAAGCTCACTTTGTTTCTCTCCCACGAAGTTGGCCATAAAAAAACCATTGCGGTTCACTTGGTGATCCAAAAACAAAAACACATCGGAAAAGCAGCTCACTTCTCAAACACTTCTCAAACGCGCGTAAAAATTTAATTAGTACGAAAAAAGACAAAAAGCAAATCACGAGGTTCACTTTTTGGTAGTGTTTAGCTTTACTTTCGGGAGTGTTGCGGTCCACTTTCCTTCGAAAAAAAAGTTGGAAAAAAGACAACAAAACTCCTCTGAGAAAAATCTACGTCCAACAAAATAAATCATGAGGTTCGTTTGACTGTCTGATGCAGTGCGTTCTTCAGTTTGAAGGAGTGCGCTTTTCGCGTTTTTGTAATTTCAAAACTGCTCTTAAACCGTAATGAATTAGAGGGCGTGTTCTACATGAGAAAGTAGCGTCTCGACGATATCTTTCCAATGGTGTATCATTTGGATCATTTCGGCCAACTTTTTGTAAAAAATTCACGAAAAAACGGCTGCTGCCGTTCGTAGTCAGCCGCACGATTTTCAAATTTAACTAAAAATCGTAAGGAATCTCAAAAATATTTCAGCATATGAAAGTTGCGCCTCGTTCGTAGCTTTCCAACGGTATATTACACGCCTTGTTTCGACAAACGGTTAGAAAACTGGAGTGAAAACAGTACCGAAAATTTGAAAAAAATCGAAAAACACAATTCCGCGATTTAGTAAATTCAAAACTGCTCTTAAACCGTAGCGAATTAGAAAAAATAATACATATGAAAAAGATGTGTGGCGATGATACCTTTCCAACGATGTATCATGTGTTTCGTTCCGACGAGCGGTTTAGAAAAAACGCCAAAAAACGCTCGCTGCCATTCGTTGTGAGCCGCACGATTTTCGAAACTGCTCTTAAACCGTGCGGAATCTTGAAAAGTGTTCAACATGGCGAAGATGTGTCTACTCCATAGATTTTCAACGGTATATTACACGCATAATTCCGATAAACAGTTAAAAACTAGAGCAAAAAAGGTACCGAAAAAACAACACGTACAGTTTTTTCAACATGAAGTTCGCTGGTCTTTGTGGTGCGATGCGTTTAGCTCTCCAATGCAATTTTGCAATGCAGTTCGGAAGTGTTATGAGAATATTATTTTCATAATGTTATGAGAATAGACCGGCTGTATATATATATATATATATATATATATATATATATATATATATATATATATATATATATATATATATATATATATATATATATATATATATATCAGAGAGTAGGATTTCTTTTTACTCCTCATCCCTTTATCGCTCTGGTGAGGACTCCTGACGTTGTTCTCTCTCCTCTACTCTCAAAATTCACAAAAAATAGTAGGATCACGCGATTATTGTTTGGATTGTTTCGATATCTTTGTGACGAGAACATTGTTCTCGATACCTCCTGTCATTTAGGGGTTGTGGCAGTGTCCCGGGGAGTTGAGCTCCAAGGTGTTGTCGTCGCAAATGTATCGTAGCGGTTCTAGAATACTTAAGATGGCCAACATAGAAAACTCTTCTATGCGGTTAGTGGTGAGATAACCCCGACATCACCCAGTACTGGGGAGATAGTTCGGGAGTATTGCCACAGCTTGTATAACGGATGCGTTTCGAAGGTCCGAGGTAAATTGTTTCCGAGGATGACTGGTTATGTGTTGACGGATGGATACAGCTGGATGTAGGTTTAGAGTTGAGTGCGCGGTGCTTCCCCTGTATCCCCAACACCAGATTGCATAACCAGAAACCTTCGAGAATTAATAGGTGGGTTCTTCAAGCTCGTAGGCATTCTTCCAACGATTGCATGGTTTGAGGTTTGGGGTTCAACATCGAGTGAAGAGGTTTCATGGGCGTTGTTCCAATTGGGGGTTGCATCTTAAAGGGTCCTTGGCTATCCTGATCCAGGGATTGCAACACCCTTTGTAAGACGTTTCATGGGGCATTCAGCACGAACATGTGGGACGAAGCTTCTATCATATATTTGTTCCATCTGCACCTTGTTGTTTTTATTTACCTTTTGTTCTCCCAAGTGGCTTATCGAGAAAATTGTTGTATCATTAAACTATGGAATTCATTCGTTCATTTTGTTCGAATGTTCTTGTGAAGACTTATGTTGCAATTTCTAGCCGTTGATTCAGCTTATATATTTTCCATCAATGGCTAATGGTTGTCATCAAAATTCAAGATGGCTCCTAAGAGGGTTCCCAACCTGTCAGGGATATTACTAGCAGGTATGAACCGGCTAGTATAAACCGGATTATAGTAAATATGTGTGATTGTAATATTTAGTAGAGGCTACGGCCCATGAGATCTTAGGCCCATGTATAGAGTTATGGTTTGTAAACCGCTCGATGATGTAACTTGAGAGATAAGGAAGAAAAGAGCAGAGACCGAGGCGGACACGAGTAAGAGCCGGCCTCGGGACTCTGTAAACCGGACCGAGCGTCGCCTCTATATAAAGGGACGACCCGGCGACGGTTCAAGGACACGCAAGAAACAACCCGTCAAGACAGGCAAGCAAACTGCTCCCTGTTCATCGACGCCCAAGCAATACCAAACCAAACTAGACGTAGGCTTTTACCTTCATCGAAGGGGCCGAACTAGTATAAACCTTCTGTGTCCTTTGTGTGCTTTTAACCCCTTCAAGATAACCTGTGCGATGGTTCCATCATCAAGTCCGTTAAACCGGACATCTGCCGTGTTATTTCCACGACAGTTGGCGCCCACCGTGGGGCCTCCGCATGATGGTTTCGAGTTCTTGAAGGGCAGCTTCGAAGGGCTCAAGGGCTACGCGGTCGGCCGGATGACCAAGAGTCGCCGCGGCCGGATTTACATCGACGACGCCGGTTGGGGACCGGAGGCCGATTCAATCGAATACGGGTACCGGGTTCCCTTCGGTGGCATCCACGTCTTCATTGGCAAGATCGGCGAACCGGGACCAGAGCTGGACATCTTCCCCAACATCGTCGAGCCGGCTCAGCGTGCGAGATCGGCCCGGATTCAGCCCGCCATGAAGCACATCTTTGTTGGAGCAGTCCACGGGGTCCAAATCGATGACGGATCGGAATCCGGTGGCAAAACAGTTGTCTACTCCGACGACGAGTCTTCATCCGGAGAGACTGAGTCTTTGTATCAGTTGCAGGACAGCCGGTCTGAGGGTGAGTCCAACGGGAACAGTATTCCGGACCCCTTTGACCCACCAAATCGGGTGGCTGTCTTTATGGCCGGTTCACAACCCACGCAGCAATCCACGGTGAACGGGGCGACAGCAGAAGCTGGTGTAAGGTGGAGCGGCCAGGCCCTCTCACCTGCTGACATTCTATCCACCTTAGTCGAGGAGTTTACAGCCCAGGCTGTGGCAGACATAGCTCCAGGAGACAAGGCGCAACATGATGCAGAGCTCCTTCAGTTAAAAGGCCGGGTTGACCAAGCAAGGGATGATCTGAAAGCAGAGAAGGCTATGATAGCGATAAGGCAAGCGGAATTGAATGATTAGGCTTTTCACCTAAGGATGGAGCAGGCCTCTACACAGGGAGTAAGGAGTCGGAAGTACCAATCCCGTCTACCGCCGGTTTATGAAGCGACGGATCTGTTCAAGACGCCAGGGGCAGGAACTAGCAATGATCTAGCTTTAAACCGGAGGGCACCCCCAGCGAGGGACGAGCCGGTTCAGCAGCCTACTGCAGAGCAAGATCGATGGATCACATCTACACCTCACGTTCCTACCCCTCCGGGTCATTACTCGAATCCTTTGGACAATATCGTTGCAGCTGCTTCACGCTTGGCCGCTTTACCTATTGAGGGGACGTCTCCGGTGGCATTGGAGGCACGCAGGGTTAAGGATCTACTCGACACGGCGTTGATACAACATCAAGCATATTCTCATAACAGGGAGAGGTTACATTCAACACCACGTCCCAGCCGGAGTTACACTAGGCATTGGGAGGAACCAGAAGTGTCTAGTAGTGAACGCAGACGGCATCGGCACAGAAAGGATAATCCGGCAGGTGCGGCTGCACAAGCTCAGGATGTAAACCGGGTTAGGTCTGTAGCCCGGGAGGAAGTCTGTCAGACGACGCCGGTTCACACGACCAGGGCGGAGACAGGGGTCACAACGAGTTCCTTTGGGGTACAGTGTCTTATCCCCGCTTTACGGAGCGTGAAGCTGCCCAAGGATTTGAAGGGGCCACGTAAGGTGCCTAATTACACCGCAGATTTGGCTCCTGAAGCTTGGGTTGAGAGTTATGAGATGGCCATGGAGATGCTGGATGTAGATGAAGCGGCTTGTGCAAAGTACTTTACTATGATGCTTGAAGGTACAGCCCGGACCTGGCTAAAGGGTTTACCCCCAAATTCCATCGGGTCATGGGGAGAGCTACGTCGCCAGTTTATCAAAAATTTCAAGGATACATGCAAGCAGCCGATGTCAATAGTGGATCTAGCAGCATGTGTGCAAGGACAGCAGGAATCTACAAGTGCATGGGTGCGGCGAGTATCAGAGATCTTGCATTCTTCAAATAGTATCAATCCCAGTGCGGCGATAGTGACTTTAGAGAACAATTGCCGGTTTGAGTCTCTAAAACTAAAACTTGGACGGCTTAAAGGAGATTGTAACGATATGGGAACTCTCATGAGTGCTCCGGTGAAGTATGGGGACTCAGACAACACTAAGTACCCAGAAGCAGAGGGAGACAAAGCAGGGAAAGTTAACAAATCCGGTAAACCGGCAGGGTAATCCGGCTACAACAAGCTTCTTGGGCAAGCGAAAGGCGGAGGGTGGCTCTGATTTCGTGGCCAATACCCAAGTTCAAGAGGGTTTCCAGCACAATAGGGGCAAACCACCCCCACAAACCGGCGGAGGAAATGTTAGTTGGGACCAGGAGTTAAATCAGCCTTGTCCGAAACATAGCACAAGAGGACGACCAGTGAAACACACTATAGGAGAATGCAGGCCCTTGATGGAAGCCATAGCGGGCCGCTTCAATTCTAATGACAGGCCTCCGAATGGTGGTTCAGGCTCAGGGTTCTATGGTCCGGGTCATCAGGGAAACAGCTCCGGATCAGGATATCGGGGCAATGGCAATGGTTATCATGGCCGGGCCAATAATCAATATGGTCAAGGTGGTTATAATAACCAGGGTAATCCGCCGCATGGTCAGGGTGGCTACAATAACCAAGGCAGCCAACAGCAGGGCCAAGGTAATCACAATAACCAGGGTAATCAGCAGCGTCAGCAACAGCATCCGCAATCCGGATATCAGAGTAATCCGAAGGAGTTGAGCAATGGGCAATATCATGTGTTCACCACGAGTCTGTGTAAACGAGATCAGAAGGTTCTAAAGCGGGCAGTCCACGCGGTTGAACCGGCGACACCGCAATTCCTGCGCTGGTCAGAGCAGCCCATTGTATGGAGCAGGGAGGATCACCCGATGCGGGTAGATAATTCGGGCCATTTGGCCTTGGTGGTGGCACCACAGGTGGGAGGTTATAAGTTCACTAAAGTTCTTATGGACGGCGGCAGCAGCATCAATATATTGTATTACGAGACCTTCCGTCGAATGGGCTTGACGGATAAGAAGCTAAAGCAGTCAAACACGGTGTTCCATGGGGTGGTTCCAGGTAAGTCAGCTTATCCAGTTGGGAAAATTGACTTAGAAGTTACCTTTGGAGATGAGAATGATTCCAGGTCAGAGATGATAACCTTTGAAGTCGTCAAGATCCGGAGCCCTTATCATGCTCTATTCGGGAGGACGGTTTATGCTAAGTTTATGGCTAGGCCATGTTATGTTTATCTGCAGCTCAAGATGCCGAGTCACAAAGGCACGATCACGGTTCACGGAAGTCGCAAGATAGCAGTAGAATGTGAAGAGGGAGATGGTGCTTACGCGGAAGCAGTATGTGCCACTGAAGAGTTGAAGTTTTACAAAGATAATATTGATCCGGCGGATATGACCCCGTTGAAGAAGCCAACTACAGAGCATGATCCGACGTTAAAATTTAAATCGGCAGAGGAGACCAAGCAAGTTAATTTTGTGCCGGGCGATTCATCCAAGCAGTTCACGATCAGCGCTAACCAAATAGGAAAGCGCGCTCATCGAGTTCATCCGTAAGAACCGGGATATCTTTGCATGGAAACCTTCTGACATGCCAGGTATAACGAGGGAACTCGCTGAGCACAGTCTTAATATTGATCCGAAGTTTAAACCGGTCAAGCAGTATCTGCGCCGCTTCAACGAAGAGAGGCGCAAGGCTATAGGAGAGGAGGTGGCCAAACTCTTGGCTGCAGGGTTCATAGTGGAAGTTTTTCACCCAGAGTGGTTAGCTAATCCGGTTCTGGTGCTAAAGAAGAATGGAAAATGGAGAATGTGTGTGGACTACACAGACCTCAATAAAGCTTGTCCAACAGATCCTTTTGCTCTACCTCGCATTGATCAGATCATTGATGCTACAGCGGGATGTGAGCGGCTAAGTTTTTTGGGTGCATACTCGGGATATCACCAGATCAAGATGGCAGTTAAGGACCAAGAAAAAACAGCTTTCATAACTCCTTTTGGTGCTTTTTGCTATGTATCTATGCCTTTTGGGATCAAGAGTGCCCAAGCAACTTATCAGCGTTGCGTGCAGAACTGTCTTAAGGGGCAGATAGGAAGAAATGTTCATGCATATGTGGATGATATCATGGTGAAGTCAAGGAAGGAAGAGACACTGATAGAGGACCTCAAGGAGACCTTTGACAATCTTCGGGCCTATAAGATGATGCTTAATCCGGAGAAGTGTGCTTTCGGTGTTCCGGCAGGCAAGCTCCTTGGGTTTTTGGTGTCAAACAGAGGAATAGAAGCTAATCCGGAGAAGATCAAGGCAATCACATCTTTAACAAAACCGGTTGGCATTAATGATGTTCAACGTATCGCTTGCCGGATCACAGCATTGAGCCGGTTTATTAGCCGTTTGGGGGAGAAGGCGATTCCGCTTTATCAGATGCTGAGAAAGACGGATCGGTTTATATGGAGTGATGAAGCAAATGCCGCGTTTGAGGATTTGAAGCGACAGCTGGCAAGGCCACCGGTCCTGGCTGCCCCTGTTGATAACGAACCTTTGCTGTTATACGTCGCCGCCAACGCACGAGCAGTTAGTGTGGCGATCGTGGTGGAACGCAAGGAAGCAGGGAAAGAATATCCGGTTCAGCGTCCGGTTTATTACGTGAGTGAGGTACTCATTGAGTCTAAGCAGAGGTACCCACATTGGCAGAAGCTGGTATATGGTGTGTTCATGGCAAACCGGAAATTGAAGCACTATTTCCAGGGTCATCCGATAACTGTGGTTAGTTCAGCACCGTTGGGGGACATAATCCAGAACGGAGAAGCTACGGGTAGAGTGGCGAAGTGGGCCATTGAGCTCAGCCCACATGAGTTGAAGTATGTGCCACGCACCGCTATAAAATCTCAGGCATTGGTGGATTTCATCAATGATTGGACGGAATTACAAACGCCTGAGGAGAAGCCGGATCTTACTTACTAGACGATTCACTTTGACAGTTCAAGAAAGTTAGGAGGCTCGGGGGCTGGAGTTGTCTTAACTTCCCCGCGAGGTGATAAGTTTTGTTACGTCCTCTGTTTATTGTTTCCTTGTACTAATAATGCAGCGGAATATGAAGCGTTACTTCATGGCTTGCGGATGGCAAAGGAGATGAACTTGAGCCGGGTCAAGTGCTTCGGCGATTCAGATTTGGTGGCACAACAAGTTTCAGGCAAATGGGATTCAAGGGATCCTCTCATGGCGGCTTACAGACGAGAAGTGGAAGCAGTGGCTGGATATTTCAAAGGGTATCAAGTGGACCACATAGACCGGCGAAAGAATGAAGCGGCTGATGCTTTAAGCCGGCTGGGTTCTCAACGTAAACTGGTACCACCAAATACTTTTTTGGATGAGCTGCACAGTCCATCAGTACAAGTACCATCCGAGGAAGACCTGGCTGTCCCTGATCTGGAGGCACAGTTAGTTGCAGCACTCCATGTAATTCCGGATTGGACGCTGCCCTATTTGGCGTATCTAAGCCGAGGAGAGCTGCCGGATGATGAAATAGAGGCACGACAGATAGTCCGGCGTTCTAAGTCCATGACAATTGCAAACGGGGAACTTCATCATCGCAGCGTATCTGGAGCATTTCAGCGGTGTGTATCAGCCGAGGAAGGTTGTGAGATTCTTCGCGAGATCCATGAAGGGGATTGTGGTCATCATGCCGGTTCAAAATCATTGGTGGCTAAGGCTTTCCGACATGGTTTCTATTGGTTAACAGCTCATGCTGATGCGGCGGATCTAGTCCGAAAGTGTGATGCTTGTCAGAAATTTTCGCGACGTGCTCTTGTTCCGGCACAGGAGCTCCGGATGATACCAATAACCTGGCCGTTCGCGACTTGGGGGCTTGATATGGTTGGACCCTTTAAGCGATCCCAAGATCAAAAAACTCATCTACTTGTGGCGGTGGATAAGTTTACAAAGTGGATTGAGGCAGAGCCTGTGAGCAAGTGCGATGCAGCCACAACAGTCAAGTTCATCAAAAAGGTAATTTTCCGGTTTGGCTTTCCACACAGCATCATCACAGACAACGGAACCAATTTATCTAAGGGTGAGATGGAAGAATTTTGTCAACGAGAACATATTCGCCTAGACGTGTCTTCTGTGGCCCACCCTCAAACCAATGGTCAAGCTGAAAGAGCAAACCAGGAGATTTTGCGAGGTATTAAGCCCCGGTTTATGACTTCCTTGCAAAGAACCCCAGGATGGTGGGTTGAGGAATTACCGTCTGTCCTTTGGAGTATCAACACTACGCCAAACTGGTCCACAGGTTATACACCTTTCTTTATGGTATATGGTGCAGAAGCGGTGCTTCCAAGTGATATCCGTCATGATCTGTGATTTATCAACAAGACTTGCGCAGGTATCACAGCCGCCGGATCAAGAGCAGGACATTCCAGGAGGGAGATTTAGTACTCCGGCTCATCCAAGACCAAACAGATATGCACAAGCTATCCCCACCTTGGGAAGGGCCCTTTGTGGTCAGCAAGAATCTGCACAATGGTTCATACTACCTGGTGGACATTCGAGAACACAAGGACTCACGGACATCGGAAGAGGAGACAAAGAGGCCGTGGAACATCGTCCTCTTACGGCCCTGTTATACCTGAGCCATGAGCTCCACTGTATCCTATGTATATATTATGATTAATGAATACCAGCACCCTCGGTAAACCGGGGGCTCAGCCTTTTTTCCAACACATATATTTTATGAGGACAACCATATATATATTATCATCTGTCATATTTCAAACATATCGATCGGTTTAAAGCTGATTTTGCAGAATATATACTTAGAAGCAATAAAACTCCCTGAAGAGCGTAAGGTCACATCCGGCTTAAAGAGGACGCTTCATGGAAACCAGTGATTGGTTCAAGATTTACCCATGGTTTCATGGAACCATGGAGGTCCTCTGGACAGGCGACAGCCATCCAGTGATTGGCTTATGATTCACCCATGGTTTAATGGAACCATGGAGGCCCTCTGGACAGGCGACAACCATCCAGTGATTGGCTTATGATTTACCCATGGTTTCATGGAACCATGGAGGCCCTCTGGACAGGCGACAGCCATCCAGTGATTGGCTTATGATTTACCCATGGTTTCATGGAACCATGGAGGCCCTTTGCACAGGCGACAGCCATCCAGTGATTGGCTTATGATTTACCCATGGTTTCATGGAACCATGGAGGCCCTCTGGATAGGCGATAGCCATCCAGTGATTGGCTCAAAAATTTACCCATGGTTTCATGGAACCATGGAGGCCCTCTGGACAGGCGACAGCCACCCAGTGATTGGCTAAAGATTTTCTTATGGTTCCTATGGATGATTCGGCCACATCCATTGACCGGCCCTCTGGATGGTAAGCCCATTCCATTGATTGGCTGAACCTTGCTTTGAGCCTGGCAGCTCATAAAAAGCCTCGACTACATGGTTTTTATTTGCATTTTGATCTTTATGTGTTATGGTTCTTTAATCCGGAGTGGGACAATTCAAGAAATTGACCACACATCTACAAAGTTAAAAATCTGGGTCATGAGCACCAGTATGAGTAAAAAGTCTGGGTTACAAAACACCAGCAAGAGTCAATCCGGTGTTCATCATCACCCGGAACAATCATCATGATCTAAATCAGCAACTTTTATAAAGACCCGGGATTATGAATGGGTCTATCAAAAGACTCCCTTCAAAGAGGCAAAATTCGCCGGATTAAGAGCATCAAGTATGCTTGATCTCAGGTATAAGGTTATTTTTGATATAAGTATACACTTGTTTGATATGTTGTGAGAACAATTTAATGGGTCCAACGGTAAAACCGTCAGGACATATCTTCATTATCTATGCAGGAACAGATGATATATAAGATAATCCATATCAGCCCAAGTTGGCAATATCAAAACAAAAAGTCGGAATATCCGGATCAACGCAGATAAATGTTTTCAGCTATCCTATTACAAGGCATAGCAAGCCTGACGGATTAAAAATTGTTCGGCAAAATGAGGCTGCAACTACAAAGATATGCTATGAGCTACGCTCCCTCCTGCTGAGATGGCTGGGCATCAACTTGATCCGGAGTCTCCTCTTCTTCTTGAAGCGGCTGGAAGTCTGGGGCGCACCAGTCGCTTTTCGTTAAGGCACGGAAGTACATCTCCTCATTGATGAGTTCAGACGGATCGATATCTGGAGCAAAGGTATGAGGGCGCACTGGTGGGATTAGATTGACGGTATCATAAACCGGCCGCTCCACCCGCTCGTTCTGCAAATCGTACCCCGGATGATACCTGGATAAATCTGATTCGGCCACTAATTTGCTGGCAAGAGGACGCATCTCCTTCGTCAAGGCATGGAGATCTTTTTCAGTAAAAGCTGATCCGTCTTCTTTAGTATCGGGATACCCACTAAAGGCTTCTTCCGGATCAAAGTCCGGAACCCACGCCTTTGCTCTGGTAAGCGCCACGAGGGAGCCGGCTCGAGCGGCAGACTTCTTAACTTCCTGCAAACGCACCGGCAAGACAGACAGCTTTTGCAATGTGCCTTGGATGGTAGTAGGGGCCGGTTTATTGAAAGATGTTGCACTTATGATCCTTTGAGCGCCGGAATACAACTGCTCGACCAAAGTATAACATGCTTTGAGTTTTTTCCGTAAGTCATCCCCAAGATGGGTGACACGACGCCCTGCATATGATTATCACAGTTAAACCGGCACGGATGGAAGATTACGAGGATGAAAGCAGGAATACAGATTAAATACTTACCGAATACCGCAGATGTCATCAACTCTATTTGACGCTTTAAACCGGTTAACTCTTCTGTAACCGGATTAAGAGCTTCCTCAGCGTCCTTAGCCGTTTTCTCCAGATCTTTTTTCTGAACCTCAAAGGCGGCCCGTTCTTCTTCAAAGAATTTCTTCAGCTGTTCAGCGGTCTTTAAACTTAGCTTCAGGTCTTTCTTGGCCTTAGAAGCAGCAGCCTCCGTTTCAGCAAGTTTGCTCCGGAGTTCACTGATTTCTTCATCCCTCCGGTTTAAATCAGCCTGCAAGGAAGATCAAGCAGTAAACAGCAGTAATTTAAAGACAAAGTCTCAAGCACACAAACAAGTTGTCTACTTGACACTTGGGGGCTAATGGGCAGTTGAAGCAGTAAACAGCAGCAATTTAAAGACAAAAGTTTCAAGCACACAAGCAAGTTGTCTACTTGACACTTGGGGCTAATGGACAGTTGAAGTATTCAAAAGAAAAGTCAGGCAAGTCCCAGGCACATAAACCGAAGTTATGCCCCTGGCACTTGGGGGCTAATGTAAAGATCATTTGCTTCATCAGGAAGTACCGGTTCACCTTCTAAACGTAGCTAAACCGGAACTTGGGGGCTACTATGATATAGTCAGAAGCGTAATGAAAGCAGAAAAACAAAGGCAAATGTTTACCTCATACTTGTCCTTCATCATGTTAATCAATCCTACTTCATAATCTCGACCAGTGTGAAGCCGGTTCAAGTACCCGGAATAGAGCTCCTGGGCACTCATGTCAGCAAAGCTGGACAGTTCAGTACTCCATTTACCCTTTTCTTTGTGCAGCTTCTCCGCTTTAGCCATATGTTTGGCTAAGACAGTGGGCTCAGCAGGAGCAGTATAAGCCGTATGAGTTATTTCCACCTCCGGAGAAGCAGTTGTTGGTGGTGGGGTTGCAGTATGAACCGGACTGTGAGGAGCCGGATTGGTCTGAGGAGAATTGGCCCGGGCAGGACTTGCCGGTTCACGAACATCCTCAGTATTGGGATTCTCAGGCATAGTAGTGTGATCTGCAGGAGCAGGATCTTCAAGCGGAATTGTAGGTTCGCCTTCCGGAGGGATAGTTGAGTCCGGATCAGCCGCCGGATCATCAACGGCAGTTTCAGCGGTTGGTTGGTTGGTTTTCGTTTTCTTGCTAGGTTTTGGCTTGCTGAAGGAAGTTGGAAAAACAAGTTAGAATTATAAGACAAAGTGCAGTCATAAACCGAGGAAATTTAAAAGACTTACCCTGGGACAGTTTTCAGGGGTGGAAGCTGTGTGGCAGTTGATTCACCGGAAGAGGACAACGAAGTCTCCTGATAATCAGGGTCAGACGGTTTAAGAGGTTTGCGTATAAGCCCGGCCTTGGGATGAAGGAGGGTTGGAGAGAGTATAACCTCAGAGCGGCGCCCCCGAGCCAGAGTAAGAGATATTCCGGATGATTCCACTGCAAGACCGCTATGGCGAGTGGTCCGGCGAAGGGCTTCGTGTTGTTGTTTCTTCAAAAGAAAATAAGGATCCAATTGAGCATAAGGGTGAGAAAACTGATATTTCCGGACTGTCCGACGACTTTTTTGTGGAAGTGGTTCTGAATCGGAAGAAAGGATAGTTACCTCAACTTCGGCCGGTCTATCTCCTTTAGCCAACTCCTGTGAAAAGTTATCATTAGATATAGATATGAATAAAAGTGAATAAGTTAAAGCCGGATCAATTCATACCTCAGAGTCCGGATCGTCATCCTCAGCATGAGAAACAGAGCCACCAGCTGCTTTTCTCTTCTTGGAAGCAAGGGTTTTCCGACGCGACAGTTTTCCGGTTTTCTCCTGAGGTTTCCTCTTCCAAAAGGGATCCTCAGCCTGTTCGAAAGAAGAAAGATAATTGAAAGAACGGTTTAAAAGAACGGATTACAAATACATGACAGAGAATAAGACTTACTGTAGGCAGTCTGTTTTTCCTGTAGTACGGAGCCAACCCGGTTTGGCTGCATTCGTCTATAGGGACATTGAGCATTTTCTTGGCTGATTCGATAACTTCCGACTCAGAAAGTTTTTCCTTGGTAAACCGTTGAGGGTCATCCGGTTTACCAGAATACTTACACATCAAGCTTGGAAGCCGGCTCAAAGGAAGGATCCTCCAAGAGAGCCAGCAGCGTGTAAAATTTACTCCGGTTAAACCATTGGCCATAAAAGCCTTTAGCCTGGCAAGTTGCAAGGCAAACCGGGGCCGTTCTGCGGAACTGAGGCGCTGTGGCAGGGGGTGATCCTCCGGAAGACGGTGCTCGCGATAACCCGGCAATGGGGTTTCCCCCTCAGGTGAAGTGTCAATACAGTAAAACCAAGATTTATTCCAGTCTTTGGGGTGGGTGTGGAGAGCAGCATGAGGAAAGACTGCATCCTTTATCTTCTGAATACTGACCCCTCCTAACTCTTGATGAGGTCCACTAGTGAACTCAGTTCGCCGGTTCAGGTGGAAAAAGTCCCGGAATAGGTCGACTGACGGTTCTTCTTGCAAATACACTTCAGAGAACACTTGGAAGTCACAGATGTTGGAAACAGAGTTGGGACCAATGTCCTGCGGATGGAGTTGGAAGGCGGCAAGTACATCCCGGAAAAACTTTGAACCGGGAGGAGTGAAACCTCGAGCGATGTGGTCGAAGAAGACAATAATTTCCCCCTCTTTGGGAGTGGGAGGGCATTCTTCTCCTGGAGCCCGCCATTTTAAAACGGCCTGAGGGCCTAAGGTGCCATTTTCAGCAGCATTAGCTAAATCTTCTTCTGTTACAGTGGAGGGAACCCAGTTGCAAGAGACAAACTGTTTGGCCATAGCGACAGATGAAACAAGTGCTGAAAAGGTAAAGTGTAAAACCGGATTATTCGAGTACGGCGACATAAACCGGAAGACACATGCAAGGGTCACGCTATGGTTCAGACAAGGGACTAATGATATGGCTAACCCGGCAATAAACAGGGAGCTGTGTTACTACCGGTTCATGACAGCAAAAGAGAAAAAGCTAAACCGTCGCGTTCGTCTTTATTTTTTTTACAAGAACAATGTATGACAGTTTAAACCGGAGTATACTTAACAGATCTACAAAGGAGAAGAAACAAGTTTTCACAGACAGATAAAGTAGAACAGATCTGAGCGTCTAAGAAAAAGAAAAACAAATGCAAGGATATTACGAGAAGAATTACAAGGGTTTTATACAGAGCGGATAATCTACTGGTTAAGATCTGAAGCATATATCAGTGGAACCAAAGCAAGTCTAAAAAGCAAGGATCAAAGGTTGAAATTTCGGTGAAACCTGGCATCTATGATGAACAGATGAAACTACCACTGAAGCTTAATGGCGGAGATATGAAGAAGAACCCTAGAGGTCATGGATCTACAGTAAGGAAGAAGATAAAGTACCTGAGAAGCGGCGGCGGAGTCTTTTCTGGTCAAGCTCAGGTCGATGCAGCGGCCGGCGAAGACGTAGATTCAGTGGTCGACGGCGGCGGCTTGAGCTCGTGCGGCAATGGAGGCTTGAGCTCGGGCGACGGAGGAGGAAGAAGGAGCGGAAGAAGATAATGAATGGGGACATCGGTATTTATAGAAGAAAGGCAGAGCCGAAGCGACAGGTGCGGGATTCAAGGAGGCAAAAGATTGGATAAAGATCCTCTGACGCCTCGATTTTCGGGACAACCCTTAAAACAAAGCCGATAGACAGCTCACGACGTTAAATGCGGAAGTGATGTCACAGTCAGATTAAGTGATTCTCGAGGATGACGTCAGGGCCGGTTTACAAAAATGAGAAGACACAAGAAGGAAAAATGAAAGACAGGGGAGATTGATGTGAACAAGTTCAAATCATTCTGGGGCCTAATGTCAGCGTTATTACTAGCAGGTATGAACCGGCTAGTATAAACCGGATTATAGTAAATATGTGTGATTGTAATATTTAGTAGAGGCTACGGCCCATGAGATCTTAGGCCCATGTATAGAGTTATGGTTTGTAAACCGCCCGATGATGTAACTTGAGAGATAAGGAAGAACAGAGCAGAGACTGAGGCGGACACGAGTATGAGCCGGCCTCGGGACTCTGTAAACCGGACCGGGCGTCGCCTCTATATAAAGGGACGACCCGGCGATGGTTCAAGGACACGCAAGAAACAACCCGTCAAGACAGGCAAGCAAACTGCTCCCTGTTCATCGACGCCCAAGCAATACCAAACCAAACTAGACGTAGGCTTTTACCTTCATCGAAGGGGCCGAACTAGTATAAACCCTATGTGTCCTTTGTGTGCTTTTAACCCCTTCAAGCTAACCTGTGCGATGGTTCCATCATCAAGTCCGTTAAACCGGACATCTGCCGTGTTATTTCCACGACACAACCCTAACCAAGAGGGCGAAGAAGAGCGTCCTCCTGAACGTCCTCCTTCCCCTCCTTCTCCGGCTGAGGCATGGAGAGCAATTATGCAAGCGACCAACCAGAACACCAAGATGCTCATGCAAATGATGCAGAACTTTCAAGTCAACCAAGCAAATCAAGGCAATCATGGGAACCAAGGGCAAGGCAATCTATTCAATCAACCTCACTTTGCGACTCTGAACCAATTCCTGGCAAACCAATCAAAGTTGTTCAGTTACTGTGTGGACCCGCTAGATGCTGAGGACTGGATCACAGACATCAAAAAGCACTTTGAATGCAGTAACGTGAGGCCTGAGGATTATGTCAAGTTTGCGACTTTCCAACTCAAAGATCAAGCTGCTGATTGGTGGCAACAGTACAAAGATTCCATAGGTGAATGTGAGATCTCGTGGACTGACTTCTGCAAAGATTTCTCCTCTCACCACATTCCAACCAGTGCCATTGAAGGCATGCGTGAGCAATTCCGCAACCTGAAGCAAGGCACCATGTCCGTCTATCAATACAATGTCCAGATCCAGAATCTTGCCCGTTATGCGAAGCAAGACATCCCCGATGCCAAGAGCAAGATTTATCAGTTCCGAGGTGGTCTGAAAGATGAACTCCAACTAGCTCTCACCTTGTTCGAGCCGGATGAATTTGACCAAATCTACAATATGGCTCTCAAGAAAGAGGCAACTCAGCTCCAGAGTGAAGCTTCCAAAAAGAGGATCAGAAATGATGTTCACTCCTACTCTTCCTCTCAAGTGGTTGCCAAGCAGTAGAAGTTCTGGCTTCCGCCTCCTCCAGTGCTCCGTCCTCCAAATAACAACAAGCACTCAGGTGGCCGTGGTTTCTCCCACCCACCCAACCCAAGCAATCAGTCCAAGACTCAGTTTCAAGCTTCAAGATCAAGTGGTCCTTACCACCGTCATCTCTCAGAAGTGACTTGCAACAAGTGTTCTCAGAAGGGTCACTATGCCAACAAGTGTCCCAACCCTAGGCGCCTTCCGCCTCCTCCACCTGTCAGCACTGCTATTGTCAAGCACAATTCCAAGCAAGGTTGTCAGAATCGCGATTCTATTGTACGATTCTACGACTTTATGATCCAAACTAACCCCTCTGATTCAGCTACTTTAGTTCATAGAATCTACGTTTCTACGATCCTGATAGTGAAGATTCAACGATTTGCGATCCTACCATCAGGGCTCCGATCCGATTCAAAATCGTGATTCTGACAACCTTGATCCCAAGCATGCAAGAGTGAATCTGATGAATGCAGCTCAAGCAGAGAATTTTTTAGATGTGATACTTGGTAATCTTCCAGTTAACTCTATACCTACTAAAGTCTTGTTTGATTCGGGTGCATCATGATCTTTCATATCTCAACCTTTTGCATCGAAGCACAATGTTGACATTAAAAGTTTGCCAAGGGAATTATCAGTTGTTTCTCCCAGAAAGATAATGCATTCTAGTGTATTTGCTCCGGATATATCTATTTATATGGGTGATTACAGTTTTCTGGTTTCTCCGGTTATTCTCGGCAACTCCGACATTGTTCTTATTCTTGAGATGGATTGGCTCTCAAAGCATGATGCAAACATTGATTGTGCAAATAAGGAAGTCAAGCTTACTCATCTTGACCAAGACGTGATTATCTTCGCCTCTCGAGATAACACAATCAGGATTTTCTCTCTCAATGACAAGGGCGAGATTAATGCCATTTCTCATATTCCGGTGGTCAATGAATATGAAGATGTTTTCCCCGAAGAGCTTCCAGGCATACCTCCCCATCATCAAGTTGAATTCGTCATTGAACTCGAAACCGGTACCGAGCCAGCATGTCGGCGTGCGTACAAGCTTTCCCCTGATGAGTTGAAGGAGCTGAAGAAACTACTCGATGAGCAAGAACGTATGGGTCTAATCAGGCCTAGTAATTCTCCTTGGGGCTGTGGTGTTCTATTTGTCAAGAAGACGGATGGCACGGAACGCCTTTGCGTTGATTACCGACCATTGAACAAGAAGACAATAAAGAACAAGTATCGGCTCCCCAATATCAATGAATTGTTCGAGCAGCTCAAAGGAGCAAAGGTGTTCTCGAAGCTCGATCTCCGGATGGGTTTCCATCAGATCTGTATCCGTGAAGAGGATATTCCTAAGACCACTGTCGGGGAAACTGACCGCCCACGAACACCTATGGGACCGGAGCCCCTTTTTGGTCCGGCAAGGGAGCGGAGGGAGCACGGAGAGCAGATCGAGGGGCACACGCGGGTAGTTTACCCAGGTTCGGGCCGCACGGATGCGTAAAACCCTACTCCTGCCTTTGGCTGTATTGAGTTCTTGAGCTCGGGAGCTTGAAGATCTACAGTGCTTTGCTACACCGAGCGTGGGAGTGATCGAGTTTCTGGAATCGAACCTCCTCTACGTTGTGCATGGGCCTCCTTTTATAGCTCAAAGGGGTCACCGACAGGTGTCAACGTAGAGGAGGGTAAAAGTGTAAAAAATGGTGGTAGTTGTACAGTGCATGTAGAGTGTATGTACAGTGGTCTATACCTAACCCTGACGGTGGGGGACAAGGGCATTGAATGCCCGTCGCCGTCGCCCCAAAAGCGTCCGCTCGGGCGTCTCCGTTCGCCACGATGGTGGCCTCGTCACCGTGGCTCGCCACCGTGTACCCCAGGCTGCACAGCCGTCCGCCGCGTGCCCCTGGAAGGGCCCCAGGGCGATGCGTGGACAGATGAGCTGGAGCGCGGGCACACAGTGAAGGTTGTCCCGGCAAGCACCTTGCCGGGGGTGCCTTCTTGCCGGCCCGGAAGCTTGTCGCTCTCCGGGTCCTGCCGGGGCGCGTGATGCGCCACGACATGTCTTCTGAGATGCTGTTTTCTGGTCTTCCTGGCAAGCTCCTCTTGCCAGGGTCTTGTGAAAAATAGAGTGGTCTTGTGCTTGGGAGCAGCCTTCCCGGCAAGCTCCTCTTGCCGGGGCCTTGTTCTTCTGACTTGTATACTTTGTTCTTGAATGGCTTCAAGGGAACTAGAGCGGGCTTTGGCGGGCACGTGGTGAGCCCGACCACGGGACGCTGCTACTGCCCGTGCACAAGTCGGGATACTAAGGTACCCCTGCTTTAGTACACCGACAGGAGCCCCCGGGCCTGGGCCACACACGGTGCCGAGCGCTGTTGGGCCAGGCCCAAAACAGTGCACGGGCACACGCGGCCCACGGCGCGCCGTATCCCTCTCCGTATCCGCCCCATCTCTCCCTCACGGCACGCGTCGATTGCGGCGTCGTGGGAGAGATCGTGGCCTATTTCTTTAATGGGAAAATGCGGAGCGTCCCCCACTTCCCCCTTAAAAGCAGAGGAAGCAGGGGCAGTTTCCCCCCATTGCTTTCATTGTGTCTTCAATCTCCAGAAACCCCCGCCACTCTCCGCCCCCCCAAAGGTCGACAAAGAGCCGAGCTCCGCCCTTCCTCCGCCGTCCCCATCATCCGCAGCGCCGTCGACCTCCCTCGCCATCCCCGCCATGGCCCCGAAGAGCGACAAGGCGAAGAGCGAAAAGGCGAAGAAAGAGAAGTCCGACAAGGCGGCGAAGCTGGTAGCCATGAGGAAGAGGATGGTGGTCTTCCCGCCGAGGCTCGGCGCGAGGGAACTGCGGGACAAGTATTACCTGTTCTGGGTGAGGGAGACGAAAGCTCACCCACGCACCAGGGTCCTCCCCGCCGAAGCTGTCGACATGTACCCGGGAGGTTACCACTACTTCGCTTTGTTCTTCCACTGTGGCCTTTGTCCTCCGTACTCTGAGTTTTTCTGTGATGTGATGAACACGTACGGCTTCCACCTCCTAGATTTCACCCCGAATTCCGTTCTTACAATGGTCGTTTTCGCACATCTGTGCGAAAACTTTGTCGGGGTTCATCCAAACATAGCTCTCTTCCGCCACTTCTTCACACCTAGGGTAGAGTCTGGATCTCCACTCTCCGGTGGCATCTCCTGGATCTTCAGGCTTAACAAGAAGGAGGCGTACTTGATTGGAGAGCTCCGCGGCAAGTGGGAGGAGTGGAGAGCTGATTGGTTCTGGGTAATGGAAGAGGAACCCCAGCCGTTTACCTTCCCGCGCCGAGCGGCAGTCGTGCGCGGCAAGGATTGGAGTGACTTGGCCCCGGAGGACGATAAGCTGCAGGTTGCCCTCACTAGGATCCTTCGCCTCCGGGCCGCCCACCTTACTGTAGGCGAGGTCGGGGCGGATTTCCTCCGTCGCCGCATTGCCCCCTTGCAGGACAGGAAGAGGCCTGCTTGGGAGTTCGGCAATGCGGTAGACTTCATGAGGCTGCGCCCCGGGCTGAATTATAACTTCACTGTCTTGGAGCTCAAGGGAATGGTCCGCTCACTGTTCAAGCACGACCCAAGACACCCGGAGTGGTTCACCCCGTCGGACGGAGTAGTTCCACTATGCAACAATACTGCCCTCAGTGCCATCCGCGCGGCAATGCCTCAGTGTGACTCCCACGGGACCGTGCAGACCTTCTTCGACAACCTGGTTGAACGGCCGCGCAACCCCGACGAGAAGAAAGGTCTCACCCGCGCGACCACCAAACGGGACGTGGCATATATAGCCAACAGGATGGAGGAGGCCGCCGCAGCGGCGGCCGCGGGTGAGTTCGGGTACACCGTGGAGGAAGCAGAAGCAGCGGATGCAGTGAGCCGGGCCGAGGAGGAAGAAATCCTCAAGCTGTTGAGGCCTGCCGGGAAGCCTGCCGGGGAGCCTGCCGGGACGAGCGAGGCTGCCGGGCAAGGCACTGAGTCTAGTGAGCCCGCCGAAGAGGACGCCGAATCGGGCGATTCCGACGAAGACTCGGGCGGGTCACTGAACCTCGACGACCTTTCCTCCTCCTCGGAGAACTCTCCGCCGCCGCCAAGTCCTCCGCCACAGCCGAAGAAGCGTCCCCGCAAGACCGCTGAGACGGTGAAGCATCCGGCGCCCCGACAGCAGCCGAAGCGCCGGGCGACGCGTGCCACCACGACGAGCAAGGTCGTCAAGGAGGCGCCCCGTGTCCCAGCGGCGAGCGGAGGGGGATCTTCCTGGAGCGGTTCTGGTGTTCCTTCTGCTCCTCGGTCCTCGGCGACGACCGGCGCGGGGTCTTCGCAACACACGGCTCCGGAGCCCGCCAAGCGCTCGAGGGAGCCTACTCCTCCAGCTCCTCGCGCTGGGATGCGCGAGGCGGAATTTGACTTCTCCGCCCTTAGCTCCGACGAGGAGGAGGAAGAGTAAGCACTTGCAACTTTTATCTCCTTTGATTTTTGTTCTTGTCTTGAATTCTCTTGCTTGGTTCTGATTTTGTTTGGCTTCCAGGACCCTGACCCAGAGGATGGCGAAGAGGGCCAAGATCCCTGTGGTTGACCTCGAGGACGACGAGCCCGTCGCCACGGCAGGAGACGTGCCCGCGACAGGCTTGCCGGACCAGCCTGCTGCCCCGGAAAGAAGCCCCCAGCGTAAGTTCCTTGTTCACTTTTCTGTTTATCGGGCGCGCTTGAGCTTCTTATCCTCATTGATGTCTTGTTGTCTTGTGCAGAAGTGGAGCCGCAGCCGCAGGAGCGTCAAGAGATTGCTCCCGATGAGCCACTTGTCCCACCATCCCCGCCAAGGAGGAGTTCCCCGGCGAGGGAGGGTGCTCCTCCAAGGGCGGGTACTCCGCCAAGGGCGAGTACCCCGCCAAGGGCGAGCACCCCGACAAGGGAGGGCACCCCGCTAAGGGAAGGCGCCGGCAGCCCTCCGCCGGCGGGGGCCACTACTACGCCGCCAAGGGAGAACTCCCCGGCGAGGGAGCCCGTCATTGAAGAGGCCCGCGCAGGTAAACCCTTGTACTTTCCTTTTTCTGAACTCTTCTTTTTGGATATTTGCTTGACGATTCTTCCTTTCTTCTTTCTGTTTGTCAGAACCGCCAGCCCCGGAGCAGATGGAGACGGAGACCATCGCCGAGGAGGAAGTGCGCGACGATGCTGGCGATGCCACCACCGCCGAAGGAGCGGCCGGCATTGATGAGCCAGCCGCCGAGGAGACTGCCCCGACCGCTGACGCGGCAGCAGGGGAAGGGACCGGCGACCGTACTGCCGGCCCTGAGGCCGCGGGAGCGTCGGACGCTGCACCGGCCGCCGACCCCTCCGCCCCCGCGGCTGGGTCGGGCGTCTATCTGGAGGCCGCCAACGGGGTCTTTATCCAAGTCCCGTGGGCGTTCTCATCAAGGGCACCCGCGGAGGGGAAATCTTTGACGGAGAAGTTCTCGCCTCCGCCGGGCTGAGGGTTGTCGACGCGCCCGGCAGCAGCAACGAGGCCGAAGAGGAGCAACTCCTACGTCGACTCCTGGGCTTGTACCGGGCTAGGCAAGCCAAGCTGGAGTCCCGGGAGGCTCTGGCTGCTATGGCCGGTGCTGATCTAGAGAAGCGCGCCGCGGAGCTCCGTGCCGCTAACCAAGCGGCCCTCCGGAATTTGGCGGAGGAGCGCGAGGAGCTTGCCGAGGCACACCAAGCATTCATCCTCGAGAAGGCCGAGGTCGAGGAGCAGCAGCGACGGGCCGCCGAGGATCTGGCTCGGCGGGAGGGAGCGCTGAATCAGCGGAAGGTCGACCTTGACAGCCACGAGGACGACCTTACCACGCGCGAGCAGTCCATTGGCGGGGCTCTGCAGGAGGCGAGGGATGCCACTGCTGCCGCAGAGACCGCCAAGAGGGACCTGGAGGAAAGGGTGGCGCAGATGGAGTTCAGTTTGAAGACGAGCGAGGATAGGGTTGTCGCACTCAACTTGGCGCGGGAGAAGGACGCCCACACCAACTCGGAGCTGCAAGTCCGACTCTCCGAGAAGGGCAAGGAGCTCAACGACGCCAAGGACTCCATCGCCGATTTGGAGCTGAAGGTTTCCACCCTCAGTGACTCACTTGACGCCGCCCGGGACCGCGAAACGAAGCTGAAAGATGACCTCCGGGCTGAAAGGGCGCTGCTGGACAGCGCCGCTCTGTCGCAGAACAACTTCTAGCGGACGGTGGAGCAGTGGACCGAGGAGCTCGTCGCCTCCGCCGCCAACATCAACAAGGAGATGGTGGCGCTGAGGGCGGAGCACCTCGTGTACTCCCCCGACGAGAGCCTCCCCCACAGCGCCAAGCTGAGCCTGTTCTTCAGGGGAGTGGCGCCGGCCCTCGCGCAGCTACGGGAGAGGGTCCCCACGCAGCTGGCTAACTAAGCGCGCCGGATTTGCATGGGCACTATGGAGCGGGTGCTGACGAAGATCGTCTACCGCAACCCCGGGATTAATCTCGAGAACGTCCTCCGGACCCTGCCGCCCGAAGCTGACATGGAAGCGTTGAAGGCACAGGTTGCCCACATCGTGGCCAAGGCGGGCATGATCAAGAGGGTTGACGGAGACCGTGTAGACTAGGCTCCCTTCTTTCTGCTTTCCTTGCCGCTGTCGGTTAAGTTATGGGTAGTAGTTGGTTAGAACTGCGGCAAGTTATCTTGTAATATAACTTTACTTTGAATAGTCAATGCAGTGTTATCTCTCTTGCTCGATGCCTCCACTTTGTATGCTTTCCACCTTACGCTTTTAGGGAACTTGCCGGCAAAGGGACCTTTGCCACAAGCACTGAGTGCGGGACTCTTAGCAGCCTACTGGCAACGCCCTTGCCGGCAAGAAACCTTGCCGCAGCTAGCCGCAGCACACTTAGGTTGTTGAGCGAACTCGAAAACGAAATAAGGGTGCGACACTTGTCGCAGCTCACTTAAGCCGTTGAGCGTGCTCGAAACAAAGTAAGGGCGCGGCTAGCCCCGGGTAGGTCCCTCCGCACACAGGTTTTCCATACAAAGTGTGGTCGTTCAAGGAAGATAACTAAGAAATTTAAAATTTTGAATGCTCAAACTTTGGAAACTTAGCTTTTGTGTTCTGTTTGCTTCCCGGCAAGGCCTTCCTTCCTTGAACAGTACTTGGTCCATACCACTGTCTCCTTCCCCCCGGCAAACTTGTGCGCGAGGAACACTCCTTCTGCTTGAGAGAAAAAAAAGAAAAGGGGAGGAAACACAGATATGGAGCCTTGCGGCGTATTGTTGCTTACCGGGATCGTGTGCTGCACGAAGTGTCAGATGATACATGCAATGAAAACAAGAATGCATGAAACGATAAGCTGCGCGGAGCACAAACGTTTTACTGATGCACGGGGTCTGCGCCCGGCTTTGTACGAAGGTTTACATGCAACTGTGGCAAGACTTGTACAAAAGCTGGTTGCCGGAGCGGATCACGGCAACCGCGCCTCGTGGGTGAAACTTGCGAAGATGCTCAATGTTCCAGGAGTTCCTCACCGGTAAGCCTTCTTCGGTCTCAAGGCGGACGGCGCCGGGCCTTGTGACTTGCCTCACCCGATAAGGGCCTTCCCACTTCGGCGTCAACTTGTTGGAGTTCTTGGCGGACTGAACGCGCCGAAGAACAAGGTCGCCTTCCTCGAGACTCCTGGCCTTGACCTTGCAGCTATGATAGCGACGCAAGGCTTGCTGGTATCGAGCAGCTCGTACAGCAGCCTGGAGACGGTCCTCCTCGAGGAGCAGTGCATCATCTTGCCGCAGCTGCTCCTGCTCGAGCTCATCGTAAGCGAGTACTCGAGGAGACCCGTATACGAGTTCCGTGGGGAGAACTGCCTCTGCTCCATAGACAAGAGCAAAGGGTGTCTGTCCGGTGGCTCGATTTGGTGTCGTCCTGATTGACCAAAGAGCCGCCGGCAACTCCTCGATCCAGTTTCTTCCGCACTTGTGCAGCCTGTCGAAGGTCCTCGTCTTGAGCCCGCGCAGCACTTCAGCATTTGCCCTCTCCGCTTGACCATTGCTCCTCGGGTGAGCAACAGAAGCGAAGCAGACCTTGGCGCCAAGGTCTTGGACGTACTGCATGAAGGTGCGGCTTGTGAACTGTGTGCCGTTGTCGGTGATGATCCTGTTAGGGATTCCGAAACGGCAAACGATCGATCTGAAGAACCTGACTGCTGACTGTGCGGTCACCTTCCTCACTGGTTCCACTTCCGGCCACTTTGTGAACTTGTCGATTGCAACGTACAAGTACTCAAAGCCCCCGACAGCGCGGGGAAAGGGGCCGAGGATGTCGAGCCCCCAGACCGAAAAGGGCCAGGATAAAGGGATCGTTTGGAGAGCTTGAGCTGGCTGGTGTATTTGCTTAGCATGGAACTGGCACGCTTCACACTTGGTTACTTGTGCAGTCACATCTTGGAGGGCTTCTTGCCAAAAGAAACCTTGCCGGAACGCCTTCCCGGCAAGTGCTCTTGCGCCAATGTGATGACCACATATGCCTCCGTGTATCTCTGCCAACAGCTTCTGTCCATCTTCCCGGGGAATGCACCTCAATCTGACACCGTTGAATCTTCTTATGTACAGCTCGTTGCCGACGAACTGGTACATACTTGATTGCCTGGTTATCTTCTCTATCTCTTCTGGTTCTTCGGGAAGTTCTCCGGTTTGAAGAAAACGGACGATTTGTTGTGCCCATGCTGGAGCCTGAGGCTCAACAACGAGGACTAAAGGCACTAGTGCTGCTGCGGGAACGTCAGCTTCCACGGAAAGAACCTGCGGTTCTATCGGAGCTTCACGTTCCCCAGCAAGCCTGCCGGGGCAGGACTTGCCGGGAACATCTGCTTCAACTACACGAACCCTTGGGTCTGCAGGAGCAGACTGTTCCTCAGTAGCTCGGTCGTCGATCTTGGGGACCTTGGCGGCGGCTTCAGGAAGATCCGCCGGCAAGTAGTCGCCGGAGACCAACTTTCTTTTCTTGTTCTGCCCAACTGATGGTGTAACGGATGGTTGAGTTAACTTGAGCAAGAAGGTCCCTGGTTCCACAGGTAACTTCAATGCAGCACACTTTGAGAGGACATCTGCGATATCATTTTGAGCTCTTGGAACGTGCTCCATCTGCAGGCCTTCAAAGTGTTCTTCAAGCTTCCTCACTTCATTGACATAAGCTTCCATCAAAGGGCTCTGGTAGCTCTTGTTTACTTGTCGGACCACCAACTGTGAATCTCCCCGCACAATTAGCTTCTTGATCCCAAGTTCAGCTGCAACTCTGAGGCCGGCAAGCAAACCTTCATACTATGCAGTATTGTTTGTCGCTTGCTCCTTGGGAAAGTGCATTTGAACAACGTACTTGAGGTGCTCCTCGGTGGGTGCCACGAGTAACACACCAGCACCGGCGCCTTGCAGCGAGAAGGCACCATCGAAGTACATTATCCATTCCTTGCTTGCTTCCTTGACGGGGATGCTTGTCTCTGGAACTTCTTCATCTGGTGTTGGCATCCATTCCGCTATGAATTCTACCAAGGCTCTGCTCTGTATAGTTGACGTGCTTTCAAACTTAAGACCAAAGCTTGACAGTTCCAGTGCCCACTCGACAATCCTTCCTGTCGCTTCTGGGTTTTGCAATATCCTCTTCAGCGGAAAGCGACTGACCACTGTTATCTCGTGTGCTTGGAAGTAGTGGCGCAGCTTTCTCGAGGCCATGAGGAGGCCGAAAAGCAGTTTCTGCACCCCAGAGTATCTTGATCTAGCTCCCTGCAAGAGGGAACTTACAAAATAAACTGGGCGTTGCACCATCTTCTTTCGCACTTCTCCTTGTTCCTGCGCAGACTTGTCCTTGTCGGGGCCGGAGCTTGTAGGGGAAGCCCCCTGCTTGTCGCTGGATGCGCTTGCCGGGCCTGTGGGTTCCTCATCCGCCTCCCTCTCAGCTACCAACGCAGCACTAACCACTTGATTGGTCGCTGCTAAGTATAGCAGCAACTTCTCTTGTGGCTTAGGTGCGACAAGTATTGGAGTAGAGGACAGGTATCCTTTCAAGTCATGCAGCGCTGCCTCCGCTTCCGGAGTCCATTTCATTGGACCTGCCTTTTTCAAGATTTTGAAGAAAGGCAGGGCGCGTTCTGCAGACTTTGAAATGAACCTGCTGAGAGCAGCCACACAACCAGGAAGTCTTCGGACATCCTTGATGCGCTTCGAGGCTTCGATCTTCTCGATGGCCTTGATCTTGTCGGGATTGGCTTCAATCCCCCTCTATGACAGGAAGAACCCGAGAAGCTTGCCGGAGGGTACTCCGAAGACGCACTTCTCGGGGTTCAGCTTGAGATGTATCTTGCGCAGATTCTCAAAGGTTTCTTCTATGTCTTGAATCAGGGTATCCTTGCTCTTGCTCTTGACCACTATATCATCCATGTAGGCTTCTACATTCCTGTGTATCTATGGCTCAAAAGTAGTGTGGACCACCCTTGCAAATGTTGAGCCCGCATTCTTCAGTCCAAAGGGCATACGTATGAAACAGTAAGTGCCACATGGAGTAATGAATGCGGTCTTCTCTTCGTCTTCCTCAGCCATGAATATCTGGTGGTAACCTGAGTATGCATCGAGAAATGAAAGCAACTCACATCCAGCCGTGGAGTCAACAATCTGGTCAATGCGCGGCAAGGGAAATGGATCCTTGGGACAAGCTTTATTCACATCAGTGAAGTCTATACAAAGTCTCCACTTCCCATTAGCCTTGCGCACGACAACTGGATTGGCCAGCCACGTGGGATGAAGTACACCTCTAACAAGGCATGTTGCTTCCAACTTCTTGATCTCCTCGGCAATGAACTCTTGGCGCTCCACTGCTTGCTTCCTGACCTTCTGCTTGACGGGCCGCGCGTGAGGACAAACAACAAGCTTGTGCTCAATTACCTTCCTGGGAACGCCGGGGATGTCAGACGGGTGCCATGCAAACACGTCGACATTCGCCCGCAGGAAGGCAACGAGCGCGCTTTCCTATTTGGGATCGAGCGTAGCACTGATGGTGAAGGTACCACCAGTGCCGTCCTCCTTGGCGGACACCTTCTTGGTTGCCGGTGGAGCTGCCATTCCTTTCTTGCACTTGCCGGTGGAGCTCGATGGTGCGTCCTCGACGGCAGCGCAGCACTCCGAAGAGGTGCGTTTGCCGGAGTGGGCCCTAGAGCTCTTGCCGGACTTGGTCTTGGTCTTCCCCCCGGGAGCTTCAGCGGCAAGTGTGTTGCTCTCTGCCGCGGCTGCTGCATCCCGATAAATCTTGTCGGCGCAGATAAGCGCGTCCTTCTTGTCGCCAGGGACAGAGATGACGCTTATCGGGCCAGGCATCTTGAGCATGTTGTATGCATGGTGAGAGGCTGCCATGAATTTGGCGAGCGCAGGACGGCCAAGTATCCCATTGTATGGCAATGGGATATCGGCGACGTCGAAGGTGATCCTCTCAGTCCTGAAGTTTAGCTCTCCGCCAAAGGTCACTGGCAGTGTGATCTTCCCCTTCGGCTTGCTCCTCCCCGGGTTGATCCCTTGGAAAGTTCCGGTTTCTTCGAGCTCGCTGTCGGGGATCTGCAGCTTCCGGATTACAGCAGAGGAGATCAAGTTTAGGCCGGCCCCGCCATCAACCAACATCTTGGTGACCTTGAGGTTGCGGATTGTTGGTGAAACCAACATCGGCAAGCACCCGACCGCAGTGGTGCGGTCAAGGTAGTCCTCAAGGTCGAAGATGATGGGCGTGCTGGACCACTTCAGTAGCTTGCGCGACTCGACGGGTGGCTCCGCCGCATTCACTTCCCGCACCCATTGCTTGAGTTGGCGGTGGGGAGTGTGCAGAGAGGCACCTCCATCAACGCACATAACTTCTGTGGCCTTCTGGAACTCCTGCTCGCTGTTGTCTCCGTCATCCATGTCCTCGTCGTCGTTTTCGTCTTCATCCTTGTCGCGGCCCCGGGGAGGTATATCTCCTTGCCGCTGCTTGGCCTTGCCGCGGTGTCCTCCCCGGCCATTGAACGGCCGCTTCTTGCCGGTCTCACCTCCGCCTCCCTGGGCCTTCTCCTTGTCGCGTCGCTCGTATTCAGCCTTCTGCTGCTCTACGAGGTATTCGACCCTCTTGCAGTTCTGGAGATCGTGGCCCTTGGTGCGGTGGATCTTGCAGTACTGCTTGTCGGAGCCGTCCTGCTTGTCGGCGGCGGCTACAGTGGCAGGCTCCTTGCCGGAGCCCCCAGCCTGAGTTTTCTTGTCGCCGGCCTCCTTGCCGGACTTATCCACAGTCTGTACTTCCTTGTTCTTCTTCTTCTTGTTGTTCCGCCGCCGGTTTTTCCTTGCCGGGGCGGCATCCTCGCTGTCTGTTCCTCCTGCTCCAGTATCCTCTCCGGGGAGTCTCCTCCCTTCTTCAGCGCGTGCACACTTGTCAGCTAAAGCGTAAAGCTCGCTGACGTCCCGGAACTTGGTCATCGCCATCTCCTCCCTCATCCGGCGGTTACGCACGTTCTGGTGAAACACGCTGATAACCGCGGCAGGGTGGACATCCGGAATGTTGTGCTGAACGCGACTGAATCTTTGGATGTACTTTCACAGGGACTCTCCCTCCTTCTGAGCAAGAATGTGGAGATCGCTCACCTGGCCATGGGGTTTGTGGCCGCCCGTGAAGGCGCCGACAAACTGGTGGCACAGATCTGCCCAAGAAGAGATGGAGTTCTCCGGCAAGTGCATAAGCCAAGATCTGACGTTTGGCTTAAGCACGAGCGGGAAGTAGTTCGCTAAGATCTTCTCGTCGCGTCTCCCGGCAGCCTGCACCGCAATGGTGTAGATGCTAAGGAACTCCGAGGGGTGTGTCTTGCCATCGTACTTCTCAGGTACGTCGGGCTTAAAGTTCTTCATGCTGGGCCAGTGGACTTGCCGCAGCTCTCGGGTGAACGCAGGGCAGCCTGCCGCGTACGGCAAGTCGCCTGGTTCACCGGGCGCGTGCATGTCGACAGCGGTCCCAGCGCGCTGATCGGATTGTCTTCGGGCTTCTCTTCGACGCTCGATACGTGTCCGAGCATCCTCTTGACGCCTGTCGTCGAGGACTTGGCGCTGATCGCGGCGAGCTCGCGGATCCGACGACGCCGTGGAGTCGTCGTCGACGTTGATCCGGCGAGCTGGCGATTTTCGCTTCTGCGGCGGGGAGTGCACGGTTGTTGCACCCCCGGCGGTCTTGTCTCCATCAGCCTTCGCTAGGCTGACTTGCCGTGGCCGTGATGTTGCCGACTGCTGCGGCGAGTCGTTGTTGGCGAAGGCGATGAGGCTCTGAATTGTAGCCCTCCAGTCTTCGGCCTTGTCCGCCACAGGAGGGAAGTCGAGGAGCAGCTGAGCTCTGGCTAGAGCTTCTGTTGGAGAGGAGGGAAGCGGTGGCGAGCGGTGCGAGGAGCGAGACATGCTCGGACTTCTAACAACGTTAGAAGGAGCAGGTTCTCGTCCCGGCGACCGCGCCTTGCTCGTGCCGGCGCGTTGGCCTTGAGCATCCCGCGACCCGCCTGCTTGGCTACGTCCTAGCAAGCGTATGGTACCCTGGGTACCACGTCGCTACTGGCCCGGCACCTCCTGAGAGGGACGGGGTGCGTGCACGGACGCCGAGGCTTTGGAGTTCGCCCGGTCGTCCGTCTTGTCCTTGGACTTGGCGGCGCCGTGAGTGTCCTCGCCGGCGTCCACCCTTCCGCCAGCGTCTATCCCACCAACCGTTGGTTCTGGTGGTGGTGGTATCGACGCAGACGGGCCTCCGACCTCCGAAGCCTTCTTCTTCGGCGGCATGTTGATGTAGTCGATGGAGTTGTTGAATCTAGTGAAGTTGGAGAAGGTTGCGCCCGCGTGAGCGCCGGATCAGGTCCGCACAACCTCGACGCTCCCCTACCTGGCGCGCCAAAGATGTCGGTGAAACTGACCGCCCACGAACACCTATCGGACCGGAGGCCCTTTTTGGTCCGGCAAGGGAGCGGAGGGAGCACGGAGAGCAGATCGAGGGGCACACGCGGGCAGTTTACCCAGGTTCGGGGCCCACGGATGCGTAAAACCCTACTCCTGCCTTTGGCTGTATTGAGTTCTTGAGCTCGGGAGCTTGAAGATCTAAAGTGCTTAGCTACACCGAGCGTGGGAGTGATCGAGTTTCTGGAATCGAACCTCCTCTACGTTGTGCATGGGCCTCCTTTTATAGCTCAAACGGGTCACCGACAGGTGTCAACGTAGAGGAGGGTAAAAGTGTAAAAAATGGTGGTAGTTGTAACAGTGCATGTACAGTGTATGTACAGTGGTCTATACCTAACCCTGACGGTGGGGGACAAGGGCATTGAATGCCCGTCGCCGTCGCCCCAAAAGCGTCCGCTCGGGCATCTCCGTTCGCCACGATGGTGGCCTCGTCACCGTGGCTCGCGACCGTGTACCCCAGGCTGCACAGCCGTCCGCCGCGTGCCCCTGGAAGGGCCCCAGGGCGACGCGTGGACAGATGAGCTGGAGCGCGGGTACACAGTGAAAGTTGTCCCGGCAAGCACCTTGCCGGGGGTGCCTTCTTGCCGGGCCCGGAAGCTTGTCGCTCTCCGGGTCCTGCCGGGGCGCGTGATGCGCCACGACATGTCTTCTGAGATACTGTTTTCTGGTCTTCCTGGCAAGCTCCTCTTGCCAGGGTCTTGTGAAAAATAGAGTGGTCTTGTGCTTGGGAGCAGCCTTCCCGGCAAGCTCCTCTTGCCGGGGCCTTGTTCTTCTGACTTGTATACTTTGTTGTTGAATGGCTTCAAGGGAACTAGAGCGGGCTTTGGCGGGCACGTGGTGAGCCCGACCATGGGACGCTGCTACTGTCCGTGCACAAGTCGGGATACTAAGGTACCCCTGCTTTAGTACACCGACAACCACATTGAGAACGAGTTTTGGCTCTTATGAATACATGGTCATGTCTTTCGGCCTTGCAAATGCTCCACCCACCTTCTCTCGGATGATGCACTACATATTCAACCCATACACCAATGAATTTGTTCTCGTCTATCTGGATGATATCTTGGTATTCTCCAAGAATGAAGAAGACCATGCCAAGGACCTCCATTTGGTGCTCGACAGGCTCCGTGAACACAAGTTCTATGCGAAGTTCTCCAAGTGTGAATTATGGCTAGATAAAGTCCTATATCTTGGCCATATTATCTCTGCCGAGGGCATTTCTGTGAACCCCGAGAAGGTTGAAGCTATTGTCAACTAGGAACCTTCGCAGAATGTCAAGCAACTCCGAACCTTCCTTGGTCTCGCTAGCTATTGCAGAAGGTTCGTTGAGAACTTCTCCAAGATTGCCAAGCCTCTCTCCAACCTGTTGCAGAAGAATGTCAAGTACTCCTGGACTCCTGATTGTGATGTGGCATACAAAGAGAAACTCATTTCTACTCTGGTTCTTACTCCTCTGGATGAGTCCAAGCCTTATGAAGTCTTTTGTGATGCTTCATTGCAAGGTCTTGGTGGTGTTCTCATGCAAGACAAGAAGATTGTGGCATACACTTCACGTCAGCTGAAACCAAATGAGAAGAATTACCCCCACACATGATCTCGAGCTAGCAGCAGTTGTACATGCTTTGATCATGTGGAGACACCTTCTGTTTGGCAGAAAAGTGGACATCTTCACCGATCACAAGAGCTTGAAGTACATCTTCACACAGCCAAACCTTAGCCTTTGGCAGACTCGTTGGGTTGAGATGATTCAAGAGTATGATCCAAGCATTGAGTACACTCCTCGCAAGGCCAATGTCATTGCAGATGCCTTGAGCAGAAAGGCGTATTGCAATAGTCTCCTTCTCAAACCATTTCAGCCTGAACTTTGTGAATCATTCAGGAAGCCCAACCTCCAAGTTGTTCCGCAAGGCTTTCGTGCAAACCTTCAAGTTGCTCCTACCTTGGAAGATCAAATCCGTGAGGCCCAGCTCAGTGATGCTATGGTGCAGAAAGTGAAACATGGTATTGCTAAGGGTACTCCCAAGTACAAGTGCTATCGCGTTGATGAGAAAGACACCTTATTCTTTGAGGACAGAATTGTGGTTCCTAAGGGTGATCTCAGGAAGCTCATAACGAACTAAGCACATGACTCCCTCCTCTCGATTCATCCCAGAAGTTCTAAGATCTACCAAGACCTCAAGCAATCATATTGGTGGACTCGCATGAAAAGGGAGATTGCCCAATTCGTGAATGAGTGTGATGTTTGCAGAAGAGTGAAGGCAGAGCATCAACGTCCAGCTGGTCTCCTTCAACCTATACCTATTCCCGAGTGGAAATTCGATCACATTGAAATGGATTTCGTCACTGGGTTTCTTAAGTCCAAGAAGGGAAATGATGCTATTTTTGTGGTGATTGACAAGCTAACTAAAGTAGCTCATTTTCTTCCCGTCAAAGAATCCATCAACGCAGCTCAGCTGGCAGAGCTATACACCTCCAAAATTGTTTCTTTGCATGGCATTCCTCAAGTGATCACCTCAGACCGTGGAAGTTTGTTCACCTCCAACTTCTGGGATTCTTTCCAGTCAGCCATGGGCACAAAGATTCATTTCAGCACTGCGTTTCACCCTCAGACTAGTGGTCAAGTCGAAAGAGTGAACTAGATCCTAGAAGATATGCTAAGAGCTTGTGTCATCTCCTTCGGTATGAAATTGGAAGATTGCCTCTCGTTTGCCAAATTCTCCTAGAACAACAGCTTCCAAGAAAGTGCCGGCAAAGCTCCTTTTGAAATCCTCTATGGCAGAAAGTGTCGTACCCCTCTCAACTGGTCCGAGACTGGTGAACGTCAGCTTCTTGGAAATGATTTGATCTCAGAAGCCGAAGAAATGTGCAAAGTCATACGTGAGAATCTCAAAGCCGCTCAATCGCGTCAAAAGAGCTACTATGACGGCAAGCATCGTGACTTGGCTTTCGACGTTGGAGACCATGTCTATCTCCGTGTTTCTCCCATGAAGGGCACTCAGAGGTTCGGCATCAAGGGCAAGCTTGCTCCAAGATACGTGGGCCCTTACAAGATTCTTGGCAAGAGAGGCGATCTAGCCTACCAACTCGAGCTTCCCTCCAACTTTGCAAATGTTCATGATGTGTTTCACGTGTCTCAACTCCGCAAGTGCTTCAAGACACCGGAACGCACCATTCCGTTCGAAGAGATCGATCTTCAACAAGACTTGTCTTATCATGAGCACCCCATTGCTATTCTTGAAGAAACTGAGCGCAAGACCCGCAACAAGTTCATCAAATTCTTGAAAGTGAAGTGGTCACACCATATCGACTGAGAAGGTACGTGGGAACGAGAAGATCACCTTCGTTCCGAGTATCCCTCCTTCTTTCAGTCCTAGATCTCGGGACGAGATCTTCTTGTAGTGGAGGAGAGTTTGTAACACCCCATATGTGATACTTTCCAATTATGGAAATAAAACATTTATCATTTTGATCCTTGTCCTTATCGTTGGGGGTTCTTGTCTTTTGAGCTTATTTTATTTTGCATTGTCATTTTACTTTATTTTGCATCCTTGCATTGCTTCATCATCATGGCATCTTAGTCATCTTAGTCTCTTGCTTGTTTTGGTTGTGATGTGAGGCCACCTTGTTGATGTTGTGTGATGTTGGTGCCTAGTCATGCCCTTGCAAAACCATAGATCCCCTCCTTCTTGTTTCCCCTCTTCCTTCATCCTTTTCTTCCTTTCTTTAATTATTTTCGCAAGTGACCTAGCCTATTCCATTAATGTTCTTTCTTTCCCCAAAAATCTTGCACCATTTCTACACCCTCTCTGCCAAATTTCATCCATTTTGGAGTTTTTTGGTTGGGTTCAACAATGGCACAAGTTTGAATTTTATTCAAACTTGTATTATTTTTCTACCTCTAAAAATGTCCAAGCCAATTTTATAAATTTGTGCATAAATCCAGGAGCTTGGGAGATTTTTTATATTTTCCAAACTCCTCACCTAGCCCCCTGTACTTTTCTTTTAATCAACTGTTTATTTAAATAAACATAAATTGAAAAGGTTAAGCGGGAGGGGCTTACCTGGGCCTCCCGCAGCCAGCAGCCCAGCAGCCCAGCAGTGTAGCCACTAGGCTCAACCAGCTTCCACGCGCAGGGCCCAGCCGAGCGCACAGTCGCGCCGTCTCCCTCCCTCGCACCGGGCCCGCATGTCAGCCTCTCCACTTCGACGGTCACCTGCCCCTTCAGTCGCGCTGTGTCCTTACCCTATTTCAGAGCGTCGACACCGTGAGCTCGACCTCACGGAATCCGAGGCCAGCCATCGCCGCCCCCCTTTTTATAAGCCACAACGCCTCCTCTAGGGTTCCTCCTTCGCCTCCTCCTCCAAGGGGATCTCCCCTTCCCTCCTTCTCCTTCCCCAAGAACACCCGAGCGCAGCTGAGAGCGCATCGTTGTCGCAGGCGATCCTCCGATCGGGTCCAGCCGCTGGCGTCGTGTCCTGCTGCTTCCCCATCGTCGGCTACTTCCTCACCATCACGGATCAGACGCCATCTCGCCTTCGTAGCGACATCTTCTTCCTCCTCTGCTTCCAGCGCCGGCTCGGCCAGACTTCGCCCCGGAGTTCAGAGCTCGCCTGCGTCGCGTAGCCCCGTCGTTGGCCTCGTCTACCTGTCGCAGGTATAGGAGGTATACCCAGCTCCTCCCCATCTCCTTCCCGTCGCCTTTTGTGTACCTGCGCCATCGCCAGACCCGTGTCATCCCCGCGCTCCCCGTGCTCCAGTGTTCCTCTGAAACTTCAGGGAACACCTGCCATGCTCGCTCGCATCCGCGCTTGTTTTTCGCGCTCACCTCTCCCCGTGCTCGCTCGCGTCCGCGCCTGACCGCGCTCACGCACGCCCGAGCCCGCGCGCCCTTTCTGCATCGCCGCAGCGCCGTGCTGCTCCACCACACGCGGCGCCACCGCGGCCCGAGCCGAGTCGTTGCTCGTGCTCGAGCAGCTCGTCCTTACCCTTGCACCATCAGCCTCCCGAGCGCTCCGCAACCGAGTCCCGCAGCCACCGCAGTGCCCCGTCATCGCCGTTGCGCTCGCCGCCGTCGATGAGCTTCTCTGGTTCAGCCATATGGGGATCTGCATTTGTTGCAGAATGCCTCAAAAGGAGCCAGACTCCTTCTGTGTCAGGAACGCTCGCCTAGCCCAGTGGCTTGGATCTCGTTAGTTATGCAGGAGGTGCTGGGTACGAAACCCATCGGGGACAGTGGCTTTCCCCCCTTTTTTTGCACTTTCAGAGACGCTGACAGGTAGGCCCCGCCGGTTGGCCTCTCCGCATAGTTCCACCCCCCGCACACACACAGCCACCGCCACCTCAGCGCCCCTGACCCCACAGGTCAGTGGCTGCGGCTAGGTTTGGCCTGGGTCCATTTGACCTTAGCGCCTATTTTTCTTTTCTTTTTTTTTCTGCATATTCTTTGCATATTTAATATCTTTTAAATTATGCATCTGATGAAGAAGAGTTATATATGAAACTTGCTTAGATTTTCATGTAGAATATTAATATGCTGTTAGTTGCCATGTTGAAAACATTTAAAATGATGTTTGAATTATTCATGTGTTTAAATATGCTTAAAACTTGTAAAATTCATAACTAAATATCTACAACTCCAACTTTAACAAACTTTATATGCATTTGGGGTGGAAAATGTGTAGAATAATGTGGTGCTGTTGTTTTGCATGTTTAACAACTTTAAAATAGTAGTTTCTCAGATCTGTCCCAAATGCATTTAAATAATTATGGGAGTTTCTGGAAATTGGTGTTTGTTATTTCCAGCCCATTTAAATATGCCAGCATGTTGTTGTAGTCCTAGTTGCACCCTTGCCATGTTAATCAACTCCTTTAAACTTGTTGGGTGCTTGTGTTAATAGTCTTCATAACCTTGTGAAATTGTTAGTTTTGTTCTGTTGCTTGTGTTCATGCATCATGTGTTGTGATCTTGGTTGCTATGATGCTTGTGCATTCCTTGTGACCCTAGGAGATGCATCATGTCCTGACATGTCCATATGCTTCATATTCATGCATCATGTGTTTAAGCATTGCATTATGATTGATTGTGTTCCAGTGTTGCATTGTTGTGTTTGGTTAGACCCCGGTGACGATTCGGAGTACGAGGTTCCTACCGAGGTTGAGTTTGAGGCGCAAGGTTACGATCCCTCCGTGGAATCAACAGGCAAGATGACCATTCCCAGATACGACTACTATCTTTGCCCATGCTAGATGTCTCGCTCTTTAGATATTGCCTCGATGCCTATTCCTAATTGTCAGCCCTCCTATTGTTGCCATGAAACACCCTAACCACCTTGCTAGCAAACCTTTATTTTGCTAAGTACGCATCGCTCAGCCCCTCTTATAGCATTGTTAGTTGCAGGTGAAGATTTGAAGATTCTTGTCACATCCCTAGCTTCTAGCCTTGCACTAGTACTAGCCTTTGGTGATGCATCATGTTCACTTTTCACAGAAAGTTGAATTGGGGTTTGCCTAAACCCTAGCATTAAAGGAAATCACTAGGTTCACCTAAAATATTTTCAGTAAGTCCAAATGGCTTTAAAAAATGTTCATCATTTATGGGAAATACTGTAAACAGTAACCAGAGGTGATGCACATTTTCCATGACATATTTGGGCTCTGAATTAAATCATACTCTATTTGCATTTAGGCATCTAAATGCTATAAAATATTTTAAATGCTCAAATAATCATAAACTAAAATGTTTACTGTTTTTATTTATCTAAACACTAGCCATGCTTAGTTTCATGATTTTTGGAAATGCCCTGGCATTTTTAATAAAGCCCTAAAGTCTACAGAATAATAGAAAACAAGAAATAAAAAGAGAGAGAGAGAGAGAGCACTTACCTGGCGCTCACATGGCAGCCCATCTGGCTGGCCCAGCCCACCAGGGGCAGGGAGGTCTTCTTCCTCCCGCCAGTCGGACGCACGGCGCGTGCCCGACGCATGCACGGCCACCGCACGCCACCTCCTGCTTGCCGCCGAGGCCCTGGACGCGTGGATGACCCCTCGATGCCTTCCCGATCGCTCCGACCACTCCATTCCTCCCCCTCGCCTCTCTCTCGCCCTCGCGACGCCATGGCCGAACGCTGCCATCGCCGCTGTTCGCCATAGCCGCAGCCACCGTCCACCCCTCGCCTCGCCGACGCGCCCAGAGGCTCCGCCTCGTCCCTCTCTTCCTCCTCGTCGAGCCGCCCGACGCCGGAAGCCCCTGGACGCCGTCTGCACCGCCGTTCCCCTCGTTGGCTACTGGCGATCCTCGTCGTCGATTCACCGACTCCGATGCCTCCCCGAACCCACTCAGCTGCTCTTCGACCCCGCCATGAGCTCCTCAACCGAATCCCTCTCTCCCCGCCGTCGTTTTCCTCCTCTAGCCCCGCTGTCCAACGGAGCCGAGAGCTCGTCGCCGCCGTTCATGTCACCGCCGCGGCCACAGCTGTCGCCGTACCTTTTTGAGCATGCCGTTGTGCTCACCGTGCTCCCAGGAGCCGAACGCACGCACCATCTCCTCCCTTAGCGCACCACAACCCCAAACCCGCAACCCACCGTGCGCCGGCCGCTGCCGCGAGCTTGATTCCGACGAGCTCCGGCCACCCTAGCTCCTCCAGCTTGCCCTACCGGATGCGCGCGAGCCCCAGCTATGCGTAGGACCAAATAGTGGTCGATTTGGTCGACCGTAGGCAAATCCCGAGCCCCTCCGTCGTGCTCGCTGTCGCCGGCGGTAAGCCGCCGGCCTGTTTGGGTCTTTGACCAAAGGTTTGACCCCCCTGGGTCTATCACATGCGGGCCCCGCGCGGCTAATTAACCTAGTTTAGGCTTAAATCTAATTAGCTTAACCTTGGTTAGTATTAACTACGTTTAATTAGTCTAGCTGAGTCGCTGACTGGTGGGCCCAGGCCCCACTGACAGTTTAGTTAGTGTTAGTTTAAAACTAACTAACCCTGTTAGCTAGTTGTGTCACTCATGTGTGGACCCCACACGTCAGGTTTGACCCTAGCCGCCCTGTTGACTTGCTGACGTCACACATACATCATGCTGATGCAGTAATGTTTTCTGGAATTTAAAATAAATCTTAAATGATTTATTTATTTCAGAAAATAGCCAAAACTTCTAAAAATCACAGAAAATAATCTATAACTCCATTGAAAATAATTTATATATGAAAATTGATCAGAAAAATTCAAGGAATCTGTTTATGGCATTTTCATGCATGTTTGAATAAGTTAAACCTGCTGATCAGGTCAAATCAATTAAATGACATTTAAATAATCACATATGGAGTTTGAATTTGAACCTTTGGTTCAAACCAACTTCATTTAATATGGTTGCTAGTTGCATTAGCCGAATCAACGGCATATTGCCATGTCATGATCATGCATCATATTGTCGCATTGCATTGATTGTGTTCTCTCTTGTTTGCCTGTGTTTGTCCCCTCTCAATAGACGTTGTTCCAACGATGTGATCGATGACACTGATGAAGACACAGTGCTATCTTCAGAAGTGCCAGGCAAGCAAAACCCCATTGAGCATTCCGATACAATCCCACTCTCGCTCTTGCTCTCTTTTACTACATTAGGACAACAACGCTTCAACTGTTACCTGCTGCGGTAGTTGAACCCCTTTCCACTGCATGACCTGTCATTGCCACAGTAAATAGTTGAAACCCACTAGCATGAGTAGGAGTTGTTTGAGACATGTTGTGCCTACCCATTCATGCTTTATGGTTATGCCTGCTATTGCTTAGAGTTGTGTCAGGTCTAATTCATCGGGGATGAATTGGAATGTGGTGAACATGTCCTACTATTGAGAACTAAGTGTGTGAACACGATTTGGTAAAGGTAGCGATGAGAGGCCATGTAGGAGTACATGGTGGGTTGTCTCATTGCAGCCGTCCTCAAGAATTGAGTTCTGTGTTTGTGATCCATGAAATAGCTACTACCACACATTGGGATCCTTAATTGACTCTCTCGACTTATTAACTGCCCTTGTCCTCTGTCCAGGAGTTGCAACTAGTTTCTGGTGTTTGTAGTTTACTGGAGGTCGTGCGCAGCGCTGACCCTTGGGGTGGGCTGCGACGCGGCAGGTACGTGGCACGGTGTACCGATCGCCCGTTTGGTGGCTCGGGAACCCTGTACACATTGTTTGGGGCCGTGAGCGACACCCCGGCCGGATCTTCCCACGGATGGAACCCAAATAGGCGATAAACCTAGACTAGAGACTTGTGTGGTTAGTCAGGTCATGGCCGACACCCTCGCCAGGCTTTCGCTTGAAGGTTGTCGAGATACATGACGTGTACATGGCGGTAAGTGGCGAGAGCGTGTGTGAAGAAGTACACCCCTGCAGGATTATATATGATCTATTCGAATAGCCGTGTCCGCCGTAATGGACTTCTGGGTTACCTTTACAGTTCATAGACAAGTGAAAGTGGATACTCTAAAACACGCAAGATAAGTGTGAGTGCTATGGATGGCCTTGTCCTAGGGAGACGGGAGCGGATCCATAGTGGTGTATTGATTGGTGAATATGTGGACTCGTGTGCGCCACCTCAAAGAGTTACTTGCAGTCGTAGTTCAGGATAGCCACCAAGTCAAAGCTGGCTTGCTGCAGTCAAACTCCACCACCCCTTTGTTGATACTGATGCATATGTAGCTAGTTCCGATGTAAGTCTTGCTGAGTACCTTTGTACTCACGTTTGCTTAATTTATGTTTTTGCAGAGAGACTTCAATCTCACTAGTGGTTCCGCGTGGACTTCGACATTTAGCTTGTTACCTCAGCTACGATCTTGTACCTTGGGAGGGTTTAGTGGATAGTCAGGCTTCTCAGCCTTTTTCATTTGTAGTTGTCTGTACTCAGACATGTTATGCTTCTGTTGCCTGTATGCTCTGTATGTTGGTTCATGACCTATGTTTGTAATAAATGCTATGATGGCTCTTCTAGGCCTTTATCTATATGAGTTGTTGAGTTATGTTGTGATGCCATGTTGTACAGCACATACTTGCATGCAATGTGTACGTGTAATGTGCATTGCTATGCGTGGGATCCGACACCTAGTTGTTTACCCTTGGTAGCCTATCTTACAGGGAAATGTCTCCTAGTGCTTCCATTGAGCCTTGGTAGCTTCCTACTGCTCCGGGACACTTAGGTTGGCCGGCATGTGTCCTTCTTCGGTCCTGTGTCTGTCCCTTAGGGGAAATGTCACGCGTTGTTCCTTGAAGTCCTTGTAGCTTGCTACGACTTGGGTTCATACGTTGATGACCGACACGTTCGTTGATGGGTCATGTATGCCTGTCTCTGTAATTTAGCGCCACTTTTGGTTTATAACTAGTCATGCTGGCCCGGGTTCTCTGTCATATGGATGCTAGCGACATTATCATATACGTGTGCCAAAATGCGCAAATGGTCCCGGGCCAGGTAAGGTGGCACCCTGGGGATACCGTGCGTGAGGCCGCAAAGTGATATGGTGTGTTACAGGCTAGACCTGTGTGACTTAGGATCTGGGTCCTGACAGCTTTGGTATCAGAGCCTGACTGCCTGTAGGATTAGTCAGCCAAATTGGTCGAAGTCGTGTCTAGAAACTCTTTAGTTATAATAAGGGAATTGATTGTGGAAGGGAACGTAAGGCTCTTTTTACTCCTTTACCCTATGACCTTCTGATCTGAGTCATCTTCTTCCTTTCTACGGGGATTAAGAGCTAGGATTCTCATTCTATTTATCAGGATCACGTTAATGGTGGATTCAACCCTCAGTTCAGTTTCTTCCACCTCCGTGTGTTGATAGTTGGTATCGGAATCTTGTTTTTGTGAGGTTGAGTGGTTATGCCACCATTTTGCAGGATCTCTCAAATCTTTTGAGCATTTACAGCCGTTATACAGGCCGAGTTACCCAAGGTCTCTAAATAATCTAATGCATTTGCAAATCCCTTCTTCCTGTTTCCGATGCTCCTTTGGGCCAGATTAACCACACTAACTAGTGTGTTGAGGTACGCTGTTACCTCGAGAAATATATTGGAGTTATTATTATGACCCTAGGTGTCTTAGAGAATCACCTAGTATTCCAGCAGTGCTTTGAGTTCTTAGTGTGATGATTCTGGCCATTATCCTCGAAAGCATCCCGTGATGCCATTTAGTTAGTAGGCATTCTACTCATGGGTTCTTAAACCCGAGATTCACCCTACTTACTTCATGTTGATAGTGTTTGCTCGTTCCTTTAGGATATTAGTAACCTTGTGATAGTCCTCGAGGTCCGTGGTTATCGTTCTTCCAATACCATGAACCATCATGGCAGAAGTTCTGCTGAACCAAAAGATCACAACCAGAGTGCTCTTGAGTAGTTCTCCATTCATATTGTGACTCTGCCAGTCCTACCTTTCTGCATGGGTTATCCGGAAGAAATATGTTGGACTAGTTCGACATATTAACCTATGCATCCACAACTCAGAAAGTTATATGTTCCTTTGAGTTGTCCCCTTTTGGTTGTATTATGACCCTCATCTATCAGTTGATAGTCAGGAGTAGTTGTGCATTCGTGTTCATCGATGCATTTTACTCTTGTGGTCCGTCAAGCCATTCTATTCTGGAATGACTAGGAGAAACAAACTCCAGTACCTTATCCATATCCAGGATTGGGTCAAAGAAGTTGTACTTCGCAGATGAAGAATGCTAATCCAGCTTCTAATCTGTTCTATCCTAGAGTATTACCATCCTGATGTCAAGAATGTCATGGGAATTGCACCACCTCCTATGAACTCTTGATACAGTGATACTTCTCACCATCATCGTTTATTCCTCGATCTCCGTATTATCATAACCGGAATGCCGACAAGTGAATCGTGGTGTGTGAAATCAATACTCCTAGCAACTCCATTACTTGGTAGTTAAAGGATAACAATCTCATTCTTAGCGTGTTGGTTACTGAATCACCATTCTAAGGTTGATCGTGCTACTAGTCCATCTTTCCTGGTGCACTCCTCGATTGATGAGTTAGGATTTTGTTAAGTCCTCGCTCATTTGATCATATCGTCTTGCCCTGAAAAGCAAGATTGTTCTCGAGCTTAGTAACATATCGGTGGTTCGTGATTTTCTGGTTATCTTCCCAGAAGTATCACCAGGTTGTCCCCTGACCAATGCGTTGAGCTCGTGATCAAGTTGGTTTCATATAAACCACCCCTGCTCCAAGAATCTATGTTGCATACCCCTGAGCTAGTTGGTAAAGCTAAACGACAACTTGGAGAGTTGGAAGATGAAAGCTTGCCCCACTTAGTTCTTTGCCAAAGGGTTATCCTTGTGTTTGTGTGTTTGTTGAAGAAAGATGACATCATCCTCGATTGATCCTCATGATCAGTTGTTGGATCCATTGTCTTATCAAAACTTTGATTTGAGTGTGGGATATCGTTAAGTCAAATCAGAACCAACAATATTCGTAATGTGGTCTTACTCGTGGTTGATCCCTCGAGCATACATCGTTACATCTATTGGTCTGACCAATGATATCACCTTGTTCACATAGTTATGGAATTCCATTTTATGGAAGCCTCGAAGAATTGTTGTCGAGCCCATCGACGTCATGTTTATCCTCTCCATGATTCATGATGAACATTAAAGCTAGCATTGGAAACTTTTGTAAGCATCATCTTTGTGTTAGCTCATGAAGTAGATGTCTTGATGTAAGAAGTGGCTTCCCCTAATTCACGAGTACTTGATGTAAGTTGCCGTCGTGAATTTGAGAAAGCTTGTTTTACTTCCTCTGGAATCATCCCAAGTCAGTCACGCATGTGCGAAGTATTCTATGGTTTGATAGACTGATCATCTCCATTCCATATGTATTCCCTAGCACCCAAGCCACTGATTGAATTGTTCAAGAAGAAGAAGTTCCTTCTTAAGAGCTAACCCGGGCTTAATCAAGGACTTCGTTATCCGCAATGATGGTTCCCCCTGAACTCGGTAGTGTTTCGTTATAAGACTACCATGTGGTCATGCTTGTCTTGGACAATGTGTTCACATGTATGTAGCAGAACCAGCTCATGTTTTGGAGCTTGCTATCGTAGTTCACTCCCCGAGAATTTCGCAATGCCATCTCATCGATTTGTGTTGTAAACTTTCATTTTTCTTTCTAGACTCGATGAGTCTGGAATGTCCTGACACCAACCAGAACTGAATCTCAGGCAGATATGATGGTTGGAGCATTTCCCAAGAACTATAATATTGGTCTCTCGATAACCGGTAAAGTGGATGTCCTGGCCAACACACCCAGCCGGAATACCTATTGTTGTAGAATCTTGATTGAAGAAGTTGGCCACCTCCCCATAAGGATTTTGTAGGATTTACTCCCTAGTTGTTCCTTATGGATTTTTGTGCTCCTAAAGTCCGACCTTTTACTTGACGTTCTAGGTACCAAACCATTCTAATAAATGGGTTGCGCTAGCACATCAAGGAGAACATTAGAAGCGGAGTGCTAAATGTCTCTCGGTCGATCATCCAGATTTTGCCCCTTGACTCCGCTAAGGTGAAATCCGAGAAAGTGTTGTCTTCCTTCGCATCTGCACCATCCATCATTATTCATCATGGTAGTATGTTGTGTTGCCAGGATCCTTGACACAGATATTGGTAAAACCTTGATGAATATGGGAATGCTCAAATTCTTGAGAGCACGCACAAGCACTAGGTGTTATCACTGGCACTAACCGGGATTGCTCCCAATGTTCTTGGTTATGCTATAACCTCTCAAAGAGTAGATTTACTCTCTACTGTTGGGATTCACCCCACTTACATGAATCATTCCCAGCATTTGCATTTTGTTCCTAGCTTGCACCGCCAATTTGCCAATTTTTCATGGGTTACCGCTCTCAGCCACTGCTGTTCAGGATTATCTTCAAAAGTGGTCCTACCATGGGTCCCATCCATTTCCGGTGATAAGCAAAATCATCCCTTGTGTTGTCTTCAACAAGGTAATCCACATCATCCATTCTGTTTAGAGAGTGTCATTCTTTCGGACTCCGTCAAACGATCGTTTGTGATTACCTTAGGCTGGTATAGAGAATTTCAATGATCTCTATATCAAAAGTAATTCTTTTTGCCACTTAAGGGGATAATTCTACGAGTCACCTTCTCTAAGGTGCCCCGTCTGGTGGTATCGATCACCATCTTCTTAGGTGTGGAATTATTGCATGCCAAGTGAATCGTCAACACTGGTTTCACTCCATCCCTCTGGATGTGTGTTCCGCGTCTCAGCTAAAGAGATGTTTCAACGTCTCACTCCATGAGTTGATCTTGAGTTGCTCGATCTTTCACAAGATCAATTACCGCAGAGTTTCTTTCATCGTCACCGTGTTGGACAAAGACCTCAGAAGCAAGGATGCCAGGATCAACATCAGGCAAGCAATCAACACTTATATGAAGGACACTTGGATAATGAAGATCGTGTTAGCTTTGTGTCCCCTCTGTCTTCTTACCTCACGTCTTGAATCTCGGGACGAGATTCTTGTTTAGTGGGGGTGAGTTGTCACATCCCTAGCTTCTGGCCTTGCACTAGTACTAGCCTTTGGTGATGCATCGTGTTTACTTTTCACAGAAAGTTGAATTGGGGTTTGCCTAAACCCTAGCATTAAAGGAAATCACTAGGTTCACCTAAAATATTTTCAGTAAGTCCAAATGGCTTTCAAAAATGTTCATCATTTATGGGAAATACTGTAAACAGTAACCAGAGGTGATGCACATTTTCCATGACAAGTTTGGGCTCTGAATTAAATCATACTCTATTTGCATTTGGGCATCTAAATGCTATAAAATATTTTAAATGCTCAAATAATCATAAACTAAAATGTTTACAGTTGGATTTATTCTAAACAGTAGCCATGCTTAGTTTCATGATTTTTGGAAATGCCCTGGCATTTTTAATAAAGCCCTAAAGTCTATAGAATAATAGAAAACAAGAAATAAAAAAGAGAGAGAGAGCACTTACCTGGCGCTCACCTGGCAGCCCATCTGGGTGGCCCAGCCCACCAGGGGCAGGGAGGTCTTCTTCCTCCCACCAGTCGGACACACGGCGCGTGCCCGACGCGCGCACGGCCACCGCACGCCACCTCCTGCTTTCCGCCGAGGCCCTGGACGCATGCATGACCCCTCGATGCCGTCCCGATCACTCCGACCACTCCATTCCTCCCCCTCGCCTGTCTCTCGCCCTCCAGACGCCATGGCCGAACGCTGCCGTCGCCGCCGTTCGCCATAGCCGCGGCCACCGTCCACCCCTCGCCTCGCCGACGCGTCCAGAGGCTCCGCCTCGTCCCTCTCTTCCTCCTCGTTGAGCCGCCCGATGCCAGAATCCCCTGGACGCCGTCTGCACCGCTGTTCCCCTCGTCGGCTGCCGGCGATCCTCGTCGTCGATTCACCAACTCTAATGCCTCCCCGAGCCCACTCAGCTGCTCTTCGACCCCACCGTGAGCTCCTCAACCGAATCCCGCTCTACCCGCCGTTGTTTTCCTCCTCTAGCCCCGCTGTCCACCGGAGCCGAGAGCTCGTCGCCGCCGTTCATGTCACCGCCGCGGCCAAAGCTGCCGCCGTACCTTTTTGAGCATGCCGTTGTGCTCACCGTGCTCCAAGGAGCCGAACGCACGCACCATCTCCTCCCTTAGCGCACCACAACCCCAAACCCGCAACCCATTATGCACCGGCCGCCGCTGCGAGCTTGATTCCGACGAGCTCCGGCCACCGCAGCTCCTCCCGCTTGCCCTACTGGATGCGCGCGAGCCACATCTACGAGTAGGAGCAAACAACGGTCGATTTGGTTGACCGTAGGCAAATCCCGAGCCCCTCCGCCGTGCTCGCTGTCGCCGGCGGTAAGCCGCCGGCCTGTTTGGGTCTTTGACCCGAGGTTTGACCTCCCTGGGTCTATGACATGCGTGCCCTGTGCGTCTAATTAACCTAGTTTAGGCTTTAATCTAATTAGCTTAACCTCGGTTAGTATTAGCTACGTTTAATTAGTCTAGCCGAGTCGCTGACTGGTGGGCCCAGTCCCCACTCACAGTTTAGTTAGTGTTAGTTTAAAACTAACTAACCCTGTTAGCTAGTTGTGTCACTGATGTGTGGACCCCACACGTCAGGTTTGACCCTAGCCGCCCTGTTGACTTGCTGACGTCACACATACATCATGCTGATGCAGTAATGTTTTCTGGAATTTAAAATAAATCTTAAATGATTTATTTATTTCAGAAAATAGCCAAATTTTCTAAAAATCACAGAAAATAATCTATAACTCCATTGAAAATAATTATATATGAAAATTGATCAGAAAAATTCAAGGAATCTGTTTATGGCATTTTCATGCATGTTTGAATAAGTTAAACCTGCTGATCAGGTCAAATCAATTAAATGACATTTAAATAATCACATATGGAGTTTGAATTTGAACCTTTGGTTTAAACCAACTTCATTTAATATGGTTGCTAGTTGCATTTGCCCAATCAACAGCATATTGCCATGTCATGATCATGCATCATATTGTCGCATTGCATTGATTGTGTTCTCTCTTGTTTGCCGGTGTTTGTCCCTTCTCAGTAGACGCTGTTCCGACGATGTGATCGATGACACTGATGAAGACACAGTGCTATCTTCAGAAGTGCGAGGCAAGCAAAACCCCATTGAGCGTTCCGATACAATCCCACTCTCTCGCTCTTGCTCTCTTTTACTGCATTAGGACAACAACGCTTCAACTATTACCTGCTGCGGTAGTTGAACCCCTTTCCACTGCATGACCTGTCATTGCCACAGTAAATAGTTGAAACCAACTAGCATGAGTAGGAGTTGTTTGAGCCATGTTGTGCCTACTCATTCATGCTTTCTGGTTATGCCTGCTATTGCTTAGAGTTGTGTCAGGTCTGATTCATCGGGGATGAATTGGAATGTGGTGAACATGTCCTACTGTTGAGAGCTAAGTGTGTGAACATGATTTGGTAAAGGTAGCGATGAGAGGCCATGTAGGAGTACATGGTGGGTTGTCTCATTGCAGCCGTTCTCAGGAACTGAGTTCTGTGTTTGTGATCCATGAAACAGCTACTACCACACATTGGGATCCTTAATTGACTCTCTCGACTTATTAACTGCCCTTGTCCTCTGTCCAGGAGTTGCAACTAGTTTCTGGTGTTTGTAGTTTACTGGAGGTCGTGCGCAGCGCTGACCCTCGGGGTGGGCAGTGACGCGGCAGGTACGTGGCACGGTGTACCGGTCACCCGTTTGGTGGCTCAGGAACCCTGTACACATCGTTTAGGGCCGTGAGCGACACCCCGGCCGGATCTCCCCACAGATGGAACCCAAATAGGCGATAAACATGGACTAGAGACTTGTGTGGTTAGTCAGGTCGTGGCCGACACCCTCGCCAAGCTTCCGCTTGAAGGTTGTCGAGATACATGATGTGTACATGGCGGTAAGTGGCGAGAACGTGTGTGAAGAAGTACACCCCTGCCGGGTTATATATGATCTATTCGAATAGCCGTGTCCGCGGTAATGGACTTCTGGGTTACCTTTACAGTTCATAGACAAGTGAAAGTGGATACTCTAAAAAACGCAAGATAAGCGTAAGTGCTATGGATGGCCTTCTCGTAGGGAGACGGAAGCGGATCCATAGTGGTGTATTGATTGGTGAATATGTGGACTCGTGTGCGCCACCTCAAAGAGTTACTTGTAGTCGTAGTTCAGGATAGCCACCGAGTCAAAGCTGGCTTGCTGCAGTCAAACTCCACCACCCCTTAGTTGATACTGATGCATATGTAGCTAGTTCTGATGTAAGTCTTGCTGAGTACCTTTGTACTCACGTTTGCTTAATTTATGTTTTTCCAGAGAGACTTCAGTCTCACTAGTGGTTCCGCGTGGACTTCGACGTTTAGCTTGTTACCTCAGCTACGATCTTGTACCTTGGGAGGGTCTAGTAGATAGTCAGGCTTCTCAGCCTTTCTCATTTGTAGTTGTCTGTACTCAGACTTGTTATGCTTCCGTTGCATGTATGCTTTGTATGTTGGGTCATGTGACCTATGTTTGTAATAAATGCTATGATGGCTCTTCTGGGCCTTTATCTATATGAGTTGTTGAGTTATGTTGTGATATCATGTTGTACAGCACATACTTGCATGTTATGCGTACGTGTAATGTGTATTGCTATGTGTGGGATCCGATACCTAGTTGTTTACCCTTGGTAGCCTATCTTACAGGGAAATGTCTCTTAGTGCTTCCACTAAGCCTTGGTAGCTTACTACTGCTCCGGGACACTTAGGCTGGCCGGCATGTGTCCTTCTTCGTTCCAGTGTCTGTCCCTTAGGGGAAATGTCACGCATTGTTCCTTGAAGTCCCTGTAGCTTGCTACGACTTGGGTTCATACGGTGATGACCGACACGTTCGTTGCTGGGTCATGTATGCATGTCTCTGTAATTTAGCGCCTCTTTTGGTTTATAACTAGTCATGTCGGCCCGGGTTCTCTGTCATATGGATGCTAGCGACATTATCATATGCGTGTGCCAAAATGCGCAGACGGTCCCGGGCCAGGTAAGGTGGCACCCATGGGGATACCGTGCGTGAGGCCGGAAAGTGATATGATATGTTACAGGCTAGACCTGTGTGACTTAGGATCGGGGTCCTGACAATTCTTGCTCCGTGATGAAGTTATTGTTGGGATATCACAATAAATATAATCTGTTAAACTAAATCACCTATATATTGGTAATGGGTGGAAGGCTAAGCCTCTTGCTGGTGTTTTGTTCCACTCATGCCAACCTAGGAACCGATAAACCGGTGTTATGTTCCTTGATTTTGCGTCCCTAACACGGTTGGGGTTTATGGGCCCCCCTTGATAATTTGCTCAGCGCTAAAGCTTTTCTAGCAAGGCCCAACATTGGTTTTACATTTGGCTAATAACTAAAACTTGCATAGGGCGTTACAAACCCGAGTTCTTAATTAACAACCCGGGCCAGTGCTCCTCATGAGTGTTCGTCCAAATTGGGGGTTCTGCGGGGCCACCACGGGGGAACCCGAGGTTTGGTATATACGTGTGGAATCACCCATCCGGTCGTGGCCTGAGACTAGATACGCGCGGCTACTGTCAGGGTGGGGGCACGTCGGGAGGTCTTTCTGGATTAGTTTTACCTTTGTCGAAATATCTTGAGCCCGGGATTCCGAGAATACTCGGTTCTTCCCACTTTGGAGTTGCGACTCCGCGGATCGTGAGCTTGTGATGGGCTAAGTTGGGACACCCCTGCAGGGTTTAATCTTTCGAAAGCCGTGCCCGCGATTATGTGGTAGATGGGAATTTGTTAATATTCGGTTGTACATAACTTGACACCATGTTCATGAATACACTACCTGCGTGAGTAACCGTGATGGTCTCTTTCTGAAGGGCTTCAGGAAGTGAACACGGTGGTGTTATGTTTGATTGTGAGTAGCTAGGATAGCTTCTTGATCAACTTGGCGATCGTTGGCACTTGTTCTCTTCCCGCTCTAAACTCGTAAGCTAGTGCTTAGTGCTGTTGCAACCTTGTTTTAAGCCTTTCCACACCTAAGGCTTTAATAGTATTGTTACCCGGGAATGGGATTTCTGAGTCCTATGTGGCTCACAGATTCAACACACACCAGATGCAGATACCGTTGAGAAATATACAGGTGGTGGTTCAGAGTTGTACTGGGAGTTCGATGAAGAGCGTGGACGTTACTATGTGTCTTATCCCGACGATCAATAGTGGCTCTTACTAGGATGATCCGGGCTTGTGTTATTTTTGGTATCTTTTCGTTTGGATTTCGTCTGTAGTCAGACTCTAATGTTATTTGGATGATGTATGTTAATGTATTTCATTGTGTGACGTGGAGAGTATAAGCCAACTATCATTTTACACTTTCATCCCTGATTTTACATGAGTTGTGCAAAAATACCATACTTGAGATCATTCTAGAATGCGTTTATGTCCTTAAGTCGTGCCTCGACATGTGGGGGACATAGCCGCATACTAGGCATTACAGGCATCCCCAAGATTCGGCTTTTGGTTATTCTTGAATTTTACCTTGGGGTGCCTTGGGCATCCCCAAGCTTAGGCTCTTTCCACTCTTTATTCCATAGTCCATCAAATCCTAACCCCAAAACTTGAAAACTTCACAACACAAAACTTAACAGAAAATCTCGTGAGCTCCGTTAGTATAAGAAAACAAACCACCACTTTAAGGCAATGTATTGAACTCATTCTTTATTTATATTGGTGTTAAACCTACTATATTCCCACTTCTCTATGGTTCATACCCCCCCGATAATACTCATAGATTCATCAAAATAAGCAAACAACACACGCAAAACAGAATCTATCAAAAACAGAACAATCTGTAACTTTCGAATACTTCTGTAACTCCAAAAATTCTAAAATAACTTGGTTGACGTGAGGAATTTGTCATTAATCATTTGCAAAAAGAATCAACCTAAAAGAACTCTCTAGTAAAAAATGGCAGCTAATCTCGTGAGCGCAAAAGTTTCTGTTTTCTACAGCAAGATCGCAAAGACTTCACCCAAGTCTTCCCAAAGGTTCTACTTGGCACAAACACTAGTAAAAACATAAAACCACATCTAACTAGAAGCTAGATGAATCATTTATTACTAAACAGAAGAAAAAACAAAGAAAATAAAATTGGGTTGCCTCCCAACAAGCGCTATCGTTTAACGCCCCTAGCTAGGCATAAAACTAGAATAGATATAGGTTTTGCAATAATGATAAGGTAAATCGCGAAAACTCATCTCATATTCCCTATGTTCAGCAGCAAGTTTTCTTTGTGGCAGGCAAAAGTAATCGAAAGGGTAAATTTAATGGGACAAAAGTCCCCAAGATCAAGCTCGGGAGGTATGGGTTCCTCCTTTGGCCCCTCATATTGCACAACCAATTCATCATTATAAGTATTCTTTTGGCAAAAGGTCATGAGCCTTTGCTCAAGAGAAAAACCTAACCCTTTGTTTTGAATAGAAAAATCATCATTCCGTTCAGAGATTCTATCAACTAGAACATCGGTAGGAACCTTTTTTCTAAGGTTTTCATTATAAGCAACATGATCTAAAGATTGTAGACGCATTATGTCTTCTTGATTAAAAAGGATAGCTTCTATGAGAGGGCGACCAGCGTCCACCCTATAATGCGTAAAAATTTCTTTCGCCTCTTTCTTAATAAATTTGAACTCATGTGCCAAAAATATAGTAGCTACTCGCTTAACAGAAGAATGCTCAATATTGGAAAATTCTAGAAAAAATCTCTGAATGCATGGATACATGTTGAGAAATTGTCTTTGAAGTTCAACCACAAGCAAATATATAACATCCGCAAGACTACTAGTTCCATGAAGAATAGATCCACCCATAGTGGGCAAAGCACCGGCACAAGTAAAGAAATCTTGAATAACTCCTTTTCCAATAATATTACCACTACCAATCCGAAACTTTTTAGTGTGTAAAGTAGTAGGTTCCTCATGAGGATTACTAAAAGAAATAAAGTTTCCCCCATTGTTACTACTATCTTTTTCAACGATAACCTCCCCGGTTTCACACATGATAGCAACAAACCTCACTAAGGACAAACACACAAGAGGCAAGCAATGGAAAAGAGGCAAATAAAACAGCAAACGTGAAGTGGGGGAGAGGAAAACGAGAGGCAAATGGCAAATAATGTAATGCGAGGGATAAGAGTTTGTGATGGGTACTTGGTATGTCTTGACTTGAGCGTAGATCTCCCCGGCAATAGTGCCAGAAATCCTTCTTCTACCTCTTGAGCATGCGTTGGTTTTCCCTTGAAGAGGAAAGGGTGATGCAGCAAAGTAGCGTAAGTATTTTGTGACGCTCGGGTAATTAAGCTATAGTAATCCCACGCTAATGACGCCACGTCACCTCAGTTACTGTTGATATCCTGCATTGGTTCTAAACCGATTCAAATTCAAAGTTGAATTAAAGGCAACATCAAAAGTTTTCAAAATTTAAAACTAAAATGTTCGGATTGTGCCAAGTAATGCATATGCAATTGTGGTGAAGAAACCCCACTTTTATAAAGTGTTTAAAAACTCTAAGATGAATAAAACAGTAGCAAAAACCAATATTTAAATGCTTTCAGAATTAACAAAATACTAAACTAAATTGTTTCAGGGTAAAACATTTGGTGGCAGTGGGTTTTGAAGTATTAACTAATTTAGGGATCATTTTTGTATTATACAAAACTATATTGAAATCTGAAATAAAATGAAACAAAAAGGAAAAGTAAATAAAACAAAAGGAAAATACAAAACATAAAGTAAACAGAAAAAGCAAAAGCCCCCCCCACTGGGCCATACGGCCCAGCTGACCACCAGGTCGGCCCACTCCGTCACTCCATAACACCCCCTCTACCAAACCCTAACCCACACC
>LR738713.1:131390786-131437346 GCA_902687465.1 Secale cereale
GCCGTGCTCGTCATTGCTCACGCGGCCGCACCGACGCTGCTCCGCACGGCGCCCGCCGTGCGTCGCCTCGCCTACGCCCCACTCCCGTCGCCGCTCTGCCACTGCCTCTGTGCCAGGCCGCGTCCCCTCCGCCCCACCCTCATTGTCGCCCGTCCGGCCACCGCCACTGCTCCGCCTGGCACCGCCTTCCTCGCCTGCTGTCGTTCTTGCCGCTGCTGCCGTCGTCCCACCCTGCCTGGAGCCCGCAATCCTGCGCGCCCCGCCGCTCGCCCTGACTCACCCAGCCTGCCTCGCCGCCACCGGCCGGCTGGCCCCCGCCGCGCCCCGGCGGCAGCGCTGCTGGTATCGCCTGAGGCCAGCGCCGGCCCGCCCCCATCTGGCGCTCGTGGCCATGCCCTGTGCCCGAGACCCATCGCCCGTTAAGCCCTCCCAGGGCCAATGACAATGGGGCCCGAGGCCCTAGAACGTTAAAAAAAAGAGAAAAAAATAATAAAAATAAATAATAAAATTATTAGTTAATTAATTAATTAAAGAATTAATTAACATAATTAATCTTAATTAGAATAACATAATTACTATTTAAACTAATTAACCTGTTTAATTAGTCTTAGTCAATGACAGTGGGCCCCACACGTCAGTTTGACTAGGTCAACAGACTAGTTGACTGCTGACATCACCCTGACATCATGGTGACATCATAATTACATTTTCTAATTAAATTAATTCCGTTAATACTAAGAATGAATTAAATCTTTAAAAATTCATATAAAATAAATCGTATCTCTGATGAAAATACTTTGTACATGAAAGTTGCTCAGAACGACGAGAAGAATCCGAATACGTAGTCCGTTCGTCCACCGCATGTCATTATCATAGCGAACTTGCAAACTCCCCCCTCCGGTCCGTTTGTCTGAAAACGTGAAACATCGGGAATACTTTCCCGGATGTTTTCCCCCTTCGCCAGTATCACCTATCCCTGCGTTAGCTCACCCCTGGCACCGCGTATTGCCATGTCATACTTTGTGTTACAACTGTCTGCTTTATATTTACTGTTTCCTCCCCCCTCCTCTCTCGATAGACACCGAGACCCTCGCCGCCGACGTTGCTATGTACGTCTACGTCATCGACGACCAGATCATTTCAACAGAGCTTCCAGGAAAGCTCCCCCCCTTGATCAACCTAATATTGCCTATTCCTCTCTCTACTGCTTGCATTAGAGTAGTGTAGCATGTTACTGCTTTCGATTGGTCCTACTCTGCTGCATAGCCTGTCATTGTTGCTACAACTGTTGATACCTTTACCTGCAATCCTAAATGCTTAGTACAGGATGCTAGTATTCCATCAGTGGCCCCACATCCTTGTCCGTCTGCCATGCTATACTATCGGGCCGTGATCACTTTGGGTGGTGATCACGGGTATATACTATATACATACTTTACATGATACATGATGTGACTAATGTCGGGTCGGCTCATTGAGTACCCGCAAGTGATTCCGATGTGGGGGCTAAAAGGATAGGTGGCTCCATCCAGGTAGTGGTGGGCATGGGTTCCTGACGGCCCCCCGAGTAGTTCTTTGTGGAGGAGCGACGGGGCGGGTTGAGACACCCAGTCGAGAGATGGCCTGGCACTGGTCGTTGTCCGCGGTTATTTCCTAATAACGTGCTTAACGAGTTTAGATATTTGATCTGAGTTTGGCCGTTGGCCTATACGCACTAACCAGCTACGTGGGAATAGTTATGGGCTCTCGACGTCGTGGTATCAGTCGAAGCCTTTTTGACGTCAACGATTTAGCGGCGCGCTCAGGGTTGGACCGCGTAACGCAACTTCCTTAGTAATGGAGGTTGCTAGGTCTGCTCACCGGCCGCGTACGCAACGTGCAGGTGTACGTTGGGCGATGGACCCAGACCCCTGCGCGCTTAGGGTTTAGAACAACGTGCTGGCCTCTCTGTTGTTCTTAGGTAGGGCTGCGACGTGCTGATCTTCCGAGGTCGGGCATGTCCTCGGAAAGTGTGTCCGGCCAAATGGGATCGAGTGTGCTGGGTAATGTGGTGCACCCCTACAGGTAAGTTAATCTATTCAAATAGTCGTGTCCCTCGGTAAAAGGACGAACCGGAGTTGTACTCCGACCTCATGACAACTAAAACTGGATACTTAATAAAACACACCTAGACAAGTTCCAGATACAACCCGGTGGTCGCTTTCCCACAGGGTGACAAGGGGTGGATCGCCGGGTAGGATTATGCTATACGATGCTACTTGGTGAACTTACCATCTATTCTATTCTACTGCTGCAAGACGGAGACTGCCAAAAGCGAGGATACTTGTTACTTTTCAGCTACTCTCATCTACTGCTGCAAGATGGAGGCTGCCAGAAGCGTAGTCTTCGATAGGATTAGCTATCCCCCTCTTATTCTGGCATTCTGCAGTTTAGCCCACAGATATTACCCCTTTACACAGATACCATTGCATATGTAGTGTAGATCCTTGCTTGCGAGTACTTTGGATGAGTACTCACGGTTGCTTTGTTCCACATTTTCCCCTTTCTCCTTTCTTCTCGGTTGATGCAACCAGATGGTGGAGTCCAGGACCCAGAGGATCCCGAGGATGTTTATACGTGGAGGTCGGCTTCGATGAGTAGTTAGGAGGTCCCAGGCAGGAGGCCTTGCCTTTTCGACCGTTGCTACTTTTGTGCTAGGCTTCTTAAGGCAGACTTGTTTAACTTATATCTGTACTCAGATATTATTGCTTCCGCTGACTCTTGTGTATTCGAGCTTTTGTATTCGAGCCCTCGAGGCCCCTGGCTTGTAATATAAAGCTTGTATTATTTTAATTTGTGTCTAGAGTTGTGTTGTGATACCTTCTAGTGAGTCCCTAGTCTTGGTTGTACACATTTGCGTGCATGATTAGTGTACGGTCAAATCGGAGGCATCACAAGTTGGTATCAGAGCCGACTGCCTGTAGGAATCCCCCTTTCCAACTCCTTGGCCGAAGTTGAGTCTCGTCTTTGAAAAAAAAAATTACTAACTTGTTGTGTGGCTTACGGGCCCACAACACATGGTGTTAGGATATTTTATTCCTTTTCTATGCTCTGGGGCTTTGATCTCTCTGTTATTCGGGTTAAAAGATTTTACTAACTCTGACTCTAGGTTCTCATAACTATTTCTCTCGGAGAGCCCTCATTCGAGAAGATCGCCTGCTTCGTCAGAAGATTCTGAGGATATCCCTTGATATTTTCCCGAGACCCATGTGCTCATTGCCTTTGCAATACACTGCCACCGATATATCCATATGGATATCTGCATGCACTTGTCATTCTCATGATCATTCCTCGTCGCTCTTGTTGTTATAAGATGCCTCGAAATATTCTCCGTTGTCCCGAGAATCCTTTGAGTTTACTGTCTTGCAGTTTTATTTCGCATGAAAACGCTTACGGTCATTTCCTCACATTTATCGAGAATCTGTTCTTCTCAATTGTTCATGTGTCTCACAAAATTCTTCGGAATACTTTCCGATCTTTCAAAAATCCTATGCAGCATGTTACTCTTGAAATTCTTTCCTGCTTGCATTATACTTTAATTCCATATGACTAGTAGTCTTTGTTAACATCCCTTGTGTCGGTGTACTAAAGTAGGGGTACCTTAGTATCCCAAACTTGTGCACGGGCAGTTGCAGCGTCCCGAGGCAGGGCTTGCCGCACGACCGCCAAGGCCCACTGTAGTTCCTTTGGAACCATTCAAGAACAAAGTATTCAAGTCAAAGAAACAAGGCCCCGGCAAGAAGAGCTTGCCGGGAAGGCCACTCAAGGCTCAAGACCACTTCTTTGGTACAGGACCCTGGCAAGAGGAGCTTGCCGGGAAGGCCCAAATATGGCACTTCAAGAGACTTGCCGCGACGCGCCACGCGTCCCGGCAAGGCCCGGAGAGTGACACGCTTCCGAGCACGACAAGATAGCAGCCGCGATAAGGCGCTTGCGGCGGCAAACTTCCACTAAGTACCCGCGCTCCAGCTCATCCGCCCACACGTCGCCCTGGGACCTTTCCAAGAACACGTGGCGGAAGGCTGTGCAGCCTGGGGTACAAGGAGGCAAGCTGCGATGACAAGGCCACCGTCGTGGCGGACGGTGGCGCCCTGACGGACGCTTTTTGCATTGTTTGGAGCGACGGCGACGGGCATTCAATGCCCTTGTCCCCTGCCGTCAGAGTTAGGTATAGAGCACTATGCATACACTGTTCCAACTACCACCCATTTTACATTTTTACCCTCGACTGCATTGCCACCTGTCGGTGACCCCTTTGACCTATAAAAGGAGGCCCATGCGCAACGTAGAAGGGGTTCCGATCATTGATCACGCTCACTCTCGGTCCTAGCGATCAGCACTGTAGTTCTTATCGCTCCCGAGCCAAGAACGTAATACAAACCAAGGCAGGAGTAGGGTTTTACGCCCCCATGCGGCCTGAACCTGGGTAAACTGCTCGCGTGTTCGCCTCGATCTGCTCTTTGTGCATCCTCCGTGCCCTTGCCGTACCGAAAAGGGGCTCCGGTCCCATAGGTGTTCGTGGGCGATTAGTTTCCCCGACATCTTTGGCGCGCCAGGTAGGGGGAGCGTCGAGGTTGTGTGAACCTGATCCGGCGTTCACGCGAGCGAAATCTCCATCAGCTTCGTCAACTTCATCGACATGCTGCCGAAGAAGAAAGCTTCGGAGGTAGCAGGCCCGTCCGCGTCGATCCCACCACCGCCGGAGCCAACGACCGGTGGGGTAGACGCCGGCGGAAGGACGGACGACGGCGAGGAAACTCACGGCGCCGCCAAGTCCAAGGACAAGACGGACGACCAAGCGCACTCCAAGACCTCGGCGTCCGTGCACGCACCGCGCCCCTCTCAGGAGGCGCGGGACCGGCAGCGACGTGGTACGCAAGGTACCATACGCCTGCTGGGTCAAGGTCAAGCTGGCGGTTTGCGGGACTCTCAAGGCCAGCACGCTGGCACGAGCAAGGCATGGTTGCCGGGACGAAACGCTGCTCCTTCTAACGCAGTTAGAAGTCCGAGCATATCTCTCTCCTCGCACCGCTCGCCACCGCTCCCCGCCACTCCAGCAGAAGCTTTAGCTCGAGCTCAACTGCTCCTCGACTTCCCTCCAGCGGCAGACAAGGCCGACGACTGGAGGACCACCATCCAGAGCCTCATCGCCTTCACCAACAACGACACTCCGCAGCAGCCGACGACATCGCGGCCGCGGCAAGTTAGCCAGGCGCGGGATGATGGCGACAAGACTGCCGGGGGTGCAACCACCGTGCACTCCCCGCCCCGAAGGCCAAAATCACCGACTCATCGGATCAACCTCGACGACGACTCCACAGCGTCATCAGATCTGCGAGCTCGCCGCGATCAGCGCCAAGTACTTGACGACCGACGGCAGGAGGACGCTCGAACCCGCATCGAGCGCCGGAGAGAAGCGCGGCGTCAATCTGACTAGCGCGCTGGGCCCGCTGTTGACATGCACGCGCCCGGGGGACCAGGCGACCTGCCGTACGCGGCAGGATGCCCTGCGTTCACCCGTGAGCTGCAGCAAGTCCAGTGGCCCAGCATGAAGAACTTCAAGCCCGACGTACCCGAGAAGTACGACGGCAAGACTCATCCCTCGGAGTTCCTCAGCATCTACACCATCGCGGTGCAGGCTGCCGGGGGACGAGACGAGAAGATACTCGCGAACTACTTCCCGCTAGTGCTCAAGCCAAACGTCAGATCTTGGCTCATGCACTTGCTGGAGAACTCCATCTCTTCTTGGGCCGACCTGTGCCATCAGTTTGTCGGCGCCTTCACGGGTGGCCACAAGCCCCATGGCCAGGAGAGCGACCTTCACATACTTGCCCAGAAAGAAGGGGAGTCCCTGCGAAAGTACATCCAGAGATTCAGCCGCGTCCAGCACAACATCCCAGACGTCCACCCTGCCGCGGTTATTAGCGCGTTCCACCAGAACGTGTGCAACCGCAGAATGAGGGAGGATATGGCGATGTGCAAGATCCGAGAGGTCAGTGAGCTTTATGCCCTGGCCGACAAGTGCGCACGCGCTGAGGAGGGGAGGAAACTCCCCGGAGAGGATACTGGAGCAGGCAGATCAGATAGCGAGGACACCGCCCCGGCAAAGAAGAACCGGCGGCGGAACAACAGAAAGAAGAAGAACAAGGAAGTGCTGGTCGTTGAGCAGTTCGGCAAGGAGGCTGGCGCCAAGAAAGCCCAGACTGGTAGCTTCGGCAAGGAGGCTGCCGCGTGCACCAACTGCCAGACTGTGGCAGCCGCCGACAAGCAGGACGGCTCCGACAAGCAGTACTGCAAGATCCACCGCACCAAGGGCCACGACCTCGAGAACTGCAAAAGGGTCGAGCACCTCGTCGAGCAGCAGAAAGCTGAGTACGAGCGACGCGACAAGGAGAAGGCACAGGGAGGTGGTGGAGAGTCCGGCAAGAAGCGGCCGTTCAATGGCCGGGGAGGACGCCGCGGCAAGGCCAAGCAGCGGCAAGGACACAGACCTCCCCGCGGCCGCGACAAGGACGAAGATGAAGACGACGACGAAGACATGGATGACGGAGATAACAGCGAGCAGGAGTTCCAGAAGGCTACAGAAGTTCTATGCGTTGACGGAGGCGCTTCTCTGCATACTTCCCACCGCCAACTCAAGCAATGGGTGCGGGAAGTCAATGCAGCAGAGCCGCCCATCGAGTCGCGCAAGCTTCTGAAGTGGTCCAACACGCCTATCATCTTTGACATTGAGGACCACCCTGATCGCACCACTGCGGTCGGGTGTTTGCTGATGTTGGTTTCGCCAACCATCCGCAACCTCAGGGTCACCAAGATGTTAGTTGACGGCGGGGCCGGCCTGAACCTGATCTCCTCTGCTGTGGTCCGGAAACTCCAGATCCCAGACAGCGAGCTCGAGGAAACCGGCACATTCCAAGGAATCAACCTGTCGGGACCCCGATCCTAAGTCACACCGATCTAGCATGTAACACACCATATCACTTTGCGGCCTCACGCACGGTATCCCCACGGGTGCCACCTTACATAGCCCGGGACCGTTTGCGCATGTTGGCTCACGTATATGATAGTGTCGCTAGCATCCATATGACAGAGAACCCGGGCCGACATGACCAGTTATAAACCAAAAGTGGCACTAAATTACAGAGACAGGCATCCATGACCCAGCAACGAACGTGTCGGTCATCAACGTATGAACCCAAGTCATAGCAAGCTACAAGGACTTAAAGGAACAACGCGTGACATTTCCCCTAAGGGACAGACACAGGAACGAAGAAGGACACATGCCGGTCAGCCTAAGTGTTCCGGAGCAGTAGCAAGATACCAAGGCTCAGTGGAAACACTAGGAGAAATTTCCCTGTAAGATAGGCTACCAAGGGTAAACAACTAGGTGTCGGATCCCACACATACCAAGCATTTCAATAACATACACACAATATGCTCAATATGTGCAAATACAACATGGCATCACAACAAGACTCTAATAAACAAAGTATTTATTCATTAGGCTCCGAGGAGCCAGATATTACTAACATGGGTCTCATGACCCAACATTCAGAGCATACAAGCAACAAACGGAAGCACAACATGTCTGAGTACAGACATCTACAAATGAAAAAGGCTGAAGAGCCTGACTATCTACAACACTCGTCCAAGATCGTAGCTGAGGTAACAAGCTACTTGTCGAAGTCCAAGCAGAACTACTAGTGAGACATCAATCCAATCTGCAAAACATAAATTAAGCAAACATGAGTACAAAGGTACTCAGTAAGACTTACATCAGATCCTAACATACATGCATTTGTATCAAGATGGCAAAGTGGGGTTTAGTTGCAGCAAGCCAGCTTTGACTCAGTGGCTATCCTAACCTACGATTGCTGGTAACTCTTTTGAGGTGGCGCACACGAGTCCACTAAGAACCACACAATACACCACTATGGATTCATCCCCGTCTCCCTACGAGAAGGCCATCCATAGCACTCACACTTGTCTTGAGTATTTTGGAGTATCCACTTCAAGTTGTCTATGTACCACGTAAGCATCCAAGAAGTCCATAACCGTGGACCCGGCTATTCGAATAGATCATGTTAACCCTGCAGGGGTGTACTTCTTCACACACGCTCTCGCCACTTACCGCCATGTACATCTCGTGTATCTCGTCAACCTTCAAGCGGAAGCCTGGCGAGGGTGTCGGACACGACCTGACTAACCACACAAGTCTCTCGTCCAGGTTTATCGCCTATTCGGGTTCCATCCGTGGGGAGATCCGGCCGGGGTGTCGCTCACGGCCCCAAATGATGTGCGCAGGGTTCCCAAGCCCACCTCGCCGAGTTGATCTACGCTTGGTACACCGTGCCATGGTGCCTAGTCTGTCCCAAGCCCACTGGCCGAGTGCCACTTGGTAGACTACTAACACTACCTACAAACACCAGAAACTAGTTGCAACTCCTGGACGGAGACCAAGTCGGTTAATAAGTCGAGAGGGGCACTTAAGCATTCCAATGCGTGGTAGTAGCTGGTCATTGGACAACATACACAGAACTCAGTTCTTAGGGACGGTTCCAGTGAGACAACCCACCATGTACTCCTACATGGCCTCTCACCACTACCTTTACCAAATCGTATTCACACGCTTAACCCTCAGCATCAGAACATATCATTTTACTCCAGTTCATTCCCGATGAATCAGACCTGACACACTCTAAGCAATAGCAAGCAAGGGATGGTAAGATCACTACATGGCTTCAATCAACTCCTACACATGCTAGTGGGTTTCAACTATTTACTGTGGAAAGACAGGTCATGCAGAGGAATGGGTTCAACTACCGTGGCATAAAGTAGCAGTTGAAGTCGTTGTTGTCCTAATGCAATAACAGGGAGCAGGAGCGAGAGAGGGATTGTATCGGAATGAACAAGGGGGTTTGCTTGCCTGGTAAAACAACGTGCAGAGCACTGCTCCTCTGACAGGTACTCTGGATCTGTCTCCGGAGCTGGACCTATCGAGAAGAACGGTGCCGACAATCAAACACAAGCATATGCAACAATATGATGCATGAATATGGCATGAAAATATGATGTTGTTGAGCTAATGCAACTAGCATTCAAAATGGTTGAACTCCATTTGAACCAAGGGTTCAAATGCAACTCTAAAAATAAGTATTTCTAAATGACATATATGTGTTTTCATATAAACAATAGGTTTAACTTCATTTTTCATGCATGAAAATGGTACAGCTGGATAGATTGAATTTTTCTGATAATTTTTCATATATAAATTATTTCATTCTGAGCTACGGTTGAATTTCTGTGATTTTTTGAAGTTTAAACAATTTTCTGGATTTTCCTATATAAAACAATTCCAGAAAATGTTTATTGCGTCAGCACTGCATCATGCTTGCGTCAGCAAGTCAAAGGGGTGGTCCAGAGTCAAACCTGACGTGTGGGGTCCACACGTCAGTGGCTCAGCAACTAACTGAGTTAGTTAGCCCTAACTTACTGGACAGGGCCCACTAGTCATTGACTGTAGGACTAACCTAATTAGTTAATTAGTACTAACTGGAATAATTAGCCGGGCGGGGCCCGCGGGTCAGTGAGAGAGGGGGGGAGGTCAACTAGTCGGTGGGGTCAAAGCACGTCGGTCAGCGGTCAAAACCCACCGGCGGCTCGACGCCGGCGACCACAGACGCGGCGGAGGGGCACGGAAATGCCGCTCCGACGGTCATTTGGGCAGCAGAGACCACGGGCGAGAAGCTGGAGCTCGTCCGCGTCCATCCCAACAAACAGCAGCAGCTAGGGCGGCCGGAGCTCGCCGAAAACGAGCTCGCGGCGGCGCCGGAGTTTGGGCCTCGTCGGGGTTGGAGCTACGGGGCACGGGGAGGCTAACGGAGAGGTGCTACGGGCTCCTGGTGAAGCGGTGGATGCGGTGGCATGCTCAGTTTGGAGATTGCGTGGCTGTGGCCACGGCGGCGGCATCGCCGGCGGCAGTGAGGTCGGGCATCAGCGGGGTAGGACCTAGAGGTCGCAGACGACGGCGAGGACAAGGGGAAAGATCCGGGAGCTCACCGCGGTTCTGTTGGGGATTCAGTCGGCTCGGGGAAGCGTCGGATGCGACGAATTCGTCGCCGGCGGTCGGCGGCGTCCGAGGAGGAAGACGATGACGACGGCGACTCCACAGGGCGTCCGGCGTCTTGTGGCTTGACGGAGAGGACGAGGGAGTCGTGGCGGAGCTCGTGGGCTCTACGGAGGGGCGAGGGGACGGCTCGGGCAACGACTACGGTGAGCGGCGGCGACGACGGCGGTCGGGACCGAGCTCGAGAGGGAGATAGAGGAGAGGGGAGGGGTCCAGAAGAGTGCGGGAGGGTCGGGGAGGTCGCGTGGCTCGTCCAGAAGCCACCAGGCGGTGAGGGGGATGAAGCAGAGAGGCAGGAGGTGGCGCGGTGCGGCGGAGCACGCGTCGGGCACGCGCCTCGGCCTCCTGGCGCGAGGTTGAGGGTGACTGGCGCTGCCAGTCACCTGGGCCGGCTGCTGGGCCAGGCAGTTGGGCCACCAGGGTGGTAGAGGTAAGTCTGCCCCCCCTTTTTATTTTTCTTTTCTATTTTTTTCTGACATTTGTTTTGATTTAATTTCTAAATTAAATCAATTATTTTCTTCTGACATGTTTATTTTGCAGGGACCTAGGAATTAATCCAAACCCCTCAAAATAAAGAACCAGAATTTTGGACATATATAAAATATATAGTAAATATATATATCCAAGCAAATAACTATTGCACTAATTCCAAATGCCCAAAATAAATACTTATGAGCTCCCAATAATATTGGTTTTATTTTTATCTCTAACCAATATTTTCAGAGGGCCACATGAACATTTTCTTGGACCTTTTTGGAGCAATTTTTATTTGGGTCATTTTCAAAAAAGGGTTTCTGAGGGTTTCACAAGTCCTCAATTCAATTTCATTTGAAAATTAAACATGATGCACACAACAAAACTAACCTAGTGCATACCAGAACTAGGGTTGTGACAACTCGCCTCCACTCAAAAGAATCTCGTCCCGAGATTCAGGAGTAGACGGAAAGAAGGTGGGGTACTCCAGTCGGAGACGATCTTCTCGCTCCCAAGTAGCTTCTCTCTCGGAATGATGAGACCAAAGAACCTTGAGAAACTTGATGTTATGACGTCGAGTGACACACTCTGCTTGATCCAGAATGCGAACGGGATACTCTCGATATGTGAGGTTATCTTGGAGATCAAGCGTTTCGTGGTCTACTCCGCGGATGGGATCCGAGAAGCAACGCCTGAGTTGAGAGACGTGGAAGACATCATGAACTCGAGAAAGATGTGGGGGTAGTTCCAATTGGTAGGCAACCTCTCCTCGTTTAGCAAGAATGCGAAAAGGACCAATGTAACGAGGAGCCAACTTGCCCTTGATACCTAAACGATGGGTTCCCTTCAAAGGAGTAACCCGAAGATAAGCTTTGTCACCAACCTCATAAGTCACTTCCTTATGATGACAATCATACTGGCTCTTCTGACGAGACTGGGCTGTTTTCAAATTCTCACGAATGATGCGAACTTGCTCTTCTGCTTCCTGGATCATATCCAGTCCAAAGAATTGTCTTTCACCGGTTTCTGACCAGTTCAAAGGTGTTCGACATCTTCGTCCATAAAGAATCTCAAAAGGAGCTTGCTTGAGACTGGATTGATAGCTATTGTTATAAGCAAACTCGACGAAAGGAAGACATTTCTCCCAAACCATACCGAATGAGATAACGCAAGCTCTAAGCATGTCTTCGAGAATTTGGTTAACCCGTTCCACCTGACCACTTGACTGAGGGTGGAAAGCGGTGCTGAAAGAAAGATGGGTGCCCATGGCAGTCTGGAAACTCTCCCAGAAATGAGAAGTGAAAAGACTACCACGGTCTGAATTGATCTCTAGTGGGACACCATGAAGTGACACTATTCGAGAAATATACAAGTCAGCAAGCTGACTAGCAGTCATACTCTCTCGAACGGGTAGGAAGTGAGCCACTTTGGAGAGACGATCAATGACTACGAAGATAGCATTATTCCCTCTCTTGGTCCTGGGAAAGCCAGTGATGAAGTCCATACCAACTTTATCCCATTTCCACTCAGGAATAGCTAGAGGCTGAAGGGTGCCAGCAGGTCTTTGATGTTCTGCCTTAACGCGACGACAAACGTCACATTTAGCAACGAACTCAGCAATTTCTCTCTTCATCCTAGTCCACCAGAACCTCTGGCGTAGATCCTGATACATCTTAGTACTACCGGGATGAATCGTGAGAGGAGATTCATGAGCCTCCTTAAGAATCAGTTGTCGCAGATGTTGACTCTTGGGAATCACCAGACGATTCTCAAAGAAAATAACACCTCGATCATCCATAGAGAAACATCCACCAACTCCCCTTTTAATGTTTCTCTTGATGCGGATAACACCCCTATCAAACTTCTGGTCAGAAATGATCTGATCCTCAAGGGTAGGTTTCGCCACCAAGGTAGAAAGGAATCCGCGAGGAGCGATGTGAAGGTTAAGCTTACATAATTCCTCATGGAGAAGTGGTTGGCCCTGCTGCAACATGAGATTGTTGCAATAGGACTTACGACTTAGCGCATCAGCCATGACATTTCCCTTGCCTGGGGTGTAGGTAATCCCTAAGTCGTAATCTGAGATCAACTCCAACCAACGTCTTCGCCTAAGGTTCAAATCTGGTTGGGTGAAGATATACTTGAGACTCTGGTGATCGGTGTAGATCTCGCAACGGTTACCAAAGAGGTAATGTCGCCAGGTCTTAAGTGCATAGACTACGGCTGCAAGTTCTAGATCATGTGTAGGATAGTTCTCCTCATGTGGATGCAACTGTCGAGATGCATAGGCAATCACACGACGATCCTGCATAAGAATGCAACCTAGTCCCTGTCGTGAGGCATCGCAGTAGATAACAAAGTCCTTAGTGAAATCCGGTGGCACAAGAATGGGAGCAGAAGTCAGGCGTCTTTTCAGTCCTGAAAACTGTGCTCACACTGTGGGGACCACTCAAACTTTTTATCTTTCTTAAGAAGTTCCATGAGGGGTTTGGCCACTTTAGAGAAGTTCTCAACAAAGCGGCGACAATAACTGGCTAGACCAAGGAAACTCCTAACTTGTTTAACTGTTTCAGGCGGAGTCCAATCAAGGACGGCCTGAACTCTCTCGGGATTGACAGCAATGCCCTTACCAGAGATTACATGGCCGAGATAGGTCACTTCTGGCAACCAAAATTCGCACTTGGAGAATTTGGCATAAAGGCGGTGCTCTCTGAGTTTTTCTAGAACAAGTCTAAGATGTTCGGCATGCTCTTCCTCGTTCTTCGAGTAAATAAGAATATCATCGAGATAAACCACGACAAACTTATCTAAATACTCCATGAAGATCGAGTTCATCAAGCGAGAGAAGGTGGCTGGAGCATTTGTCAGGCCGAAGGACATAACGGTGTACTCATACTGACCATAACGAGTGACGAAAGCCGTCTTGGGGATGTCCCCATTTCTAATCTTGATTTGATGGTATCCTAACCTCAAATCCATCTGGTCGTTGATCCTGGGAAGCGGATACTTGTTCTTTACCGTGACCAAATTAACGGACGATAATCTACAACCATCCGATCCGTACCATCCTTCTTCTTGACGAAGAGGACGGGGCAAGCCCAGGGAGAAGAACTAGGACGGATGAAACCCTTTTGCAAGGACTCATCAAGTTGTTTCTTAAGCTTAGCTAGTTCTAAGGGTGCCATTTTGTAGGGTCTCCTAGAGATTGGAGCGGTTCCTAGGATAAGCTCTATAACAAACTCTACATCTCGGTCGGGTGGAACGCCTGGCAGTTCCTCTGGAAAGACATCCGGAAAGTCATGGACTACCGAAACATCTTCCAGATCTGGAAAAGGGCTGGCATTAAGAGAATAGAGTTGACGCTTTGCAACTCTAGTGGTGACAGTGACTAACTTACCAGATGGATGTGTAAGCTGAACAGACCTAGTGAAGCAATCAATCTTGGCATGATGAGCTGTCATCCAGTCCATACCCAAGATGATATTAATATCTGAAGACTTGAGGGCTACAAGTGATGCAAGGAACACAAGTCTGTCGACAAGGATTTCATTACCATGGCTTACACTAGAAGTTTGCCATTTGGATCCAGGAGTTTGAATGAGTAGTGGGGAGGGCATATCACAAAATGACATGTCGTGCAAGCGGGCATAACTTTCGGAAATGAAGGAATGAGATGCTCCAGTATCGAATAGAACCGATGCCGGATGACAGTTAACGAGGAGTGTTCCAAGAACGACATCTGGATCATCATGAGCGTCTTTGGCTGAGATGTGATGCACACGTCCATGTTCAGTGGGAGCTGACTTGACACTGATCATCTTGCGTGATGATTTATCACGTCTAACAGATTTCTCGGACTGGGATGGAGCAACACGGGTCTGAGTGCAAATACGGGCAATGTGTCCCGGCTCTCCGCACTTGTAACAAATCCTGGAGGTAGGACGTGGACCCGCATTGGCAAACGGTCCATCAATAGACCTAGGTGGAGCATACTGCTGAACTGGAGAAGGTACCACACGAGATGGCCTCGGAGGATGAGTGGGTGGAAGAACAGAGTTCGGAACCCAAATCCGGCGCTTCCGAGAACTAGTACCGGAGGAAGATCCCAAATCAAGGATGTGCTTACGAGACTCATCGTAAGTGAGCTGAGCTGTCTCTGCATTGATGGCCTTATTCACAAGAGCATGGAATGTGTTGCAATGATGCAAGTGGAGGTCACGACGCAGTTTGGGGTTGAGACCCTTCCGGAACCTAGCCTGCTTCTTGGCGTCCGTGGACACTTCTTCTGTAGCATAGCGGGCGAGGTTCTCAAACTCTCGACTATAAGCATCAACAGCCATCTTAGCCTGTGTAAGACTACAGAACTCTTCTCTCTTACGATTGATAAGGGCTTGAGGAATATGATGCTCACGAAAAGACTCAGTGAAATCTCTCCAGGTAGGAATCTGACCAGCTGGAATCATGGCCTCATAGTTCTGCCACCAATGACTAGCAGGACCTTCCAGGTGATAAGTGGCATAGATAACCTTGTCATCTTCAGCTACGTTCGCAGAACGCAGCTTGTGAGTGATACTACGGAGCCAGTCATCTGCATCGAGTGGCTCAATGGAATGATGGAAAGTGGGTGGTTTCAGACGAATGAAGTCATGGATGGTTGTTGATTCCTTGCACTGTTGTGCGGTGTTCTCCTCAATACGAGCCAACAAGCGGTTAGACTCATGCTTGTTCCTCTCCATCTCTAACATTAACTCTGCCAACGAAGGCTGGTCGGGAGGATCCTCCTCATCCCTACCACCTCCGTGGTTCTGTCTACGAGCAGCTGAGCTTCGCTTAACTGAAGACATCCTGAGAAGCGAAACCGAAGACGGAAACATCAACAACTACAGGATACATAAGGTAGAACAAGAAATTAGTATCTCTTGAACTACTAGGATAATTCCGGCAGCATAACGGCAGTAAAATGCTCAGAATGAGACATCCTGCTAACAAAGGTAGTTCAACATCTCAACATCAACACTCAAGGTACTGTGATAGTACTAAAATAGCTTCACCGAAAGAACTTGAAACAAGTAGTAGGACTCTGATCAACCAATCCTAAGGGACTACGAAGTAGTAACTCGTGATCCTGATAGACAGAAGAGAAAGCCTAGTTCCTTAACCCCGTAGGAAAGGTAGGATGATTCAGATCAGAAGACATGAGGTATAAGGAGTAAAAAGAGCCTTACGTTCCCTTCCACAATCAATTCCCTTATATAACTAAGGAATTTCTAGACTCAACTTTGACCAGTTTGGCTTGGTAATCCTACAAGCAGTCAGGCTCTGATACCAACGCTGTCGGGACCCCGATCCTAAGTCACACCGATCTAGCATGTAACACACCATATCACTTTGCGGCCTCACGCACGGTATCCCCACGGGTGCCACCTTACCTGGCCCGGGACCGTTTGCGCATGTTGGCTCACGTATATGATAGTGTCGCTAGCATCCATATGACAGAGAACCCGGGCCGACATGACCAGTTATAAACCAAAAGTGGCACTAAATTACAGAGACATGCATCCATGACCCAGCAACGAACGTGTCGGTCATCAATGTATGAACCCAAGTCGTAGCAAGCTACAAGGACTTAAAGGAACAACGCGTGACATTTCCCCTAAGGGACAGACACAGGAACGAAGAAGGACACATGCCGGTCAGCCTAAGTGTTCCGGAGCAGTAGCAAGCTACCAAGGCTCAGTGGAAACACTAGAAGACATTTCCCTGTAAGATAGGCTACCAAGGGTAAACATCTAGGTGTCGGATCCCACACATACCAAGCATTTCAATAACATACACACAATATGCTCAATATGTGCAAATACAACATGGCATCACAACAAGACTCTAATAAACAAAGTATTTATTCATTAGGCTCCGAGGAGCCAGATATTACAAACATGGGTCTCATGACCCAACATTCAGAGCATACAAGCAACAAACGGAAGCACAACATGTCTGAGTACAGACATCTACAAATGAAAAAGGCTGAAGAGCCTGACTATCTACAACACTCGTCCAAGATCGTAGCTGAGGTAACAAGCTACTTGTCGAAGTCCAAGCGGAACTACTAGTGAGACATCAATCCTATCTGCAAAACATAAATTAAGCAAACATGAGTACAAAGGTACTCAGCAAGACTGGCATCAGATCCTAACATACATGCATTTGTATCAAGATGGCAAAGTGGGGTTTAGTTGCAGCAAGCCAGCTTTGACTCAGTGGCTATCCTAACCTACGATTGCTGGTAACTCTTTTGAGGTGGCGCACACGAGTCCACTAAGCACCACACAATACACCACTATGGATTCATCCCCGTCTCCCTACGAGAAGGCCATCCATAGCACTCACACTTGTCTTGAGTATTTTGGAGTATCCACTTCAAGTTGTCTATGTACCACGTAAGCATCCAAGAAGTCCATAACCGTGAACCCGGCTATTCGAATAGATCATGTTAACCCTGCAGGGGTGTACTTCTTCACACACGCTCTCGCCACTTACCGCCATGTACATCTCGTGTATCTCGGCAACCTTCAAGCGGAAGCCCGGCGAGGGTGTCGGCCACGACCTGACTAACCACACAAGTCTCTCGTCCAGGTTTATCGCCTATTCGGGTTCCATCCGTGGGGAGATCCGGCCGGGGTGTCGCTCACGGCCCCAAATGATGTGCGCAGGGTTCCCAAGCCCACCTCGCCGAGTGGATCTATGCTTGGGACACCGTGCCACGGTGCCTAGTCTGTCCCAAGCCCACTGGCCGAGTGCCACTTGGTAGACTACTAACACTACCTACAAACACCAGAAACTAGTTGCAACTCCTGGACAGAGACCAAGTCGGTTAATAAGTCGAGAGGGGCACTTAAGCATTCCAATGCGTGGTAGTAGCTGGTCATTGGACAACATACACAGAACTCAGTTCTTAGGGACGGTTCCAGTGAGACAACCCACCATGTACTCCTACATGGCCTCTCACCACTACCTTTACCAAATCGTATTCACACGCTTAACCCTCAGCATCAGAACATATCATTTCACTCCAATTCATTCCCGATGAATCAGACCTGACACACTCTAAGCAATAGCAAGCAAGGCATGGTAAGATCACAACATGGCTTCAATCAACTCCTACACATGCTAGTGGGTTTCAACTATTTACTATGGAAAGACAGGTCATGCAGAGGAATGGGTTCAACTACCGCAGCATAAAGTAGCAGTTGAAGTCGTTGTTGTCCTAATGCAATAACAGGGAGCAGGAGCGAGAGAGGGATTGTATCGGAATGAACAAGGGGGTTTGCTTGCCTAGTAAAACAATGTGCAGAGCACTGCTCCTCTGACAGGTACTCTGGATCGGTCTCCGGAGCTGGACCAATCGAGAAGAACGATGCCGACAATAAAACACAAGCATATGCAACAATATGATGCATGAATATGTCATGAAAATATTATGTTGTTGAGCTAATGCAACTAGCATTAAAAATGGTTGAACCTCATTTGAACCAAGGGTTCAAATGCAACTCTAAAAATAAGTATTCCTAAATGCCATATATGTGTTTTCATATAAACAGTAGGTTTAACTTCATTTTTCATGCATGAAAATGGTATAGATGGATAGATTGAATTTTTCTGATAATTTTTCATATATAAATTATTTCATTCTGAGCTACGGTTGAATTTCTGTGATTTTTTGAAGTTTAAACAATTTTCTGGATTTTCCTAAATAAAACAATTCCAGAAAATGTTTATTGTGTCAGCACTGCGTCATGCTTGCGTCAGCAAGTCAAAGGGCTGGTCCAGAGTCAAACCTGACGTGTGGGGTCCACACGTCAGTGGCTCAGCAACTAACTGAGTTAGTTAGCCCTAACTAACTGGGCAGGGCCCACTAGTCATTGACTATAGGACTAACCTAATTAGTTAATTAGTACTAACTGGAATAATTAGCTGGGCGGGGCCCGCGGGTCAGTGAGAGAGGGGGGGGAGGTCAACTGGTCGGTGGGGTCAAAGCACGCCGGTCAGCGGTCAAAACCCACCGGCGGCTCGACGCCGGCGACCACAGACGCGGCGGAGGGGCACGGAAATGCCGCTCCGGCGGTCATTTGGGCAGCCGAGACCACGGGCGAGAAGCTGGAGCTCGTCCGCGTCCATCCCAACAAACAGCAGCAGCTAGGGCGGCTGGAGCTCGCCGGAAACAAGCTCGCGGCGGCGCCGGAGTTCGGGCCTCGTCGGGGTTAGAGCTACGGGGCACGGGGAGGCTAACGGAGAGGTGCTACGGGCTCCTGGTGAAGCGGCGGATGCGGTGGCATGCTCAGTTTGGAGCTTGCGTGGCTGTGGCCACGGCGGCGGTGAGGTCAGGCATCAGCGGGGTAGGACCTAGAGGTCGCAGACGATGGCGAGGACAGGGGCAAGATCCGGGAGCTCACCGCGGTTCTGTTGGGGATTCAGTGGGCTCGGGGAAGCGTCGGAGGCGACGAATTCGGCGCCGGCGGTCGGCGGCGTCCGAGGAGGAAGACGATGACGACGGCGGCTCCACAGGCCGTCCGGCGTCTTGTGGCTTGACGGAGAGGACGAGGGAGTCGTGGCGGAGCTCGTGGGCTCTAGGGAGGGGCGAGGGGACGGCTCTGGCAACGACTACGGCGAGCGGCGGCGACGACGGCGGTCGGGACCGAGCTCGAGAGGGAGATAGAGGAGAGGGGAGGGGTCCAGAAGAGTGCGGGAGGGTCGGGGAGGTCGCGTGGCTCGTCCAGAAGCCACCAGGCGGCGAGGGGGATGAAGCAGAGAGGCAGGAGGTGGCGCGGTGCGGCGGAGCACGCGTCGGGCACGCGCCTCGGCCTCCTGGGGCGAGGTTGAGGGTGACTGGCGCTGCCAGTCACCTGGGCCGGCTGCTGGGCCAGGCAGTTGGGCCACCAGGGTGGTACAGGTAAGTCTGCCCCCCCTTTTTATTTTTCTTTTCTATTTTTTTCTGACATTTATTTTGATTTAATTTCTAAATTAAATCAATTATTTTCTTCTGACATGTTTATTTTGCAGGGACCTAGGAATTAATCCAAACCCCTCAAAATAAAGAACCAGAATTTTGGACATATATAAAATATATAGTAAATATATATATCGAAGCAAATAACTATTGCACTAATTCCAAATGCCCAAAATAAATACTTATGAGCTCCCAATAATATTGGTTTGATTTTTATCTCTAACCAATATTTTCAGAGGGCCACATGAACATTTTCTTGGACCTTTTTGGAGCAATTTTTATTTGGGTCATTTTCAAAAAAGGGTTTCTGAGGGTTTCACAAGTCCTCAATTCAATTTCATTTGAAAATTAAACATGATGCAAACAACAAAACTAACATAGTGCATACCAGAACTAGGGTTGTGACACAACCCGGGAAGGAGCAAGCCGAAGGGGAAGATCACACTGCCAGTGAGATTTGGCGGAGAGCTGAACTTCAGAACCGAGAGGATCACCTTAGACGTTGTCGATATCCCATTACCTTACAATGGGATACTTGACCGTCCGGCGCTCGCCAAGTTCATGGCAGCCTCTCACTATGCCTACAACATGCTCAAGATGCCAGGCCCGATAAGCGTCATCTCTGTCCCCGGTGACAAGAAGGACGCCCTTATCTGTGCCGACAAGATTTACCGGGATGCAGCAGCCGCAACAGATAGCAAAACACTTGCCGCTGAAGCTCCCGGGGGGAAGAACAAGACCAAGTCCGGCAAGAGCTCTGGGGCCCACTCCGGCAAACGCACCTCTTCGGAGTGCTGCGCTGCCGTCGAGGACGCACCATCAAGATCCACCGGCAAGTGCAAGAAGGCGATGGCAGCTCCACCTCCAACCAAGAAGGTGTCCGCCAAGGAGGACGGCACTGGTGGTACTTTCACCATCAGTGCCACGCTTGATCCTAAATAGGCAAGCGCGCTCGTTGCTTTCCTGCGGGCGAATGTCGACGTGTTTGCATGGCAATCGTCTGACATCCCCAATGTTCCCAGGAAAGTGATTGAGCAGAAGCTTGCCGTTTGTCCTCACGCGCGGCCCGTCAAGCAGAAGGTTAGAAAACAAGCAGTGGAGCGCCAAGACTTTATCACTGAAGAAATCAAGAAGCTGGAAGCGGCAGGCCTTGTCAGAGGTGTACTCCATCCCACGTGGTTGGCCAACCCTGTTGTCGTGCGCAAGGCGAACGGGAAGTGGAGGATTTGTATTGACTTCACCGATGTGAATAAAGCTTATCCCAAAGATCCATTTCCCTTGCCGCGCATTGACCAGATCGTTGACTCCACGGCTGGATGTGAGTTGCTTTCGTTTATTGATGCATATTCAGGATACCACCAGATATTTATGGTTGAAGAAGATGAGGAGAAGACCGCATTCATCACTCCATGTGGCACTTATTGCTTTATACGCATGCCCTTTGGATTGAAGAATGCCGGTTCGAATTTTGCAAGGGTAGTCCACACTGCTTTTGAGCCACAGATACACAGAAATGTAGAAGCTTACATGGTTGATATAGTGGTCAAGAGCAAGGACAAGGCTACTCTGATTCAAGATCTAGATGAAACCTTTGCGAATCTGCGCAAGATCCAACTCAAGCTCAACCCCGAGAAGTGCTTGTTTGGAGTCCCCTCTGGCAAGCTTCTCGGGTTCTTTGTATCCCAGAGAGGGATTGAAGCCAATCCCGACAAGATTAAAGCCATTGGGCAGATCGAAGCTCCGAAGCGCGTCAAGGATGTACGAAGGCTCGCCGGCTGCGTTGCTGCTCTCAGCAGATTCATCTCTAAGTCAGCAGAACGCGCCCTGCCGTTTTTCAAGATTTTGAAAAAGGCAGGTCCAATAAAATGGACTCCGGAAGCGAAGGCAGCGCTGCAAGACTTGAAGAGGTACCTGTCCACCACTCCAATACTTGTCGCACCTAAGCCACAAGAGAAGTTGCTGCTATACTTGGCAGCAACCAATCAAGTGGTTAGTGCTGCGTTAGTAGCGGAAAGGGAGGCAGATGATGAGCCAACAGCCCCGGCAAGCACATCCAGCGACAAGCAGGGGGCTTCCCCGGCAAGCTATGGTCCCGACAAGGATGGAACTGCGCAGATGCAAGAGGAAGTGCGGAAGAAGATGGTGCAGCGCCCAGTCTACTTTGTCAGCTCCCTACTGCAGGGGGCTAGATCAAGGTACTCTGGTGTGCAGAAGCTGCTTTTCGGCCTTCTCATGGCCTCGAGAAAGCTGTGCCACTACTTCCAAGCACACGAGATAACAGTGGTCACTCGCTTTCCGTTGAAGAGGATGCTGCAAAATCCAGAAGCGACAGGCAGGATTGTCGAGTGGGCACTGGAACTGTCAAGCTTTGGCCTCAAGTTTGAAAGTACTTCGACTATCCAGAGCAGAGCATTGGCAGAGTTCATAGCAGAATGGAAACCAACGCCAGACGAAGAGATTCCAGAGACAAGCATCCCCGCCAAAGAAGCAAGCAAGGAACGGATAATGTACTTCGACGGTGCCTTCTCGCTGCAAGGCGCCGGTGCCGGCGTGCTACTTGTCGCGCCCACCGGAGAGCACCTCAAGTACGTGGTCCAGATGCACTTTCCCAAGGAGCAGGCAACGAACAATACTGCGGAGTATGAAGGTTTGCTTGCCGGCCTCAGAATCGCAGCGGAACTTGGGATCAAGAAGCTGATTGTACGGGGTGATTCACAGTTGGTCGTCCGCCAAGTGAACAAGAGCTACCAGAGTACGTTGATGGAAGCTTACGTTGACGAAGTGAGAAAGCTTGAAGAGCACTTTGAAGGCTTGCAAATGGAGCACGTTCCAAGAGCTCAGAATGACATCGCAGACGACCGGGGATCTTTGTGCTCAAGCTAACTCAACCATCCGTAACACCATCGACCAGACAAAGTAAGAAGAGAAAGTTGGTTTCTGGTGACTACTTGCCGGCAGAACTTCCCGAAGCCGCCGCCAACAATGTCCCCAAGATCAACGACAAGATTGCTGAGGAGCAGTCTGCTCCTGCAAGCCCTAGGGTTTGTACAGTTGAAGCAAACGCTCCCGACAAGTTTTTCTCCGGCAAGCTTGCCGGGGAACGCCAAGCTCCGGCTGAACCGCAGGTTCTTGCCATAGAAGCTGATGTTCCCGCAGCAGCACAGATGCCTTTAGTCCTTGTCGTCGAGCCGCAGGCTCCGGCATGGGCACAGCAGATTGTCCGTTTCCTTCAAACAGGAGAACTTCCCGAAGAGCCAGAAGAAGCAGAAAGAATAACCCACCAGTCAAGTATGTATCAGCTTGTCGGCAACGAACTATACAGAAGAAGACTCAACGGTGTGAAATTGAAATGCATTTCCCGGGAAGATGGACAAAAGCTGTTGGCAGAGATACACGGAGGCATATGTGGCCACCACATTGGCGCCAGAGCACTTGCCGGAAAAGCATTCCGGCAAGGGTTCTTTTGGCCAGAAGCCCTCCAGGATGCAACTGTGCAAGTAACCAAGTGTGAAGCATGCCAGTTCCATTCCAAGAAGATACATCAACCAGCTCAAGCTCTCCAAACGATCCCTTTATCCTGGCCATTTTCGGTCTGGGGGCTCGACATCCTCGGCCCCTTTCCCCGCGCAGCCGGGGGCTTTGAGTACTTGTACGTCGCCATCGACAAGTTCACAAAGTGGCCGGAAGTGGAACCAGTGAGAAAGGTGACCGCACAGTCAGCAGTCAAGTTCTTCAGGTCAATTTTTTGCCGTTTCGGAATCCCTAATAGGATCATCACCGACAAAGGCACACAATTCACAAGTCCCACCTTCATGCAGTATGTCCAAGACCTTGGCGCCAAGGTCTGCTTCGTTTCTGTTGCTCACCCGAGGAGCAACGGTCAAGCGGAGAGGGCAAATGCTGAATTGCTGCGCGGACTCAAGACGAGAACTTTCGACAGGATGCACAAGTGCGGAAGAAACTGGATCGAGGAGTTGCCAGCGGCTCTTTGGTCGATCAGGATGACGCCAAATCGAGCCACTGGACAGACACCCTTTGCTCTAGTCTATGGAGCAGAGGCAGTTCTCCCCACGGAACTCGTATATGGGTCGCCTCGAGTGCTCTCTTACGATGAGCTCGAGCAAGAGCAACTGCGACAAGATGACGCACTGCTCCTTGAGGAAGACCGTCTTCAGGCTGCTGTACGAGCTGCTCGATACCAGCAAGCTTTGCGCCGCTATCATAGCCGCAAGGTTAAAGCCAGAAGTCTCGAGGAAGGCGAACTTGTTCTTCGGCGCGTTCAGTCCGCCAAGAATTCCAACAAGTTGATGCCGAAGTGGGAAGGCCCTTATCGGGTGAAACAAGTCACAAGGCCCGGCGCTGTCCGCCTTGAGACCGAAGAAGGATTACCGGCGAGCAACTCCTGGAACATTGAGCATCTTCGCAAGTTTTACCCGTAAGGCGCGGTTGCCGTGATCCGCTCCGGCAACCACCTTTTGTACAAGTCTTGCCGTTGTTGCATGTAAACCTTTGTACAAAGCCGGGCGCAGACCCCGTGCATCAGTAAAGCTTATGTGCATCGCACAACTTGTCATTTCATGCCTTTTCATTCCCTTGCATGTACTATCTGACACTTCATGCAGCGCCTACCCCCGGTAAGCAATAACGAGCCCGAGAGCTCCATATATATATTCTCTCTTCTGCCTTCTTTCTCCAGCAGAGGAAGGTCTCCTCGCGCACAAGTTTGCCGGGGGAGGAAGGAGATAGTGGTATGGACCAAGTGCCGTTCAAGAAAGCCTTGTCTTTCCGAGAAGCAAACGACACAAAAGCTAAGTTGCCAAAGTTTGAGCAATCAAATTTTTAAATTTTTTGAGTTATCTTCCTTGAACGACCGCACTTTGTATGGAAAACCTGTGCGCGGAGGAACCAACTCGTGGCTAGCCGCGCCCTTACTTTGTTTCGAGCACGCTCAACGGCTTAAGTGTGCTGCGACAAGTGTCGCACCCTTACTTCGTTTTCGAGTTCGCTCAACAGTTTAAGTGTGTTGCGACTAGCTGCGACAAGGTTTCTTGTCGGCAACGGCATTGCCAGCAGGCTGCTGAAGTTCCGCACTCAGCACTCGCGGCAAGGGTCCCTACGCCGGCAAGTTCCCTAAAAGCGTAGGGTGAGAACATACAAAGCGAGGAATTCAAGTAAAGGAAATAACATTGCATTGACTCCCCAAAATAAAGTTATATTACAAAGCAACTTGTCGCAATGCTAATAAACTATTGTTCATAACGTGGTTGGCAGTGACAAGGAAAGAAGGAGATAAACGAGACTAATCCGCGCGGTCGCCCTCGACCCTCTTGATACCGCCCACCTTGTTCACGATAGGCGCGACAAGGGCCTTGAGCGCCTCCTGGTCAACGTCCGGCGGCAAGGTCCTGAGGACGTTGGTGAGATTGAGGCCCGGGTTCCGGTGCACTATCTTCATCAACACCTTCTCGAGGGCCCCCGCGCAGAGTTTGCGTGACTCGTCCGCCAGCTTCTTTGGGATCCTTTCCCGGAGCTGCTGGAGGGCCGGCGCCACCCCTCTAAAGAACAAGCTCAGCTTGGCGCTGTGAGGGAGATTCTCGTCGGTGGAGTACCCGAGGTGCTCCGCCCCCAGCTCCGCCAGCTCCTTGTCGACGTCGGCAGCGGCGGCGACAAGGCCCTCGGTCCAGTGCTCGACCGTTAGCCTGAAGTTATTTTGGGAGAGAGCGGCGCTGTCCAACAGTGCCCTCTCGGCCCTGAGGTCCTCCTTCAGTTTTGTCTCCCGCTCTCTGGCGCCGTCAAGCGTTGTGGTGAGGGAGGAAAGTTTCAACTCTAGATCGACAATGGAGTCCTTGGCGACGGCGAGCTCCTTGCCCTTGTCGGAGAGGCAGACCTGCAGCTCAGAGTGGTTGTGGGCGTCCTTCTCCCTCTCAAGCACAAGGGCAGCAACCTTCTCTTTGCTCGTCTTCAAGTTGACCTCCAGTTGCGCCACCCTCACCTCCAAGTCCTTCTTGGCTGTCTCAGCAGCCGCAGCGGCATCCTTCGCTTCCTGCAGAGCTCCGCCAAGAGACTGTTCGCGCGCAGCAAGCTCGTCCTCGTGGCTGTCGAGGTCGACCTTCCGCTGCGTCAGTTCGCCTTCTCGCCGGGACAAATCCTCGGCGGCGAGTCGTTGCTGCTCCTCTGCTTCGACCTTCTCCAAGATAAACGCCTGATGCGCCTCGGCGAGCAACTCCCGCTCCTCCGCTAAGGATCGGAGAGCCGCCTGGTTGGCGGCCCGGAACTCTTCCGCGCGCTTCTCCAAGTCAGCGCCCGCCTTGGCGGCCAGAGCCTCTCGGGACTCCAGCTTGGCCTGCCTGGCGCGTTACAGAGACAGAAGCCTCCGCAGAAGCCGCTCCTCCTCGGGCTCGCTACTGCTCCTTGGTGCGTCGACAAACTTTAATCCGGCGGAGGCAAGAACCTCCCCATCGAAGACCTCTCCCTTCGCAGGCACCCTCGACATGGACGCCCACGGGAGCTGGATGAAGACTCCGTTGCCGGCCTCCAGATAGGCGCCGGGCTCAGCCGCGGCAGCAGAGGGATCGGCAGCCGGCGCAGTGTCTGACGCTCCTGCGGCCTCAGGGCCATCAGTGCGGCTGCCGGATTCCCCCTCAGCTGCCGCGCCAGCAGCCTTGGCGGTCTCGTCGGTGGCAGGCTCGTCGGCACCAGCCGTCCCTTCAGTAGCTGCGGCGTCGCCGGTGTTGCCGCGCGCGTCCTCCTCCGCGGCGACCTCCGTTTCCATCGGTTCCGCGGCGGAAGGATCTGAAGACAAGGAAAAGAAGAAGAAAGAAAAATAGTCAAGCAAATATCCAAAAAGAGAAATTCATAAAAAGAAAAGTCCAAGGGTTTACCTGCGCGGGCCTCCTCTTCGGCGGAGTTCCTTGCCAGGGAGCTCTCCCTCGGCGGCGTGGAGGTAACTCCCGCCGGCGGAGGACCAGTAGCGTCATCCCTTGGCGGAGTGCTCGCCCTTGGCGGGGTACTCGCCCTTGGTGGAGTACTCGCCCTTGGCGGAGTGCTCGCCCTTGGCGGAGTATTCTCCCTCGCCGGGGAGCTCCTCCTTGGCGGTGAGGTCGAGGCGTGCGGCTCGTCGGGGGCGATCTCCTGACGCTCCTGATGTTGCTGCTCTGCTTCTGCACAAATCAACAAACAGAACATTAACAAGGATAGAAGGCCCACGCGCGCCCGACAAGCGGAAAGTGGACAAAGGACTTACGCTGGGGGCTGCGCTGGGGGCTACTCCGGAGAACAGCTGCCGGGTCCGGCAAGCTTGTCGCAGGCGCACCCCCTGCTGCAGCGGCGGGCTCGTCCTCGATGACGATCACTGGGATTTTGGCCCTCTTCACCGCCCTCTGGGCCAGAGTCCTGGAAGAAAGACAAGATCAGAACCAGGCAAAAGGAATACAAGGCAAGAATCAACAGAAAGCCAGAGAGAAACAAGAATCACGAAGACTTACTCTTCTTCCTCCTCGTCGTCGGAGCTGAGCGCCGAGAAGTCGAAATCCGGCTCACGCGTCCCGGCACGAGGAGCTGGGGGAGTGGGCTCCCTTGGCCGTTTGGCGGGGGCCGGGACGGTTGTCTAAGAAGACCCCGCTCCGGTTGCCGCCGAAGCGCGAGGGGCGGCGGGCACAGGGGCGCCGGTCCGGGAAGATCCCCCTCCTGTTGCCGCTGAGGCATGGGGCGCTCCCTTGGCGGCCTTGCCCGTTGCGGCGGCGCGCGTCGGGCGGCGCTACGGCTGCTGGCTCGCCTACCGCCCCGTCGCGTCTGCGGCCTTGCGAAGGCGCCTCCTCGGCGCAGCTGGAGGGCTCGCTGGTGGCGGTGAGCTACCCGAGGACGAAGAAGAGGAGTCGAGGCCCAGCGAGCCGCCCGAGTCCTCGGCAGGGTCGCTTGACCCGACGCCCTACTGGTCGCTTGACCCGACGCCCTGCTCGGCGGGCCCGCTCGACTCGGCGCCTTGCTCAGTGGGCTCGCTTGTCCCTGCCAGTCGCCCGGCAAGCTTTCCTGCTTTGTGAAGCTCTTCCTCCTCGGCGAGGCTTGTCGCCTCCGCTGCCTCCGCTTCTTCCACAGTATACCCGAACTCACCCGTGGCCCTGGCTGCAGCTGCCTCTTCCAACCTGGTGGCAATATATGACATCTCCTCGTCGGTGGTGTCGCGGGTGAGTCCCTTCTTCTCGTCGGCGTTGATTGGCGACTCCACCAGGTTGTCAAAGAACGTCTGCACGGTTTCTTCGGAAAGTTCCCGCCAAGTGGGGTTGATCCCGTGGGAATCACACAATGGCATCGCCGCGCGGATGGCACTAAGCGCAGAGCTATTGCACAATGGAACTACGCCCGGCGGCAACGCAAACCACTCAGGGTGGGCGGAGTCGTACTTGAACAGCGCTTGGAGCATTGCATTGAGCTCTATGACACTAAAGTTCTAGTTAAGGCCCGGGCGCAATCTCATGTTGTCTGCCGCGTTCCTGAACTCCCAAGCAGCCCTCTTCCTCTCCTATAAGGGAGCGATGCGGCGGTGGAGAAAGTCTGCCCCGACGGCACCTACAGTGAGCCTGGCTTGCCGGAGACGAAGGATCCGAGTGGTGGCTATCTTCAGCTTGTCGTCCTCGGGGGCCAGGTCACTCCAGTCATTGCCGCGCACTACTGCGACTTGGTGCCGGGAAGTGAACTGCTGTGGGTCGTCCTCCATAATCCAAAACCACTTGGCTCTCCACTCATCCCACTTGCCGCGGAGCTCCCCCGTCAAGTAAGCCTCTTTCTTATGGAGGCTAAAGATCCAAGAGATCCCGCCAGACAGAGGTGATCCCGACTCGACTCGAGGTATGAAATAATGGCGGAAGAGAGCTACATTGGGGTAAACTCCGACGAAATTCTCGCACAGATGTGTGAAAATGGACATGGTCAAGACGGCGTTTGGGGTGAAGTCAAGGAGATGAAACCCGTAGGTATTCATGATATCACAAAAGAACCCCGAGAAGGGTGGGCAGAGCCCATAGTAGAAGAACAAAGCAAAAAAGCCATAGCCGCCCGGGAACATCTCGCAGGCCACGGCGGGGAGTACCTTGGTGCGCGGATGCGCCTTTGTCTCCCTCGAACAGAAGAGGTAGAAGCTGTCTTTTAGCTCCTCCGCACTGAGCCTCGGCGGGAAGACCGCCATCTTCTTCCGCATTGCTACTAGCTTCAGCGCCTTGGCAGACTTCGCGGCCTTCGCCATCTCGCCCTTCGGGGCCATGGCGGGGACGGTGGGGGAAGTCGACGGCGCTGGTGATGCTGGCGGCGGCGGAGGGGGGGCGGAGCGCTGCTCTCTTTCGACCTTCGGGGAGGAGGGGAGCGGCGGGGGTTTCTGGAGGAGGAAGAAGCAACGGGCGAATGGAAGGAACTGCCCCTGTTCCCCCTGCTTTTAAGGGGGGAGAGGGGGACGTTCCGCATTTTCCCCATTAAAGAAACAGGCCACGATCTCTCCCACGACGCCGCAATCGACGCGTGCCGTTAGGGAGGGGCGCGGTGGATACGGAGTGGGATACGGCGCGCCGCGGGCCGCGCGTGCCCGTGCACTGTTTTGGGCCTGGCCCAACATCGCTCGGCACCGTGTATGGCCCAGGACCGGGGGCTCCTGTCGGTGTACTAAAGTAGGGGTACCTTAGTATCCCGAACTTGTGCACGGGCAGTTGCAGCGTCCCGAGGCAGGGCTTGCCGCGCGACCGCCAAGGCCCACGGTAGTTCCTTTGGAACCATTCAAGAACAAAGTATTCAAGTCAAAGAAACAAGGCCCCGGCAAGAAGAGCTTGCCGGGAAGGCCACTCAAGGCTCAAGAACACTTCTTTGGTACAGGACCCTGGCAAGAGGAGCTTGCCGGGAAGGCCCAAATATGGCACTTCAAGAGACTTGCCGCGACGCGCCACGCGTCCCGGCAAGGCCCGGAGAGCGACAAGCTTCCGGGCGCGACAAGATAGCAGCCGCGGCAAGGCGCTTGCCGTGGCAAACTTCCACTAAGTACCCGCGCTCCAGCTCATCCGCCCACGCGTCGCCCTGTGACCTTTCCAGGCGCACGTGGCGGAAGGCTGTGCAACCTTGGGTACACGGAGGCAAGCTGCGATGACAAGGCCGCCGTCGTGGCGGACGGTGGCGCCCTGACGGACGCTTTTTGCACTGTTTGGAGCGACAGCGACGGGCATTCAATGCCCTTGTCCCCTGCCGTCAGAGTTAGGTATAGAGCACTATGCATACACTGTTCCAACTACCACCCATTTTACATTTTTACCCTCGACTGCGTTGCCACCTGTCGGTGACCCCTTTGACCTATAAAAGGAGGCCCACGCGCAACGTAGAAGGGGTTCCGATCATTGATCACGCTCACACTCGGTCCTAGCGATCAGCACTGTAGCTCTTCTCGCTCCCGAGCCAAGAACGTAATACAAACCAAGGCAGGAGTAGGGTTTTACGGCCCCGTGCGGCCTGAACCTGGGTAAACTGCTCGCGTGTTCGCCTCGATCTGCTCTTTGTGCATCCTTCGCCCCCTTGTCGTACCGAAAAGGGGCTCCAGTCCCATAGGTGTTCGTGGGCGATCAGTTTCCCCGACACCTTGTGTAATGCCCAGGATGGGACTATACCTCCTGCGTGTCGAGGCACGACTTAAAGGTATAAGCCCATCCTAGAATGATCTCAAGTTTGGTATCTTTGCACGACTCATGTAAAAGAGGGATTAAATTGCAAAAGGAGATAGTTGGCTTACACTCGCCACTTCACACAATACAATACATAAGCAAAACATCATTCAAAACATCACAACCCGACTACGGGCGAAGATCCAAAAGAAAGATACCAAAACAACATAAAGCCACAGGTCAGGATCGAATCCTAGTAAAAACCACTACTGATCGTCGTAACGTCACAAGCATACGGCCAAACTCCTCATCAAGCTCCCAGTGAAGTACTTGAACCAGCTTCTACATCAAACTCGGCTGAACCTGCATCTGGTGTGGTGAAGCAACTGTGAGCCACAGAGGACTCAGCAATCCCGTTCCCGGGTAACAAGACTATTTAAGCCTTGGGAGAGGATAAGGCTGAAGAAAAGAGTAGTGTCTGCAGCAGCAACTAGCAACTAGCTTACGTGATAGAGAGCGAGAAGAGAAAGCCTCGGTCGAGAGATGATCACGAAGTGATCCTAACTAAAGCCGGTCAAACATAACCCCACCATGTTCATATCCCGAAACCCCTTCCGGAAAATGACAGTCACGGTACTCACGCTGGTAGTGTATTGGAACATTGTGTCAAGTGATCTACAACCGGAGATTAACAAGCTCCCATCTGCCGCATAACCGCGGGCACGGCTTTCGAAAGTTCATAACCCTACAGGGGTGTTCCAACTTGACACATTACAAGCCCACGATCCGCGGAGTCGCAACTCCAAGGTGGAAAGACCCGAGTATTCTCGGAATCCCTTGCTCAAGATATACCGAACCAAGGTAAGACTAATCCAGCAAATCCTCCCGGCGGGTCGACACCCTGATAGTAGCCGCGCGTATCTAAGTCTCAGGACACGACCGGATGGGCGATTCTATAGGTTTATATCAATCCTCGAGTTTCCTCGTGGTGACCCCGCAGACTCCCCGTTTGGGACCAACACCATCAGCACTGGCCCCCCCTGCTATGTAGAATTAAGAATCCTCGGGGACGCGACCCCCTATGCAAATTTAATTAATTAATTAAGTTGTTATTATGAGGCAAATAGTACCAATGTTGGGATTTGCTGGAAAAGACTTAGCACTTAGCGGTTTATCGAGGGGGTCCCATACACCCCAACCGTGTTAGGAACGCATAATCAAGGAACATAACACCGGTTTATACGGTTCCTAACGGCATGAGTGGAACAAATCACCAAGCAAAAGGCTTAGCCTTCCACCCTTGCCAGTATATAGATGATTTCATTTTAAGAATTTATATAGTGTGATATAACCCAACCAAACTTCAACATGAAGCAAGCATCTTCAATCTTCACCTGCAACTAACAACCGCTATAAGAAGGGCTGAGCGAAGCGTACTTAGCCATTCAACGGTTTGCATAGGTAGGGTGGTTAAACATGGTCATGGTTACAAGTAGGAGGCTGACAGGAAGACATGGGCATCGAGGCAAAGCTATAGAGCGGAACTACTAGCAATAGGCAAAGATAGTAATGGTATCCGGGTTCGGTCATCTTGCCTGGGATTCCGCAAGGGAGAAGAACGGTTCCATGAAGTAGACGGAGCAACATAGACGAGAGAATCCTCACAACTCCGGAACGAAACCGAAGCTAACAAGAGAAGCAAACCGGAAAGAAACAAACAACTCGGTAAACTCACAAGCATAAACAAGGCATACGATGCACAAACAAGTATGATGCATGTCCGGTTTAAATATGCAAGGCATGGCAAAGTGCACAAACAACACTACAAGTTAAATGGAGCTCAATATGCAACGAGTTGCATATTGACGAAACACCACATTATAATTATTTAATTGGCTCTCGTTATTTACAAGACAAGGTTAAATGTTTTTAACATGGCAAGAGGTGAGGCATAAATAAACTACCTATTTAGACATTTTAAATGAGGCCGGAAAAATAACAACAACATATCCGGAAAATCCCCATAAGCATGTTTAGTAATTTTTAAAGCAACAACAAACACACATTATAATGTTGTTAACATGATGCGGATGACATGATCAAGTTTATGCAATTATATTAAAAGGTTAACAAGAAGATGATATGAAGCATCGTCACCGTGGTGGAAGGAAAAGGGTGCCACGTCAACGATCCGAAAATGATGCAACGGCAACATATCGGTGCCGGTAACTCGTTGAGAGTCCGGTGCAAAAGGAAAGATGGCGTGAGCGAGTCAAACGAGATGAAAGGTGGGGTGATCCCGTCACCGGGTTCCCACGAGTCGACGACGAGGCAACCGAGGAACATGACAAAAGGGACGAAACGGACACGGTGCACAAGGGGAACATTTCATACAACACAAGCATCACACGGGTCACGTCTCGGGGTTATACCTTCGTGACAAACGTTCTCGGAGGGGTTCGCGTTCATAGAGGGACGTAGTGGAGGTAGTCGTTCTCGCAACTCGTAGAGGAAGTAGTGGTACACGGCCGAAGAGGAAGTAGTTGTTCACGGGTCTTCGGCGACGGTAGACGTTCACGTTACGTGTCGTGGTACTTGCGACGTCGGGGTACACGTTATGTAGTGGTACTTGGTCTCGACGTCGGTAGTTGTACACGTTGGAGTTTCCGTTTCCGAAGAGGTACTTGTCGCGTCATCTTGTGTCGTCGTTCTCATATCGTAGTTGTTCATGTCATCGATGTCGGGGTACTTGACGATTCTGATGGCTCCGGGCGTCGAGGTACTTGATGTCCGTCCTCCACGGGGTCCTCGAGGGTCTACAATAGATGTTCACGGGCGTCGGTAGGGGTACTCGCGGTCGCCGTGGTACTTGTATCTTCGGTCTCGAGTCGTAGTTGAAGTAGGAGCTCGTCGGTCTTGCCAAAACCGAACTCTTCGAGGCCCGTCGGGGTACTGGCAAAAATTACAGCATTGGCAACACAAAACAAACAAAAACGGCAGCACGGCCGCTCGGAGCAGAGGAAGTGCCGCGGCGGCGCTAGAGCCCTGGACGAAGTGCACGGCGCAACTGGCCGACCCTGGCTCCGCTGGAGAGGAGGGGCGCTCACAGCTTGCTGGAGAGGAGGGAGCGGCCTGGACGGGGCCTGGAGACGAGGCAAGCGCGACGGGGGGAACCGGAGGACGAGGCAACCGAGGCCTTGGCGACGGAGGCGGAGCTCGGGGGACTGGATCGGGGCGCGGTGGCGCTGTGCAGGATGGACGCGGCGCTTGGCGAGGCACGGAGGGTGGCGCTGCAGGCGGACGGCCTTGGCGCTGGAGAAGGGCGACGGCGGCCTCGGAATCGGGGAGAGGCAGGCACCATGGAGCCAGAGGACCGGTGACGCGGGCGCGCGCGCTAGGCGCTAGCGAGCACTGGGGCTCGGCGTCCCTGGAGAAGGCCGCGACCTTGGCGCCTGGCGAAGGAGGAGAAGGAAGGGCCCTCGGGGCCTGCGGCGGAGGGCCTGAGGGCCGGAGGGAGACAGGGCGCTCGCGGGGTTCGCTGGAGATGGGATCGATGCGGGCGAGGGAATCGGGGTGTGGACGAGGGTTGCGGCGGTGGGGGCTCGAGGCGCAAGAGGGAATCGGGGAAACGGGCACGGGGCCTCTGGCGGCGCTCGGTGGGAGCGAAGGGAGCGAGGAGAAGAAGGGCTCGCTGGGGTTACAGACTGGGGGCGGCTGGGCCTAAGGGGGAAGGAGGAATTGGGCCAGGGAGGCCCAAGAGGGATGGCAGGTGCGGCTGGACTTCTTCTTTTTCTTTAACAGAAAAAAAAGAAGAAAGAGGAAAAAGAAAAGGAGGCTTGTGGAAAATTTAGCACATGGGATATTTTTCTCGGGCATCATAAAATGAGCACGGTCCGAGAAAAATATAAAAGGCATGATCGGAAAAATAATTCAAACATATTTGAATTTAATTCAAATGGGTTTGAACTAAGACTTGATTATAGAAGTGTCCAAAAATGTTGAGGATTTTTGGTGGAGTCTCGATAAAAGGAAAAAGAATTATTGGCAAGGTTTTTGAAGGAGAAACTCGAAGTAGGGAAGCATGGGGGAAAATGCAAGTGTGTTGCGGGTAATTCCAAACAATGGAATATTTATTATATAGCTCCCTAAAATATTGAGAGGCTTTATATGTTTTAAAGAGAAGACATTCTTCCCTCGATTTAAATGGACCGAAGGTCCACACAATTTATTTAAGTTGAGATGCAAAATAAATATGACATGAAGGCATGGTGACATGATGCAATGCGAAAATAAATAACACAATCACAAAAGAACACACGGGCAGCCCGAAACATCTGGAATCTTCTGGGACGTCGGTCTTCGGGCATCACAACTCTCCCACACTAACAAAGGATCTCGACCCGAGATCCTGGAGATAGCACCGGTAAAAAGAAACGGGAGAGGAAGAGGTAAAACAAAGTTGCTTCTCTGACAGACGAGTGAAACCAAAGAACCTTGAGAGGTTGAACAATCTTGAAAGAGAGAATACCAAGGACACGAACGAAGATGAAAACACTCTTTTAGGAAAGAGGAACAAGGAGCACTATGAGAACCTTGAAGGTTGAAAGACATGAAGCAAGAGCTTACGAACCAAAAGAATATGAAACCACAATGTTATATCCAAGGAATAAGAATGACAGAATTTGGACAGCACTCCGTATGAAAATGGAAGGAAATAACAAGAACTTAAGGAGATGGAGTGATACTTGATGAAATCAACAACACACTGCCTCCGAAACAATTAAAAGAATGGCACAAGGTTAAGAAGGATTCAGACAGGACTCCGGTTGAAAAGAGAGGCAAAGACTAGATAAGATGACGGAACTAGAATGTTGGGCACAACACTCTAGTTAGATAGATAAACAAAGAAAAGAACATGAACTTGACAAAACGAGATTATGGGACCAAAAAGGGCAATATCACTATGCATCCGGAATGAAAGAATAGAATATAGATCAATGAAAGAAAAGAATGGAGAAGAAAATGACAACTTCTCTCAAATGAATATGAAATCATCCTTACGAAGAAGGGATGAACGGAGTTGATGGAAAAATCAACACGAAAACGAATAAGCTTGATGTGGGCTTATGGAAAACATCTCAAAATTATGAGGTGACAACCGGCCACTAACGGAAATGAATTGCTTGGATTGAGATCAACAAGGAGACGATAAACTTATTTCACCGGAATGATAAATGAAGAACTTGGGTCATTTATAAGCACCATAATAGCAACAATTCTCAGGGAAAGCTTTTAGGTGAAATAGAACCCAAGATAACTCCAATGAATAATTGAAGGGTTGAAAAGATCTCCTGAACAAGGAAATGATGGGTTTTAAATATTTCATTCTTGACAACTTGTGAATCATGAAACATGGAGGAAAATTATCAAGAATGACATAACACCATCTGAAAGATAAGGAAACAAGAATTGCACTTGGAAAGCATGATGAAGAATGCTTGAGGTGCAACAAGAATCTTGATGAAAAACTTCGAGGATGAATTAAATCTTGATGAACCACCATGAAAACTCCGGTAACAAGAGGATGAGAAGTGAAAGATGAAAAGAATAAGATTCAAGGCCTGCGATGAATTAGATGGAGCTTTGAAATGATAATTGAAATAACTTGGAGCTCCAGAAAACAAGATGAACAACTTAGAACCAAGGATATGATATGATGAACAAGCTCTGAACAAAGAGATTAATCACTTCGAGGAAAAAATAAGAATAAGAATTATGTCATGCATCTCCTTCACCAATTTAAATTGATGACAACCAAAGGATTGGCATACTACTTATTCTCGTTGCAAAGAATTAAAGAGAGATCTAGCATAAGCTTGGATAAATCTTCAACGAACCACCGGTAGGATTATGAAAAGAACGAGTGAATTGATATGATAACAACGGAAGAGTAAACTTGAAAGAACCACCGTAAGAATAGGGAGACGAACGAAGAGACATCAATGAAGAATAGTTGGAGGTTGAAGTTGAAAACTGAGAACGAAGAAATATTCTGAATTGATGGACTTCGGAGGAACACAATAGGAAGAATTCATGAAATGCTTCGGATGGGTATAAAAATAATTCCTCACAATCGAAACAATAATGAGGATGGCATGAAGCAAGAACCACAACTCATCAAGAGAATGGGTCAAAATTTAAGAGAAACTCTTCTCCGGTCTACAAATGTTGAGAATGAAGACGAGAAATGCCATAAGAATTGTTGAGCACTCCGGAATGAAGAATTAAAAAGGTTGAACCAATGATGAAAAGAATTGAATGCGATCTTGGAGAAGGACTGTGACTGATGGGAATCATTCTTACGTCACACTTTAAAAGAATTTGAGTATAACTCCAGAAAAATAGAAGAGTCAGGTAAGATCCTGGAAAAAGACATGTGGGTTAGGGCCCACTCAAAAGAAATCACCGTTGAGAAAGATTGCTTAAGAGATATTGCACCGGTTGAATTAAATGGCTTGAGCAAGATGATAATACTCAAAATAATTTGAACGATTAAGAATGGAATTATGAATCTTCAGCACTCCGGATATGAATAACAAGAGGAGAATGATTAATTGGTGCGCCGGAATAAGAAAGCATTGTGAAATGAGGAAAAGGATAAGATCAACACCGAAATCTTGAATTACATCCACCGGTAGAATTCGAGAACAAAAGAATGATGAACTTGAAGCTCTCGAGCATCTTCACGATAAATCGCCGGATAAGAACATGGAAGGAAAAGAATGAAGAAATATCACATGAATAAAATGGATATTTCGTTTGAGAATTCCTGCTCCAAGAAGAACAAGGGTGGGAGGGTGGGGAAAACAAGGACAACTTGGGATGAATAAAACAGACAAATCGTCAGATTTCTCAACGGCGTCCGTATGGAGTAACTTGAAGAGAAGGCACACCGGTTGGAAAAGAATTAACATGACAAACTTGTTGGTCAAGAAGAAGTAGCACTCCCATAGAAATATGAGAACACCGATTAGGAAAGGTATGGAATCAACACTTGACATCGAAGCAACTCGAATACCAGAATCAAAACAAGAACAAAGATAGATATGCAACATGATCTTCACAATATCATCCGAACAGAGAATTGAACGAATGAGTTCCGCAGGTACATCAACTAGTCGAGAAGCCACTTGGAGAAGAAAAGGTAAATAAAAGGAACAAGGAACAGATAGAACAAATACAAGATAGAAGCTTCGTTCGACATCTTCATGCTGAAAGCTCATGGAACGTGTTACGGAAGGGTTTTGCAATCCCCGGAGCAGCATAGCCAAGGACCCTTTAAGATGCAACTCCCGATCAGAACAAGTCCATAAAACCACTTCACTCAATGTAGAACCCCGAACTTCATATCGTGCATCCGTTGGAAGAATGCCTAGAACTACTAGATGAACCCACCTATTAATTTCCGAAAGTTTCCAGTTATGCAATCATGTGTTGGGGATACACGGGAAGCACCGCGCAATCAACTCGAAACCTACATCCAGGTGTATCCATCCTTCAACACATAACCAGTCTTTCTCGGAAACTGTTTACCTCGGACCTTCGAAAATCATCCACTATAACAAGCTATGGCAATACTCATGAACTACCTCCCCAGTACTGGGTGATGTCGGGGTTATCTTGCCACTAACCGCATAGGAGAGTTTTCGATGTCGGCCGTCTTAAGTATTCTAGTACTGCCGCGATGGATTTGTGACGACAACACCTCGGAGCTCAACTCCCCGGGACACTGCCACAACCCCTAATGACAGGAGGCATCGAGAACAATGTTCTCGTCACAAAGACATCGAAACAATCCAAACAATACTCGCGAGATCCTAAAAAAAAATTGGTGCAATTTTTGAAAGTAGAAGAGGCAAGAGTAATCGTCAGGAGTCCTCACCAGAGTGAAAAGAGATGAGGAGCAAAAGAAATCCTACTCTCCGATATATATATAGGACTCAAAACATTTTTCAAGTGTGTGCCTAGACTCAACCGTCAACGATTCGATCAATCAGTGGGAGCTTCTAGGTCGGAGAAGGCTCTGAATACCAACTTGTAATGCCCAGGATGGGACTATACCTCCTACGTGTCGAGGCACGACTTAAAGGTATAAGCCCATCCTAGAATGATCTCAAGTTTGGTATCTTTGCACGACTCATGTAAAAGAGGGATTAAATTGCAAAAGGAGATAGTTGGCTTACACTCGCCACTTCACACAATACAATACATAAGCAAAACATCATTCAAAACATCACAACCCGACTACGGGCGAAGATCCAAAAGAAAGATACCAAAACAACATAAAGCCACAGGTCAGGATCGAATCCTAGTAGAAACCACTACTGATCGTCGTAACGTCACAAGCATACGGCCAAACTCTTCATCGAGCTCCCAGTGAAGTACTTGAACCAGCTTCTACATCAAACTCGGCTGAACCTGCATCTGGTGTGGTGAAGCAACTGTGAGCCACAGAGGACTCAGCAATCCCGTTCCCGGGTAACAAGACTATTTAAGCCTTGGGAGAGGATAAGGCTGAAGAAAAGAGTAGTGTCTGCAGCAGCAACTAGCAACTAGCTTACGTGATAGAGAGCGAGAAGAGAAAGCCTCGGTTGAGAGATGATCACGAAGTGATCCTAACTAAAGCCGGTCAAACATAACCCCACCGTGTTCATCTCCCGAAACCCCTTCCAGAAAATGACAGTCACGGTACTCACGCTGGTAGTGTATTGGAACATTGTGTCAAGTTATCTACAACCGGATATTAACAAGCTCCCATCTGCCACATAACCGCGGGCACGGCTTTCGAAAGTTCATAACCCTGCAGGGGTGTTCCAACTTGACCCATTACAAGCCGACGATCCGCGGAGTCGCAACTCCAAGGTGGGAAGACCCGAGTATTCTCGGAATCCCGTGCTCAAGATATACCGAACCAAGGTAAGACTAATCCAGCAAATCCTCCCGGCGTGTCGACACCCTGATAGTAGCCACGCGTATCTAAGTCTCAGGACACGACCGGATGGGCGATTCTACAGGTTTATATCAATCCTCGAGTTTCCTCGTGGTGACCCCGCAGACTCCCCGTTTGGGACCAACACCATCAGCACTGGGCCCCCCTGCTATGTAGAATTAAGAATCCTCGGGGACGCGACCCCCTATGCAAATTTAATTAATTAATTAAGTTGTTATTATGAGGCAAATAGTACCAATGTTGGGATTTGCTGGAAAAGACTTAGCACTTAGCGGTTTATCGAGGGGGTCCCATACACCCCAACCGTGTTAGGGACGCATAATCAAGGAACATAACACCGGTTTATACGGTTCCTAACGGCATGAGTGGAACAAATCACCAAGCAAAAGGCTTATCCTTCCACCCTTGCCAGTATATAGATGATTTCATTTTAAGCATTTATATAGTGTGATATAACCCAACCAAACTTCAACATGAAGCAAGCATCTTCAATCTTCACCTGCAACTAACAACCGCTATAAGAAGGGCTGAGCGAAGCGTACTTAGCCATTCAACGGTTTGCATAGGTAGGGTGGTTAAACATGGTCATGGTTACAAGTAGGAGGCTGACAGGAAGACATGGGCATCGAGGCAAAACTATAGAGCGGAATTACTAGCAATAGGCAAAGATAGTAATGGTATCCGGGTTCGGTCATCTTGCCTGGGATTCCCCAAGGGAGAAGAACGGTTCCATGAAGTAGACGGAGCAACATAGACGAGGGAATCCTCACAACTCCGGAACGAAACCGAAGCTAACAAGAGAAGCAAACCGGAAAGAAACAAACAACTCGGTAAAGTCACAAGCATAAACAAGGCATACGATGCACAAACAAGTATGATGCATGTCCGGTTTAAATATGCAAGGCATGGCAAAGTGCACAAACAACACTACAAGTTAAATGGAGCTCAATATGCAACGAGTTGCATATTGACGAAACACCACATTATAATTATTTAATTGGCTCTCGTTATTTACAAGACAAGGTTAAATGTTTTTAACATGGCAAGAGGTGAAGCATAAATAAACTACCTATTTACACATTTTAAATGAGGCCGGAAAAATAACAACAACATATCCGGAAAATCCCCATAAGCATGTTTAGTAATTTTTAAAGCAACAACAAACACACATTATAATGTTGTTAACATGATGCGGATGACATGATCAAGTTTATGCAATTATATTAAAAGGTTAACAAGAAGATGATATGAAGCATCGTCACCGTGGTGGAAGGAAAAGGGTGCCACGGCAACGATCCGAAAATGATGCAACGGCAACATATCGGTGCCGGTAACTCGTTGAGAGTCCGGTGCAAAAGGAAAGATGGCGTGAGCGAGTCAAACGAGATGAAAGGTGGGGTGATCCCGTCACCGGGTTCCCACGAGTTGGCGACGAGGCAACCGAGGAACATGACAAAAGGGACGAAACGGACACGATGCACAAGGGGACCATTTCATACAACACAAGCATCACACGGGTCACGTCTCGGGGTTATACCTTCGTGACAAACGTTCTCGGAGGGGTTCGCGTTCGTAGAGGGACGTAGTGGAGGTAGTCGTTCTCGCAACTCGTAGAGGAAGTAGTGGTACACGGCCGAAGAGGAAGTAGTTGTTCACGGGTCTTCGGCGACGGTAGACGTTCACGTTACGTGTCGTGGTACTTGCGACGTCGGGGTACACGTTATGTAGTGGTACTTGGTCTCGGCATCGGTAGTTGTACACGTTGGAGTTTCCGTTTCCGAAGAGGTACTTGTCGCGTCATCTTGTGTCGTCGTTCTCGTATCGTAGTTGTTCATGTCATCGATGTCGGGGTACTTGACGATTCCGATGGCTCCGGGCGTCGAGGTACTTGATGTCCGTCCTCCACGGGGTCCTCGAGGGTCTACGGTAGACGTTCACGGGCGTCGGTAGGGGTACTCGCGGTCGCCGTGGTACTTGTATCTTCGGTCTCGAGTCGTAGTTGAAGTAGGAGCTCGTCGGTCTTGCCAAAACCGAACTCTTCGAGGCCCGTTGGGGTACTGGCAAAAATTACAGCACAGGCAACACAAAACAAACAAAAACGGCAGCACGGCCGCTCGGAGCAGAGGAAGTGCCGCGGCGGCGCTGGAGCCCTGGACGAGGTGCACGGCACAACTGGCCGACCCTGGCTCCGCTGGAGAGGAGGGGCGCTCACAGCTTGCTGGAGAGGAGGGAGCGGCCTGGACGGGGCCTGGAGACGAGGCAAGCGTGACGGGGGGAACCGGAGGACGAGGCAACCGAGGCCTTGGCGACGGAGGCGGAGCTCGGGGGCCTGGATCGGGGCGCAGTGGCGCTGTGCAGGATGGACGCGGCGCTTGGCGAGGCACGGAGGGTGGCGCTGCAGGCGGACGGCCTTGGCGCTGGAGAAGGGCGACGGCGGCCTCGGAATCGGGGAGAGGGAGGCGCCATGGAGCCAGAGGACCGGTGACGCGGGCGCGCGCTAGGCGCTAGCGAGCGCTGGGGCTCGGCGTCCCTGGAGAAGGCCACGACCTTGGCACCTGGCGAAGGAGGAGAAGGAAGGGCCCTTGGGGCCTGCGGCGGAGGGCCTGAGGGCCGGAGGGAGACAGGGCGCTCACGGGGTTCGCTGGAGACGGGAGCGATGCGGGCGAGGGAATCGGGGTGAGGACGAGGGTTGCGGCGCTGGGGGGTCGAGGCTCAGGAGGGAATCGGGGAAACGGGCACGGGGCCTCTGGCGGCGCTCGGTGGGAACGAAGGGAGCGAGGAGGAGAAGGGCTCGCTAGGGTTACAGACTGGGGGCGGCTGGGCCTAAGGGGGAAGGAGGAATTGGGCCAGGGAGGCCCAAGAGGGATGGCAGGTGCGGCTGGACTTCTTCTTTTTCTTTAACAGAAAAAAAAGAAAGAGGAAAAAGAAAAGGAGGCTTGTGGAAAATTTAGCACATGGGATATTTTTCTCGGGCATCATAAAATGAGCACGGTCCGAGAAAAATATAAAAGGCATGATCGGAAAAATAACTCAAACATATTTGAATTTAATTCAAATGGGTTTGAACTAAGACTTGATTATAGAAGTGTCCAAAAATGTTGAGGATTTTTGGTGGAGTCTCGATAAAAGGAAAAAGAATTATTGGCAAGGTTTTTGAAGGAGAAGCTCGAAGTAGAGAAGCATGGGGGAAAATGCAAGTGTGTTGCGGGTAATTCCAAACAATGGAATATTTATTATATAGCTCCCTAAAATATTGAGAGGCTTTTATATGTTTTAAAGAGAAGACATTCTTCCCTCGATTTAAATGGACTGAAGGTCCACACAATTTATTTAAGTTGAGATGCAAAATAAATATGACATGAAGGCATGGTGACATGATGCAATGCGAAAATAAATAACACAATCACAAAAGAACACACGGGCAGCCCGGAACATCTGGAATCTTCTGGGACGTTGGTCTTTGGGCGTCACACCTTGTCTTTGCCATTTTGAGCCTATTGGTTCAATGTGTGTGTATGCACGCAGTCATCAGGTTATCCTTTTTGAAATTATCTTTCCGGCTCAGACGTCATTCCGGACATGAGTTTGTTCTCGGCAATTCAAACCTTTATTGATTGTCCAACTAAGTGTTTTCAACTTATCCATCCTTGATCAGAGCGTCTTCTTCTGATCCTTCGTTTTGGAAACCATAATTTCTTTCTATATAAGCATCAGACTAGTCATGTGATTCTTGTATCTGATGCCTCTGCATTATTTTTTCCTCCGAGTGAGTACCGATACTCAAATGAGCTCCGTTGTGGATCGCCCTATCCATTGTTGGATTGTTATGCGATAGTGTCCTTCATATTCAATCACCTTGTGAGTTCTTCCCCTGATACACAATGCCATTGGTAAATTGTATCCTCTACTTGGCCAACCATGCTCTGCTTTCGAGCTGGTGTATTTACTTTTGAAACTTGTGGTATATGTTACTAAGATGCCCGTTGGGTTGAACACATGCCTTCCCCTAATCCGTGAGAACCCGAATTTTTTTCACAAGTCATACTCTTCCAATGTTCTACCAGATACAATTCCAACGCTGAAGTTTTGTCAACCGAGACGTGAATGAAATGATATTCATTAAAGAAGTGGGAGTCGACCTTGAACTTGTGTTCATGCCCATGAAAATGATGTAGACCGTCTTGGAAGCTTCTTGCAAAATGATTATCTAGCTGTATGATTCTTTCAGTATTCTTGTATTGATTCCTTACGGATATGGTTCCGACCATGTTGTCTTGATCTGATATATCTGATGGGAATTCATTCCAGTGCCTCATCTATTTTTTGGCAAGGTTGAAGTATCTACTGTCATAGGTCAATGACCCGGTTCTAATTCTATCATGTTCTACCTTTGAATATTACCAAGTGGTATCTCAAAGATGTCTTGCCATTGCACCACATCTTACTAACTTTGTTGAAGTAATGTCTTCCTTGTCGTAATCACTCTACGGGTTCTGAGCTTGCATCTTATATATTGATCCAATAACGTGCCACTTCGTCATCCCTTGCTTGTTGTCGTTGTTGTTTGATTGCATCCTGTTGAAACCTCCCGGCAAATGTGTCGGGTCACCTTCAACACTTTGACTTCTTTCGAGATGTCAACTGTGTTCATGATGAGAAATACCCTCCTTGCCCTCGATGATTTTTATTATCATCGACAACACCCTTGACTTCCTTTCATCGCAAACTTGTCCACATTATGAATACAACTCGCTCTCCAGCTAGTGTTGTGTTCGGCCTTGAAGTATTACTGTCTTTTATGTCGAGAATATTGTGGGGATTGCTCCACCTATTAGAAATTCTCGGTATGATGATACTTCTCACCATCACCATTCTTCCTTGGTCACAGTGTTGTTGTAACCGGGATACCAATATGCTAACGATGTTGCTTGAGTTATGTACTTCTAGCAACCCTATTGCTTGAAATTAACGATCGACGGTTCGTTCTTAGACTGTTGGTTATTGAATCGTCACTCTAACATTGATCTTGTTGCCTAAGGTCATATTACGGGCACACCTTTCAACTAATGATTAATGGTGTATGTTTTCCTTGAGCATACAACATTATATCATTTGAATTGACTAATGTCATCTTCATGTTCACATTATTCTGGAAATCCATCCGTTTCGAATTCTCGATGAATTGTCATTGAGTCCATCAGCCACCTACTCATCCTCTCCTTGGTTTAATGATGAACTATTGTTTCGGGAACCCGCTCCCATAGTTCATTTCTCGAGAATCTTGCAATGTCATTTCGTCGATTTGTGTTGCACCTTTTCTTCTCGGACATCCTGAGTCTGAGGTATCATGACACCAATCTGATCTGAATCTCGGCCACATATGATGGATGGGACAACTTTCCAGTAGTTATAATGCTGGTCCTTTGATGACCCGGTAATATGATGTCATGCCTAGCACCCTGGCTGGAGGACCCATCATTATAATTTCTTTTGCAAGGATAACCATTCTTCCAGGAGGAAATTGTAAGACTTACTTTATAAGTTGCTCCTGATGGATAAATTGTCTATCCAAAGTTTGGCCCTTGATTGAAACACCATATCATTGCTAGCTTGAAGCATGACAATGATACCACACACATCAACAAGAACATTGGAGGCGCAATGCTAAGTGTTTCTTGGTCAGTTATCCAAACACCGTTGTATGGGTAACATCTTGATTAATCCTTGCCTCTATATTTGAATGGTTGGGTACTTGCTCTCCTACCCTGTATGGCATGTTCTGCTTGTCCATGGGAAGGATATACTCCTAATAATTATATGTAATCACAATTTTCCTTTCCATTGTTCTGTTTAACCTTCTTGATCTATATGATCTAAGTAGTAATAATTCTCTGCTTATGTAAACACCTCATTGTACAACTCGGTCAGTAAGACCTTGATTCTATTGTTGATAACATTTCGGTACTGCCGATGGACGAGAACTTTGCCTATTGGTCCGCCTTGTTTCAACGAGCAGGAAAATGGTTCTCTTTGTTCCCCGTCCTTGGTACCAACATTGTTGCCCACATAGCTGACAAGCTATGCACTGATATGCCTCCTTGTCGCGGCTGCGCAAGATGTCACCACCCTTCCTATTTTCGACCCACATGGTGGGCCCATAACCCATAGGTCCACTAGATCGAAACCTGACTCTTCTTTACAACCCAGATTCTAGTGTATCCTTAGCACCTAGCTTCGTATGTGATTCACGAGCTAAATTATATACCATTATTCATCCTGGAATCAAGCACCATGTTATTCCCGTTGTTCAAGCCCCCATTCTAGCTTCTGTTTAGGCATCGAATGATTGCCTACCCATTTGAAACTTTGGTACCATCGTATATTGCACTAAACGAATTCACTCAAATACAACTCGTGGGGTACCTCATGCATTTCCCATTGAGTTCACCGTCAGATGCCCAGCTTTGTGGAGATGCGTTCTTTCGGAGTTGTTTTCCCCTGGTCGCGTTCGTAGGACGATGGAGATCCTGAAGAAAGGTTGACGACTTGATCACGATGACTTGAGGCAGAGAAATGAAGACTTCAACGAAAGGGATCAACCTCTTCGAAAGGGCAGCCAAGACCGAGAAGAATCATTAGGTTTTCGCTACCATCACTTTTTCCCCTTACTCCACCGCTTAAATCTCGGGACGAGATTTCTTGTAGTGGAGGAGAATTGTGACGCTCGGGTAATTAAGCTACAGTAATCCCATGCTAATGATGCCACGTCACCTCGGTTACTGTTGATATCCTGCATTAGTTCTAAACCGATTCAAATTCAAAGTTGAATTAAAGGCAACATCAAAAGTTTTCAAACTTTAAAACTAAAATGTTCGGATTGTGCCAAGTAATGCATATGTAATTGTGGTGAAGAAACCCCAGTTTTATAAAGTGTTTAAAAACTCTAAGATGAATAAAACAGTAGCAAAAACCAATATTTAAATGCTTTCATAATTAACAAAATACTAAACTAAATTGTTTTAGGGTAAAACATTTGATGGCAGTGGGTTTTGAAGTATTAACTAATTTAGGGATCATTTTTGTATTATACAAAACTATATTGAAATCTGAAATAAAATGAAACAAAAAGGAAAAGTAAATAAAACAAAAGGAAAATACAAAACAGAAAGTAAACAGAAAAAGGAAAAGCCCCCCCACTGGGCCATACGGCCCAGCTGGCCACCAGGCCGGCCCTATCTGTCACAACACGAACCCCCTCTACCAAACCCTAACCCACACC
>LR738713.1:131449311-131556448 GCA_902687465.1 Secale cereale
CAGCTTCAATCTTGGCTTGACCTTCAACAGATGTTGGATCCTCCTCGTCCATCACAACAACATTGTCTTCATGCTCTGGCTGCAGGGGTAAGTGTTTCCTATCCAACAGGAATTTGCCCGTGCCAAACTTGGCATTGATAAGCATCTGAATCTATGGGGCAAATCCACATGACCTTCTCTGGTCAGCTGCAATCCTCTTAATGGTCTCTACCATTAAGTCCATCACCTTGAAAGGTGCCTTCTCATCAAGTATATGCAGCATGTTGATAGAATACCCTCTGATCATGCGATGATCTCCAGACTTGGGCATCAAGGTATGCCTCAAAATAGTGTTAGTGGTAGGTAAACCTGCCTGGAGATGGTAGACTGAGCCGAGTTTCCATACTTCCAAGTCTGCTGCGGGGATCTCCTTGTACATGTTCTTCATGGAATCATGATTCTTCTTTGGAATCCCATAGACATCAATGTCATCCTCTCGTTGCACTGGAGCATTCAGAAGTTCTGCCCATTCTTCAACAGAAGAAGAGAATCTCTGACCTTCAGTCATCCAGGTGATCTTCCCGTCAGGATAGAAGTGGGATGTGGCATAGAATTGCATAATCATCTCATCGTTCCAACTAGTCAATTCCTGACCCACAAACTCAGCAACTCCACATGCAGTGAAGCTTTCATGCACATGTGGAAAGAAATCTCTCTGCACTTCGCTGTCAATGTATTCCCAGTCAACATATCTGGTATCTGCAACTATGGGCTTCTTGTCCATCAGCACAGTCTCATAGAAGTCCTGCTGCTCTCTGGTGTGGAATCTGGGATCTACAGCAGTTCTTCTCCTCACGGCATATGGATCAGTTTGTCTCCATAGCCTGAGACCTCTATCTTTCCTTGCCTTCATATCCTCGGCTTGAGGATGACCATCATTGTGGAGTGGCAGTTTTGGACGGAGTTTCAGCAACACTTGTCCTTCCTCATCAGACTCAGATGGTGGCACATCACCCTTGTTCTTCTCAGATGCTGGAATGTTCCTGGTAGTCCTCTTGGGCTTGGCAGTAGGCTTTGCTGGAGCTGCCTTAGCTTGAGCAGACTTCTTGGGCTTTGAAGTGGCTCCAGCCCTAATGGCATCACCCATGAGCTTCTGCTTCTGAGGAGCAGGCTGGGGTGCTTCTTCTTCTTCTTCCTCGACTGCTGCATCTGCATGAGGATCAGTATACACAACCCTCTTTCTCTTGGAGGTTTTCTTCACTTTGCTTGGGGCTGGCTCTCCCAAGTTCAGCTTCTTGGCAACAGTGGATTGCTTGACTTTGCTGGTGCCTTTCTTTGACTGCTGACCTTGTTGCTCTTTGGCAACAACCTTTCTCTTAGGCTTGGAGGTCACTTCTTCCTCGGCTACAAAATCAGAATCCTCATCATCGGAGTTCTTCTCTTTTCTAGCTCTGGTGGCTGCAGGAGGCAAACCACTTGGTGTACTCCTCTCACCATCATCAAATGGACTACTAGTCTTAGGACTAGTGTCTGCTTCAGGAATGTCTGCGATAGGTGATTCTGACCTGTTCTGACTGTCACTGGCATCTGACATGGCTGACAACCTGTGAATAGATAAGGTATAGGAAGAGAAGAAGAGTTATCACAAACTGCAGAAGTTTTTGCAAACAAAATGAGTTCAAATTTTAGTTTTAAGTTTTCACAGAAGGCATTTCGGTCAGACCGAGTTTAAATTTCGGTGAATCCGAAGTGTTAAACAGAGGCTTTACACACCACTTTCGGTTTGACCGAAGTGGGTTTCGGTCCTGCCGAAACACTAGGGTTTCACTGAAACTGTATTTCGGTCACACCGATTTGCACAACTCGGTTGGACCGAAAGGTGCAGTGCAATGGCCAGAGGCCGAATCGGTCACACCGAAATTTTAAAATCGGTTTCACCGAGATGTGTTCCGTGGAAACCTAACCCTAAAAATTTTACTCGAAGCTAGTTCAAACGAACCGATCTGGTGTAAAAGAAGATTTCAATCGTGGCCAGAAATAGGGCAAACCAAACGTGCATTGAATCGGAGATGGGAGCACGAGTGGGATCGAGACTCACCCTAACTTGGTGGAGTCTCTCTACGGCGGCAACGGCGCGGAGGAGAAGTCCGTTGACGGTGATGGAGACCTGCGGCGAGGGCGCACAGGCGATGACGGCGACGATCCGGAGATCAGGGCGACGGCAGTAGGGGACGTGGGAGCGAAAACGTTTGAAGGAGTAATCAACGCGCGCTGCCCTCAGTATATATATCCCTTTGCTGTCGGTGGGACCGAGTTGAAAAACTCGGTGGCATCGAGATGGATAACTGCCAGGCAGTTATGCATTTCGGTCACGCCGAAAATTGCAACTCGGTTTCACCAAGATGAAACCTAGATCAGTCTAAATGCTTTCGGTTTGACCGAGTTTGAATGAGTTGGTCTGACCGAAATCACTTAGAAGGTTTTGGAAGTTAGCCCTTGACGGATCGGTGGCTCCGAGTGCTCCTCACTCGGAGGGTCCGAAAATGACTTGTTCAAAGTTTGTGATATAAGCATGAATAGAATTTGAGACAAGAAAGCATAGATAGCTAGGGGAGGTACTTAGGCATTCTTGTCCATCCATTTGGCCAGAAAAATCAAAACAACCAAAACAACAAATGGATGTCCTCGAATGGATAAAATCATGCATTCAACATGCTCACACAATAAGATAGCAAATGAAATATGTGTCAAACATGCACAACTAACACTCTAGCTACTAGCACACAATTGGTCGATGACTAGGTCATCTTTATATGAGTATTTTGACTTAGGAGCCAAATGAGAACATTTGATCATAGGTCATACTCATCGTTTAAGCACAAGTGGGGTTACCACTTTTACATAAAGCATTGATGTGTTCACATCATTTGGAGATGCTTTAGCTCAATTTTTAGAGCAAAGCTCCCCCTAGATGTGTGAACCCCTTTTAATGGGTCAAACTAACCTTGGGTTGTCGTAGAAGACTTCATGTAGATGTTGAAGATGTGGATGCTCAATGTTGATGTAGATCATCAAGAGTTGGGAGCTATCCTTTGGATTAGGGCACTTTCAATACCTACATGGGTTAGTCCCACAAGGAACAAACAAGGATATCCATGGACATAGATTGAAGTTCACAATAGATGATGTCCTTGAAAGCAATGATTACCTTGTCCCTTGACTTACCAACAAGAGGGTTTGTGACTCCATGAACTAGTGCATGATGTGGAAGTTGATTGCACAAGTTCTTGCCAAAATGAATGTGAGTGAAGTATGTTGGCGGAGTCACCCTCAAGAACTTTATAGTTCTTCTTCTTCGGGATCCACATCATCTTGATGGGAATCCTTGGGGTTGTAGTTGAGCTTGACGAAGTAGAACTTGACGTGTCCTTGGGAACCCACTTGACCATGGCTTGAGGTGCTTCAATGAATGCATCAATCTCCTCTTGAAGCTTGTCCTTGGCTTTTAGCTTGTGGTCTTGTGGTGGAAGGTCATCTTGAGCTTGTTCCACATTGGAAGAAGTAGGATCATACTTCTCCTTTTGAGAAACAAACTGTGGAGTAGGATATTGACCTTCTTCCCACTCAACACCTTCGGCATTGAACTTTCGCTCAAAACCAATTCCTTGATTCTTCCGGTGCCTCCCTTGCTTGCGAACAATTTCCTCAAAGTTCTTGCTTCCGGCAAGACTCTTGTAGACACCTTTCTCTATGATCCCTTTCAATAAACTATTATCTTGCTCAAGTGTAACTTGGCTTGAAACATTGTTAGTGGAATCAAGAGAACTACTAGAAGCAACAATATTAGATTTAACATGGTTATTGTTACTGCTAGAGGAAGAATTTTTCTTATGCTTGTCATGCTTAGTCTTAATAGGTGGCAAGAAATTAGACAAGAGAAGTCGTTTGGCAAGATATGAAGAACTCTTCTTTCGAAGATCGTCATTGATCGCTTTTAGAAACTCATGTTCTTGCTCTAGAGTGAGCTTCTCGAAGCGTAGCTTCTCATGAGATCTTAGGAGCTCTCTATGATCTTCTTGAGTTGTTTCATGAGCTAACTTAAGAGTGTTTAGTTCTTTAGTTAGATGCTCAATCTCCTTCATAGCATTGTCATTCGACTCTTCTCGACTATAAAGATTACTAGCATTTTCATCGTTACTAGGCTCACTAGATTTATCATGCAAGAGCTCATCTTCACTAAGCAAGTCATCCTCATCACTATTGAAGTCAATGAATTCAGGGTGTGATACCTTGGGGCCTTTAGCCATGAAGCATCTTCCAATTCCCTCATTTGGTGAATCAAATAAGTCGTAGGAGTTGGAGTTGGAGGATACGAGAGCAAGACCGGCAACACCTTCATCTTGACTGTAGTCGGAGTCGGAGTGATAGCTTCCATCGGATTGATTGTCGGAGTCGGAGCCGGAGACCCATTCACCTACATGAGCTTGATGTCTTCTTCTTGTGTAGCTCCTTGATGACTTGTCTTTCCTCTCCGAATCCTTGCTTCTCCGAGAGGGTCTTCGTTCATAACAATCATCTCTACTCCTTCTCTCTTTCCGAGGTGACTCATCTCTTGATCTTCTTCTTGGAGATTCTTCTCTTCTCTTGTGGGGAGCCGTACACTCATTTGAGTAGTGTCCGGGTCTTCCACAATTGTAGCAGTTTCGATCACGACTAGAAGATCTCTTTTCATCATATGATCTAGACTTTGAGCTTCTCTCTTTGCCTCTATTCTTGTAGAATTTGTTGAAGTTCTTAACCATTAGGCTTATCTCTTCATTGGAGATTAACTTGTCACTTGAGGTTGTGGGAGCATCACTTGTAGCTTTGTAAGCACCACTTGACTTGTTGTGAAGCTCTTCCTTATCCTTAAGTGTCATCTCATGAGCAACAATTCTTCCAATGACTTCAGTTGGCTTGAGAGTCTTGTAGTTTGGCATCATTTGGATCAAAGTGCACACGGTGTCGTACTTTCCATCCAAAGCTCTGAGAATCTTCTTAATGATGAATCGGTCGGTCATTTCTTCGCTTCCTAAGCCGGCAATCTCATTTGTGATGAGAGCAAGCCTAGAGTACATTTCAGCGACTCCTTCACCATCCTTCATCTTGAACTTGTCAAGTTGACCTTGAAGAATATCTAGCTTTGATTCCTTCACAGACTCGGTACCTTCGTGCATTTCAACCAAAGTATCCCAAATATCTTTTGCATTTTCAAGACGGCTGATTTTGTTGAACTCCTCGGGACACAAGGCATTGAAGAGAATGTCACAAGCTTGAGCATTGTTTTGCAACATCCGCAATTCTTCCGGTGTAGCTTCGCGATCCGGAACTTTTCCTTCCTCGAAGAATTCACCTTGCATACCAACACAAATAATGCCCCATGCGGCCGGGTTATGACCAAGAATATGCATTTTCATTTTATGCTTCCAACTAGCAAAATTTGTACCATCAAAGTAAGGACCTCTACGATAATTACCCTCACTAGACGCCATACTCTCCTAGGTTGTGAAACCAAGCTTATGGAGTCCAATGCAATGGAAACCAAAACAATGGAGGCCAAAGCTCTGATACCACTTGTAGGATCGAAAGTATGTCTAGAGGGGGGGGATTAGACTACTTGTAAATATAAAAATTCTGCCTTTTGACAAAGAACAGTTTTTGGAAGTTTCACAATTATGATCAAGTCAAGTAACACCCTACACATGTAATTCTAGAGTATAAGCAGCGGAAAGTAAATTGCACATGTAGTAAAGAGAGGTGGAGAAGAGCAAACGCAATTTTGGAGACGCGGTGATTTTTCCCGTGGTTCCGATAGGTGGTGCTATCGTACATCCACGTTGATGGAGACTTCAACCCACGGAGGGTAACGGCTGCGCGAGTCCACGGAGGGCTCCACCCACGAAGGGTCCACGAAGAAGCAACCTTGTCTATTCCATCATGGCCTACGCCCACGGAGGGCTAGCCTTACTCGGGGTAGATCTTCACGAAGTAGGCGATCTCCTTGCCCTTACAAACTTCTTGGTTCAACTCCACATCTCGATGACGGAGGCTCCCAAGCGACACCTAACCAATCTAGGAGGCACCACCCTCCAAAAGGTAATAGATGTTGTAGATGATGATGAACTCCTTGCTCTTGTGCTTCAAATGATAATCTCCCCAACACTCAACTCTCCTCACTGATTTGGCTGTGGTGGAAGAAAGGATTGAGTGGAAAGCAACTTGGGAAGGTTAGAGATCAAGTTTCATATGGTAGGAGTGGAGCAACTTGATCTCAACACAAGGGTAGGTAGTTCTCTTCTCAGAAATGTAAGGTAGGAGTGGTAGTTCTTTCTGATGGCTCTCTCTCCACGAATGAAGAGGGGGTGGAGGGGTATATATAGCCTCCACACAAAATCCAACCGTTACACACATAATTGAGCAATCTCGGTGAGACCGAAGTGGACAACTCGGTCAGACTGAAAGTTCAAATAATGTGAACGTTGGGGTTTTCGGTGGGACCGAAAATACCATCTCGGTTATTCCGATTTGAGCAAAGACAGGAGCATACCAGTTTCGGTGGGACCGACTTCATCATCTCGGTGACACCGATTTGATGACAGAATGTTACAGAAGCTTGGCAGCCCATGTTTCGGTGAAACCGATTTCAAACTCGGAATATCCGATTTTTCTAGGGTTTGGCTTATGGCTGAGGTGGTTCATCTCGGTGTGACTGAGTTTGGATAATCGGTGGGACCGAGATTACTTATGAGTGAATTTTGTAGTGAAGGTTGCTGATAGTTTGAGGAGATATATCACTAAGCACTTGAGCAACCAGATCATCAACACAACTTCATCCCCTTTTAATAGTATTGGCTTTTCCTATGGCCTCAATGTGATCTTGGATCACTAAACCAAAAATGGAGTCTTGAGCTTTTGCCAATGCTTGCCTTAGCATTTTGAGGGGTCCACTTCTTCAGTCATTGCCATACCCATATCACTGAACTTCTCTGAAATGATTCTCAAGTAACTATTAGTTCAATGATATATATGTTGTTATTAATTGCCAAAACCACCCGGGGATTAGTTGCACTTTCAGGCAGGGTGCCGGGAAGAGTTCTCCTGGTGCTCCCGATCTTGGAAGAGGCGGCGGCGGCGGAACGGAGATGGGATCGCGAAAAGAAGTCTTGTTCTGAGGGTTACGGAGGACCCTTTAAATATATGCCAAAGTAGGGCACCGGGGGAGCCTCGGGGGGCCCAGGCGCCCACCGGCGCGGCCCAGGGGGGGCGCCCACAGGGCGCCTGGAGCCCCTGTGCCCCCCCCCCCAGGCTGCCCTTCGGACGCAGTGTTGTTTCCGGATCGCTGATTTTTTTATATAATTTTTCTGGATTTTTGTGGGCTGTTCTCGAAACGTGAAAACCTGAAATACAAAAACAGCCGAAAACAGAAACTGGCACTGGGGTGCACTGGATTAGTAAGTTAATCCAAATATGATCAAAAGTGTATGGAAGTGTATGAATATCATAGCAATATCACCCAAAAGTGGCATGGAGCAAGCAGAAATTATAGATACGTTTTGGACGTATCAACATCCCCAAGCTTAATTCCTGCTCGTCCTCGAGTAGGTAAATGATAACAAGAATAATTTCTGTGGTGACATGCTATTAACCATATAGGACTTTCTCATAGTCATATGACAAAAGCTTACTGAGACAATGATTCTATAGTAATTAAGTTGTCTCAAGAGAAAATCACAAATGACTGGAAGTTTTACAACATGAAACTGAAACATCAAAAAGATTTGCAATGAACATGATGTGCAAATATGATAAAGTGATATCTAGCTTGCCCCCTTTAGTGATGCAAAACATAAATGCAAGGGCACCTTCAAGGTTTAAGTGATGACTAGATACAATCATTTCAGAATAAACGATATCACAATCATGCAAAAGACAATGCTACTTTGGGACAATGCACATTACACTCAGAATGACAATCATGCTCTTAGTAGTTGGTGCTTTAACATAAAGGTAAAAGAAAGGTCAAGTGCTAGAGCTTTTTATTTTGAAAACATGGAAGCAATTGTGTCAACGGTAGTAGTACTTCATATGTGTCATGTATAAAACATCTTATAAGTTGCAAGCCTCATGCATCGAATACCAATAGTGCTCGCTCCTTGTCCTAATTAGCTCGGATCCCCATGGGTTATCATTGCATTGCATATGTTTTAAGCAAGTGTCACAAAGGGGTACCTCTATGCCACCTGTACAAAGGTCCAAGGAGATAAATCGCATTTGATTTCTCGTTTTTGATATATCTCAACTTGAGGACATCCATACCGGGACAACATAGAAAATAGATGATGGACTCCTCTTTAATGCATAAGCATATTCTCATAAGAGATTGAGGATTAAGGTCCAAGCTAAAACTTCCACCGTGATGCATGGCTTTGGTTGGCGGCCCAATGTTCTTCTCTAACAATATGCATATTAATTCAACCCACGGTAAATCACCCTTACTTCAGACAAGACGAACATGCATAGCAACTCACACGATATTCAACAAAAGTGTGACAGTTGATGGCGTCCCCAGAAACATGGTTACCGCTCAGCAAGCAACTTATAAGAAATAAGATACATAGGCAACATATTCTTTACCACAATAGTTTTTAGGCTACTTTCCCACGAGCTATGTATTGCATGGTTAGTTTGCTTAGTGCAGGTGGAGGTTAGCAAAAGACTGGGAGTGACCAACTAAGAGAGCAATGATGGTCATAATCATGCAGAGCGACAAAGCAATATTGAATCAGGCATGGTAGTTATATCGCTACTTAGAAACAAAAGATCATCAAGGCTTGACAGACTTTCTTTACAGTCTTGAATATGCGTGAGCATACGCCAAGTCAATCAAAATAAATTCTCGAAGGAAGATATTAATAAACCATACCACATCATAGGCAAACAAACCAAGTTGGTATTCCAATAACATATTGGGAACCCCCCAGCTATTTGAGATTAACCATAAGAAAACCTGAACTAGTAAGCACCATCATGAAAGTAGCATCTTTATCATAGACACATTAACCCATGCAACGGAAGCAAACTCTCTTAATAAGGTGAGCATGGTAATTAAAGAGAGTTCAAGCAACCAACTAAATAAAAGCTCTTGAAAAGATAAGCATGAATACTAAGAGCAGAGCACGATAGTAGCTATTAAAAGACAAAGAACACACACAGCATAGATAGACATGAAAATTCTATGTAATGTTATAGGTAGAAGTGGAGCGTGTTTCTCTCCCACATAAAGGAATGCTGAGTTCCGACTCGTTATGAAAAACTAAAAAGAAAACTAAAAGCAAGACGCTCCAAGCATAGCACATAACATATGAAGTGATAAAAATATAGCGAAACGAAAGACGAACTGATAATGTTGATGGAGAAGGGGATGCACGGGGGCATCCCCAAGCTTAGACGCTTGAGTCTCCTTGAATATTTCTTGGGGGTGCACGGGGGCATCCCCAAGCTTGAGCGCTTGACACTCCTGAATCTTTTTATCATCTTCCCTCGCACACTTGAAAACTCCCTTCATACATAACTCATCATAATCTGATTAGCGAGGTTAGTACCCTTAATAAAATAATTATATATTGCTGTAAATAAGGATATTCTTGAAGTTCTACTGTTTCTCAAGATTGCCAAAAGGTTTTTGCAAAGAAAAAGCAAGTTCTTAATTTGCAAAGTGAAGGTAAGGCAAAACAGGACAGAATCTGTGAAAAACAGAACAGCAGGCAGTAATTGACCTGTTCGGGATACTTATGCAACTCAAATCAAAAAACTCAGAACTGACGCACGAAAGACAATTATATAGAGAACGCTGTCGAAAAAATTCAGACCAAAAAGATGATCTGGTGATTTTATACGAATTTTTCTATCCAAGGACAGAATCTGTTTCCTGGACAGCACCTCACAACTTTTGAACTTTCTAGCAATCAGAGGCTATAATTGGCACAAATATGAAAATCAAAGATACAATGATGATGCTACAGCAGTAAACAACATCAAGACACAACAAAAGCAAAAATTTTATTCATGTGGGCTGCCTCCCAAAAGCGCTTTCTTTTATGCCTTTAAGCTAGGCATAATGCATAGATCAAGTTTTATCAAGAGTAAAAGAATAACTAGCCCGTACAACGGACTCAAAAGGTAACTTGACCTTCTTACGAGGGAAGTGTTCCATCCCTTTCTTGAGAGGAAACTGAAATTTTATATTACCCTCTTTCATGTCAATGACAGCACCAACGGTGCGCAAAAAGGGGTGTCCCAAAATAATTGGACATGAAGGATCACATTCAATATCCATAATAGTGAAATCAACGGGCACATAATTATCATTGACAACAATAAGAACATCGTCGATCCTCCCCAAAGGTTTCTTTATGGAAGAATCAACGAGATGAACACCAAAAGAACAAGAATCATAAGGTTTCAATTTAAGCATATCATATATCCTTTTGGGCATAACAGAGGTACTAGCACCAACATCACATAATGCATAACAAGAGAAGTCATTCAAATAAATTTTTATCATAGGAACCCAACCATCTTCTAGCTTTCTAGGTATGGAGGCTTCTACTCTAAGTTTCTCCTCCCTAGCTTTGATGAGAGCATTAGTGATATGCTCCGTGAAGGCAAGGTTAAGCGTGCTAGTGCGGGGATCTCTAGACATCTTGTGAAGGAAATCAATAACTTCTGTAAGAGTGCAATTATCAAAATCAAGGTCACGAGCATCAAGTAAAGTGGTAGTGGTGTCCTTAAGGTTAACCTGTTTGGTAGTTTCTATGGCATCACCATTAATAGGTCCATTGGGACCAGGAGTACATTGGGTGCTAAGAGTGTGAACATCCTCAATAACTTGGATAGTAGCAACAGTGTGGTGGGTAGGAAGGCTCTTAATTCTCTCTTCTTCCTCCCTTTCTCTAGCCCATCTTTCTTTTAGCTTCGCCATCATCCTAATATTTTCATTAATTTGTACTTGAGTAGCCTTAATAGGGATGACTTCCCTCTCCTTAAGAGGAGAAGTTTCAATTTTTAGCAATTTTACCTCATTGGCTAAGTGATCTACCTGAAAAGAAAGATCATCTAGTTTATGTAGTTTCTCTTCTACATTCTTATTAAAGGCTTTTTGGGTAGTGATGAAATCTCTAAGCATGGTCTCTAGTTCAGTATTGGAGTTCTTGGTACTAGGATAAGCATTGTTGTTCCCATAAGAGTTAGAGGGGAACGGTCTAGAATTGTTACCAAAGTTACTCCTATAAGCGTTGTTGTTAAAATTGTTTCTAGAGATAAAATTCACATCTACTTGTTCTTGAGCAATCAAAGAATTTAAAGGAACATCACGAGGATCAATAGTAGATTGCTTCGAAAGTAGAGACATGATCAAGTCAACTTTTTCATTAAGGGAGGAAATCTCCTCGACAGAGTTTACCTTACTACCTGTTGGAGCGCGTTCGGTGTGCCATTGGGAATAGTTGGTCATCATCTCATCGAGAAGCTTTGTGGCAGCACCAAGTGTAGTTGACATAAAAGTTCCTCCCGCGGCCGAATCTAACAAGTTCCGCGAGGTAAAGTTCAAGCCTGCATAAAAAGTTTGGATAACCATCCAAGTAGTCAAACCGTGAGTAGGACAGTTCTTGATAAGAGATTTCATACGTTCCCAAGCTTGGGCAACGTGTTCATTATCCAATTGTTTAGAATTCATGATGTTACTTCTAAGTTGGATATTTTAGCAGGTGGATAGTATTTTCCGATAAAAGCATCTTTGCACTTGTCCCATGAATCTATGCTATTTCTAGGCAAAGACTGAAACCAAATTTTAGCTGCTCCTCTCAAGGAGAAAGGAAAAAGCTTAAGCTTAACAATATTTCCATCTATTTCTTGGTACTTTTGCATATCACAAAGTTCTACAAAGTTGTTCAAGTGTAAAGCGGCATCATCTCCAGCACCGGAGAATTGTTCTTTCATAACTAAGTTCAGTAAAGCAGGTTTAATTTCATATGAAGGTGCTGAAGTGGCAGGTCTAGTGATAGGTGTGCTGATAAAGACATCGTTGTTGTGACTAGTGAAGTCACACAACTTGGTGTTCTCAGTGGAACCCATAGTAGCAAGCAAGCAAGATAACTATTTTTTTGTGATTTTCGATAAAAGGAACTAAAGCAAAAAAAATGAAAAGTAAACTAACAAGACTAAAAAGCAAAGGTAAAAGATAGCATGCAACTCCCCTATCCTGAAGAGTGGAGTCCCCGGCAACGGCGCCAGAAAATACTCCTTGATGGGCCTCGAACCCCTCGTTGGTTACCCCAAGTGGAAGGTGTAAGATGCAGTAAGTAGAAGTGTTTTCCCCTAGCAAAGATGCCAAGGATCGAATCCCCAGAGACTCCTAGGTTCAACAAGTAGGTGTCAATTGCTAACGGCGCAATTAGCAATCAACGTGGACCTGCACACAGATACAAATAACTTTGCTCCCAACGAGTACAGAGAGGTTGTCAATCTCTCCGGCCTTGTAGTTCACAAAGGGTTAAAAGCAATATGATAGTAGTGATAGATAGTGTTTTGCAATAGTAAGTAAATAGTGGATGTGATCAATGATGGTAATATGGACCGGAGTCTCATGATGTTCACTAGTGATGTCTCTCTCCCAAAAGACGATAAAACAGCTATGTGAGGTAAACAAATTACAGCTGGGCAATTGACAGGACCACGAACGCAAACCAATGCTGACTACATTGCAAGAAAGGTTGAGGTTCAAAGCATGGGCGGTACGCCAAAGTAAGTAGACCGAAATCCATCAATATCTAATACTAATCATCCACCTTGAGATATCTATCCAGAACATCTCGCTGGTATTAAGTTGCGAGTCCCACCCATAGTGTAAACTCAATGCAACAGACAACTGCATTAAAAGAACTTTGCGTAAAGTAAACAATCCTTGCACCCGCGGGCACAAGCACCGTTGTTTTCCCCCTTGTGGAAACAGCACATCCCCTAGACTCATGTTTCTGTCACTCAAGCTAGTCATCGAGGGGCATGAACCCACAATCGAGCATAACGTTCCCTCTTGGAGTCACTACCTATTACTCGGCCAAAGCAATAAATAACAACGGAGAACATGCAAGAATTACTTATGAACTAAAATATAAAAGAGGTGAATCAAATATATTACTCAAGATCAATCTGAACATAATCTCATAATCCATCGGATCCCAGCAAACTCAACATAGCAACAGCATAAGGATTACATAGGTGCCTCGATCATGTAGGGCAGCTCACGAGGACTAATTAGTGAAGCACAAGAACGGGAGGAGAACATCACATAGCTACTGGTCATGGACTCATGGTCCAAGGGAGACTACTCACGAGTCATCCGGGAGGCGTCCATGGTGGTGGAGAAGCTCCCGGTGATGATCCTCCCCTCCGACAGGGTGCCGGGAAGAGTTCTCCTGGTGCTCCCGATCTTGGAAGCGGCGGCGGCGGCGGAACAGAGATGGGATCGCGAAAATAAGTCCTGTTCTGAGGGTTACGGAGGACCCTTTAAATATATGCCAAAGTAGGGCACCGGGGGAGCCTCGGGGGGCCCAGGCGCCCCCCGGCGCGGCCCAGGGGGGGGGGCGCGCCCAAAGGGCGCCTGGAGCCCCTGTGCCCCCCCCCAGGCTGCCCTTCGGACGCAGTGTTGTTTCCGGATCGCTGATTTTTTATATAATTTTTCTGGATTTTTCTGGGCAGTTCTCGAAACGTGAAAACCTGAAATACAAAAACAGCCGAAAACAGAAACTGGCACTGGGGTGCACTGGATTAGTAAGTTAGTCCAAATATGATCAAAAGTGTATGGAAGTGTATGAATATCATAGCAATATCACCCAAAAGTGGCATGGACCAAGCAGAAATTATAGATACGTTTTGGACGTATCAGTGGACTACTCCCTCCTCATCATGGTGGCCGTCGGGATGATGCAGATGCACACCGGTAATGATTTCCCCCTCCGCCGGAGTGCCAGAGAAGGGCTATAGATTGGATCTTGTGGTTCTGGAACTCGCGGCGGCTGGAACAAAATTTCGTCGACTCCCCTAGGGTTTTTGGAATATTTAGGCATTTATGGAGTGAAGAGGCGGTGCGGGAGGCCACCGAGGTGGGCACAATCCATCTGGGCGCGCCTGGGCCCTCAGGCACGCCCTGGTCCCTCGCCCCCCCCCCCCAGGTGCTTCTCTGGCCCACTGGTTTTCTTCTAGTCCAAAAAATCTCTAAAAAGTTTCGCTGCAGTTGGACTCCGTTTGATATTGATTTTCTGCGATGTAAAAAAACAAGCATAGACAACAACTGGCACTGGGCACTATGTGAATAGGTTAGTCCCAAAAAATGATATAAAGTTGCTATAAAATGATTTTAAAACATCCTAGAATGATAATATAACAGCATGGAACAAGAAAAAATTATAGATACGTTGGAGACGTTTCAGCATCCCCAAGCTTAATTCTTGTTCGTCCTCGAGTAGGTAAATGATAAAACCAGAATTTTTTATGGGGAATGCTGCCTATCATGTTCATCACATATTGTTTACTTTATAGAATGGACATTTAGACTTCTATATGGTTCAAATCAGTAGTCTAGTTTTGACATGAAGACCTTAATACTCAAGCATACCAACAAACAACCATGTCTTCCGAAATATCAATACTAAAGCAAGTTATCTCTAACCCATCATGCTCAATCATTGATCCATTCATGAAACAACTCACATATTAGCTACAACCAATGCTCAAGTACGATCATAGTGCCCCTTAGTTGGTGCTTTATAAGAGAAGATGGAGCCTCAATGTGACGCCCTCGATTTGACCGTACACTAGTCATGCACGCAAATGTGTACAACCAAGATCAGGGACTCACGAGAAGATATCACAACACAACTCTAGACACAAATAAAATAATACAAGCTTCATATTACAAACCAGGGGCCTCGAGGGCTCGAATACAGAAGCTCGAAAGCAACAGAGTTAGCAGAAGCAACAATATCTGAGTACACACATAAGTTAAACAAGTTTTTCCTTAAGAAGGCTAGCACAAAGATCAACGATCGAAGTAGCAAGGCCTCATGCCTGGGACCTCCTAACTACTCCTGGCCGTCAGCGGTCTCCACGTAGAAGTAAGCACCGTCGGGGTAGTCGTAGACGTCGGTAGAGGCGTCTGGCTCCTGGAATCCGCCATCTGGTTGCAACAACCAGAAAGAAGAAAGAAGGGGGAAAAGGGGGAGCAAAGCAACCGTGAGTACTCATCCGAAGTGCTCGCAAGCATCAGATCTATACTAACTATGCATCAGTATCAAAGGAACAAGTTGTATATGTGGATTGAACTGCAGAATGCCAGAAGAGAAGGGGAAGGCCTAGCCTATCGAGGACTAGCATCTTTAAGCATCTTATGGAAACCACCATCTTGCAGCAGTAGAAGGAAGTATATAATAGCATTTTAATTAACAAGCATGTTGTAACAATATCCATCACATATCTCAAGTAACCATTTCTAGTTGTAATAGATCGGGATATAAGACTGAACTTCCATTACCGTGGACACGGCTATTCAAATAGATAACTTCCCTGCAGTCTAGCATCTTCAAACAACTTCTTACGTTCTCCGCTAGATAGGAACTTTGGAGTGATTCTTCATCGCACTTTGAGGGATGGTTATATGATCCAATAATATTAGTATTGTTGAGAGATTGCACTAGCGAAAGTACGGACTCTAGGCCTTGTTTTCGAGCATTGCAATACCGTTTGTGCTCACTTTTTTCACTTGCTACCTCGCTGTTTTTTATTGTTCGCACTACAAAAAATATGTATCTACTAACAATATTACACTTGTATCACCATCTCTTCGCCGAACTAGTGCACCTATACAATTTCCCATTGTATTTGGTGTATTGGGGACACAAGAGACTTATTATTATTTGTTTGCAGGGTTGTTTGTGAGAGACCATCTTCATCCTACACCTCCTATGAATTGATAAACCTTAGGTCATCCACTTGAGGGAAAATTGCTACTGTCCTACAAAACTCTGCGCTTGGAGGCCCAACATGTATCTACAAGAATAAAGTTGCATAGTAGACATCAAGATCTTTTCTAGCACCATTTCCGGGGAGGTGAGTGCTTGAAGGTATATCTTGAGATCTTGCAATCAAATCTTTTAGTTTCTTGTTTTATCACTAGTTTGGTTTATAAAAGAAAACTACAAAAAATGGAATTGAGGTTGCATCATATTTTTCAACTTTATAGTGTCTTTCATGAAAATGATGGAAAGGAAAATTGTGCTCATTTGTTAGAAGAAGAAGTCAATAAAATGTTTGGAACGAAATATTTGAATGGCGAGCATGATTGCAATGTCGTTAGTATGAATTCTTTGAATATCCATGATGCTAATGATATGCAAAGCCATAAGCTTGGGGATGCTATTTTTTATAAAGATGATATTTTTAGGCCCCCAAGATTTGATGTGGAAATTTGTTATAATGGTAGCATGCCTCCTATATATGATGATTATATTGTGTAATGCCCAGGATGGAGTTATACCTCCTACGTGTCGAGGCACGACTTAAAGGCATAAACCCATCCTAGAATGATCTCAAGTTTGGTAATCTTTGCACAACTCATGTAAAAAAGGGGATAGTAAACTGAAAATAGTTGGCTTACACTCGCCACGTCACAGAATTACAGTACAAGTCTCAAACATCATACATTAAGAACATCACAACCCTCTAAGGGCAAAAGCCAAATGTCAAAGTACCAAACTTAGATAAATAAACCACAGGCGGATCGAATCCTAGTAAGAGACTCCACTACTGATCGTCCGGGTAGCGCACGTAGTACCGACTACGCTCCTCGTCGTACTCCCAATCCAGCTCGGTGCCATCACCTGGATAGCTCATAGCTGGACCTGCATCTGGTGTGTGAAGTAACTGTGAGCCACAGAGGACTCAGCAATCCCGTCTCCGGGTAATAAGACTATCAAAGCCCTTGGGTGAGGACAAGGCTGAAGAAAAGAATAAGTCTGCAGCAGCAACTAGCATCTAGCTTACGTAAGTGAGAGCGAGAAGAGAAGGCATCGGCGAGAAGTGATCACGAAGTGATCCTAGCTACAAGCTCCACAATCATAACCCCTCCGTGTTCAACTCCCGAATCCCTATTCGGAAATTGACAGTCACGGAACACACGCTGGTAGTGTATTAGTAACATTGTGTCAAGTTTTCTACAACCGGAATTAACAAGCTCCCATCTGCCACATAACCGCGGGCACGGCTTTCGAAAGTTCAAACCCTGCAGGGGTGTTCCAACTTGACCCATTACAAGCCCACGATCCGCGGAGTCGCAACTCCAAAGTGGGAAGACCCGAGTATCCTCGGAATCCCGTGCTCAAGATATACCGAGCTAAGGTAAGGCTAATCCAGGAACATAACACCAGCTTATACGGATCCTAACGGCATGAGTGGAACAAATCACCAAGCAAAAGGCTTAGCCTTCCACCCTTGCCAATATATAGATGATTTCATTTTAAGCATTTATATAGTGTGATATAACCCAACCAAACTTCAACATGGAGCAAGCATCTTCACTTCACCTGCAACTAGCAACGCTATAAGAAGGGCTGAGCGAAGCGTACTTAGCCAAGCAACGGTTTGCATAGGTAGGTTGGTTAAACATGGCAATTGGCTACAAGTAGGAGGCTGACAAGAAGATCATGGGCATCGAGGCAAAACTATAGATCGAGACTACTAGCAATAGGCAAAGATAGTAATGTTATCGGGGTTCGGTCATCTTGCCTGAAGAGAAGTCGTTCGGATCGTAAGAAGGGTCCTCGTGCTCAACCTCGTTGGAAACCTCATGCTCAACTTCGTACCCGGTCTCAGCTTCCGGCTCTAAACAAAACAATCACACCAAGCACCAATCAACAAGATGCAATGCGCACTCGAAAAACATGAATGCATGAAGGATGCACTAAGGATGCACACGGAGCACGTAAAATAACACTCAAGCAAAACACCTCAAAACAAGATAACAATCTGCTATTATTAATCTACACAGAAAAACAACCAAGTTTGATATAAGATTCGCTGAAATCGGAGTTACGGGCTAAAAGTTATGCCCGAAACAAGATTTGAGCGAAAGCTGAAAATTACAGCAACATAGCATCTTTGGAGCTCAAAATAATTAAGCTACAGCACCCAAAAAGCATGGCAAAGGACATGAACACAAACTAGACATATAGTACAGCAACTATGTCCAAGGTGCACCCCCAACGGAGTCACGGATCAATAGCAATGATCTTGGACATATTGAACTTGACAATAAAATTCTGGCAGCAGAATTTTATTGAAACTTTAGAGCAAAAGATAAACATGCTACAGCCACTTAAAAGGACATGTGAGGACATGAATGGAAAGACAACAATATATACTACAAGGAACAATCAAAAACCACTCCAAAACTATCATGCTTTGTCCTAGAACATCACACGAACATGGCATCGGAACGTTACAGATTTCAGACTTAGTGAAAAACCACTAAGTCCTAAAACAGCAATAACATCATAGCATCAAAAGGAGCATGTTTAAGTCACCTCGAAACTAAACATGGCAAAAGTGGCATGAAAATAACACATAACAGCAGTTTATATCATGATGCACTCTTGCAACAGCAAAACGAGCACCTAGATGATCTCTAACATGCATGACAACAACAGGTAAAACGTAGATCACAACTCCACGAACGTCTGGACATATTACACGCGCAAAACGGAGCATCACAGTAAAAGATATGCATGGTCAAACATAGCATTTCAGAACAGAAACAGCAGGGACTTAGTGAAATTGGGGCAACCTTGCAGATCTGAAAAAAAAAAGGAAGATGGGCCGGCGGAGGAAGCAGCGGCCCGAACTGGCCCGGTGGCGAAGCCCGGCTGCGGGTTCGGCGGCTGGATCTGGCCCAGCTGCGGAGGGAGAGGACCGGCGGCTCGGGCCGGCGCGGCCTTGGCGCTGGGGAGGCCCGGTTGGCCTCGGGCGGCTTCGGGCCCGGCTGGTTCGGCGGCCTGGAGAGCTGGGCCCCTCGCGGCGAGCGCTTGGGCGGTGGCCCGGTGCGGAGCGAAGCCCAGGCGGGGCGGGGCGTCGCGGCCTGGAGCGCCCTGGCTCGGGCCGTCGCGGAGGGGGAAGCCCGCGGGGCACTGGCGAACGGGCCTGGTGGCGGCTTGGACCACGGGCGCTGAGTGGGAACGGGGGGAAGTGGTCCACGCCACGTGGCGGCGCGGTGCTGTCGGGCCGGGGAAGCGGTCGATCCGCTGGCGATGTGGTCCTCGGCCAGGAGGACCGAAGGGGCGCGGTGGCGATGAAGGAGGCGTTGACTTCGCTCGATCGGGCGAGGGGATCGGCGCCCTCGTCCCGGTCGGCGGCTGCTGCCTCGATGGCTGCGGGAGGAATTTTTGGGGATCTGGTTGATCTGAAGAAAAGGGGAAAAAAATAGTGGAGAAGGGGAAGAAGAAGGGGATGCCCAAATTAGACCTTGGGGGGTCTAAATATAGCAGTTTTGTAGGGTTTGGGGGGATTTAGGGGCGCTAGGAGCCCTCCGATCGCGATCCGATGGATCTGATCACGGGGATAGATTTAAAAGGCCTAGGAGGAGATAAAAGACTGCAGTAGGGGTGTTTCCGGGACATGAAGCGAAGGCACTTCGGACCCACATGAACAACGGATGGAAAAGTCAACGGAGTCCAAACGAGACGAGATTTGAGAGGCGGGTTGCACACAACAAAACAACAACACACACAACAACCTCGCGGCACACCGGTAACGTTAAACGCCCGAACAACAAAGTAGGCCTACGGGACGTCACGGACATGTGAGGGAGCTCCGGAACGCGAAACGGACAACGGGAAGGGACACGCGGAACCGGATGCAACCGACAACACAGATGCAATGCGATGCACATGTCTACATGATATGAATGAAAGCCACACACTCACACAACAAAACGACGAAAGCCCGAAAGAGAAAGAACCCGGAATGGAAATAGATGAAGCCGGAGATATATTATAAGCCCAAAAGGGAAAGTATTACATCCGGGGCATTACAAACTCTCCTCTACTACAAAAAGATCTCATCCCGAGATCTAGGACTGGAAAAAGGAAGGGTACTCGGAACGAAGATGATCTTCTCGTTCCCAGGTAGCTTCTCGGTCTGTGTGATGTGACCACTTGACTTTCAGAAACTTGATGGTCTTGTTGCGAGTCTTGTGTTCGGTTTCTTCGAGAATTGCAACTGGATGCTCTCGGTAGGAAAGGTCTTGTTGGAGATCAATCTCCTCAAACGGAATCATGCGCTCAGGTGCCTTGAAGCATTTGCGAAGTTGAGACACATGGAAGACATCATGAACATTTGCAAAGTTGGAAGGGAGCTCGAGCTGATAGGCTAGATCGCCTCTTTTGCCAAGAATCTTGAAAGGCCCGACGTATCTAGGAGCAAGCTTTCCTTTGATACCGAATCTTTGGGTTCCTTTCATCGGAGAAACTCGGAGATAGACATGATCGCCGATGTCGAAAGCCAAATCACGATGCTTGCTGTCATAGTAGCTCTTCTGACGCGACTGAGCGGCCTTGAGATTCTCACGTATGACTTTGCACATTTCTTCGGCTTCTGAGATCAAGTCATTGCCAAGGAGTTGGCGTTCGCCTGTTTCAGACCAGTTGAGAGGGGTACGGCACTTTCTGCCATAGAGAATTTCAAACGGTGCTTTGCGTGCACTTGCTTGAAAGCTGTTGTCGTAAGAGAACTCGGCAAATAGAAGGCAGTCTTCCCATTTCATGCCGAAGGAGATGACACAGGCTCTGAGCATGTCTTCTAGAATCTGAATCACACGCTCGACTTGACCACTAGTCTGAGGGTGAAAGGCGGTGCTGAATCTGATCTTCGTGCCCATGGCGGACTGAAAGGAGTCCCAGAACCTTGATGTGAACAAGCTTCCACGGTCTGAGGATATCACTTGAGGAATGCCATGTAGAGACACAATTCTGGAAGTGTACAGCTCTGCAAGTTGAGCTGCATTGATTGATTCTTTGACTGGAAGAAAGTGAGCGACTTTGGTAAGCTTGTCAATCACCACAAAGATAGCATCATTGCCTCGCTTGGATTTAGGAAAACCAGTGACGAAGTCCATTTCAATGTGGTCGAACTTCCACTCGGGGATAGGAAGAGGTTGGAGAAGACCGGCTGGACGTTGATGTTCTGCTTTCACTCTTCTGCATACATCACATTCGTTCACGAATTGGGCAATCTCCCTTTTCATGCGTGTCCACCAGTAAGATTGCTTGAGATCTTGGTACATCTTGGAACTGCCAGGATGAATGGAAAGGAGAGAATCATGAGCTTCTTCCATTATGAGCTTCCTGAGATCACCTTTGGGAACAACGAGTCTGTCCTCGAAGAACAAGGTATCTCTCTCATCAACACGGAAGCACTTGTATTTTGGAGTGCCCTTTGCAATCCCATGTTTCACTTTCTTCACCATGGTACCACTGAGCTGGGCCTCACGGACTTGATCTTCCAAGGTAGGAGCAATTTGGAGATTTGCAAGAAAACCCTGCGGAACGACTTGGAGGTTGAGCTTCCTGAATGCTTCACAAAGCTCAGGCTGGTATGGCTTGATAAGAAGGCTGTTGCAATATGCCTTTCTGCTCAAAGCATCTGCAATCACATTCGCCTTGCCTGGAGTGTATTCAATGCTGGGGTTGTACTCTTGGATCATTTCAACCCAACGAGTCTGACGGAGGTTCAGATGCGGCTGTGTGAAGATGTACTTCAAGCTCTTGTGATCAGTGAAGATGTCGACCTTTCTGCCCAACAACAGATGTCTCCACGTAATCAGAGCATGTACCACAACTCTTAGCTCGAGATCATGTGTGGGATAGTTCTTCTCACTGGGCTTGAGTTGCCGAGAAGTATATGCCACAATTCTCTTATCTTGCATAAGCACACCACCAAGACCTTGAAGAGAAGCATCACAGAATACTTCATAGGGCTTGGTTTCATCCGGAGGAGTCAGAACTGGAGCAGAAACAAGCTTCTCTTTGAGGGTTTTGAATGCCAATTCACATTCGGGAGACCAAAAGTATTTGACATTCTTCTGAAGCAAGTTGGAAAGAGGCTTGGCAATCTTGGAGAAGTTTTCAACAAACCTTCTGCAATAGCTGGCAAGACCCAGAAAACTGCGGAGCTGCTTGACGTTCTGAGGAGCTTCCCAGTTGACAATTGCTTCAACTTTCTCGGGATTAACCGCAATACCGTCAGCTGAGATGATGTGGCCCAGGTACAAAACCTTATCGAGCCAAAACTCGCACTTTGAGAACTTGGCATAGAATTTATGCTCTCGGAGTCGATCAAGAACCAGACGCAAGTGCTTTTCGTGATCTTCTTCATTCTTGGAAAACACCAGAATATCATCCAGATACACAAGCACAAACTCGCCAGTATAGGGGTTGAAGATGTAATGCATCATCCTTGAAAAGGTAGGAGGAGCATTGGCGAGACCGAAGGACATGACGGTATACTCGTATGAACCGTAGCTCGTTCTGAAGGCCGTCTTGGGAATGTCTTCCTCGCGAATGCGAATTTGATGATAGCCCATTCGGAGGTCAAGCTTAGAGAACACTTTTGCTCCTTTGAGCTGCTCAAAGAGTTCGTTGATGTTGGGGAGCGGATACTTGTTCTTAATCGTCTTCTTGTTCAATGGTCGGTAGTCAACACAGAGACGCTCCGTGCCATCTTTCTTCTTGACAAATAAGACACCACAGCCCCACGGAGATGTACTCGGTCTGATGAGACCCATACTCTCCTGCTTATCAAGCTGCTTCTTCAATTCCTTCAATTCATCCGGAGAGAGCTTGTATGGACGCCGGCATGCAGGCTCGGTGCCCGGCTCGAGTTCAATGACAAACTCCACCTGACGGTGTGAAGGCATGCCTGGAAGTTCTTCTGGAAAGACGTCTTGATATTCGTTCACCACCGGAATTTGATTTATGGCATTAATTTCGCCCTTATCATTAAGAGAGAAAAGCCGAATAGTGTTATCCCTTGAAGCAAAGATAATCACATCTTCAACAGAATGAGTCAACTTGACTTCCTTCTGAGCACAATCAATGTGAGCATCATGCTGAGAAAGCCAATCCATTCCGAGGATGAGGTCGATGTCAGAATTACCGAGAATCACCGGAGAAGCCAAAAATCGATAATCTCCCATGCGAATAGAAACATCCGGAGCATATATGTTGGAAGACATACGTCTCCCCGGAGAAATAACTTGCAACTTCTGAGGCAGACTTTGGATGTCAACATTATACTTGGATGCAAAAGGTTGAGACATGAAAGAGCATGATGCACCCGAATCAAATAACACTTTAGCTGGAAAAGAGTTCACTGGAAGGTTACCCAGAATGACATCAGAAGAAGCCTCCGCTTGTGCTGCATTCATCAGATTGACCCTTGCTGCCTTTGGATCATGCCTGACAATAGCTGAACTCACAGGTGGAGGAGGAGGAAGACGCTTCGGATTCGGACATCTGTTGGCATAATGACCCTTCTGGCCACACTTGTTGCACACCACTTTAGAGAGAGGACGGAAATGAGAGCCACTAGACTTGGAGCCTTGAGACTGAAACTGCTTCTTCGACTGGTTGCTCGGGTTGGGTGGGTGGGAGAAACCACGACCACTAGAGTTCTTGTTGTTGGAGTTGTTGAAGTTGTTGGAGTTGTTGTATGGAGCTCGAATCACTGGAGGAGGAGGAAGCCAGAATTTCTGATGCTTCGAGACCATCTAAGACGATGAGGAAGAGTGAACAGCATCTCGAATTCTCTTCTTAGAAGCCTCCATCTTAAGCTGAGCTGCTTCTTGTTTCAAAGCCATGTTATAGAACTTGTCGAATTCATCGGGCTCGAACAAAGTGAGAGCAAGCTGAAGTTCATCTTTGAGACCTCCACGGAACTGATAGATTTTACTCTTGGCATCAGGAATGTCTTGCTTTGCATAGCGAGCGAGGTTTTGGAACTTGACATTATACTGATAGACTGTCATGGAGCCCTGCTTGAGGTTGCGGAATTGCTCACGCATACCCTCGATGACACTTGTAGGAATGTGGTGCGAGCGGAAATCCTTGCAGAAATTCTCCCAAGAGATCACTTGACCCGGCCTGGAGTCTTTGTACTGCTGCCACCAGTCAGCTGCTTGATCTTTCAGTTGGAAGGCTGCAAACTTCACATAGTCATCTTCCTTCACGTTACTGCACTCAAAATGCTTCTTTATGTCGGTCAACCAATCCTCAGCATCAAGAGGGTCGACACAGTAACTGAAAGCTTTAGGATTGTTGGCCAAGAACTGATTAAGAGTAGCATGGTGCTGCTGGAAGAAGTTGCCTTGGTTCCCTGGAACACCCTGATTAGCTTGATTAGCTTGCATCATCTGCATCATCTGCATCATCAACTGAGTGTTCTGAGTTGTAGTCTCCATAATTGCTCTCCAAGCCTCAGGCGGAGGAGGAGGGGAAGGAGGATGTTCTGGGACCTCTTCCACCTCTGGGTTAGCGTTCGGAACCTTTTTCGGAGCCATCCTGTAAGAGATGACCACGAATCAGCAATTGATTGACAAAAGGTATAGCTGAATCAATGGAATGAATTGCAACAAGTCTTCACAATAATCATTCGAACAATAAGAACGAATGAAATCATCCGAACAAGAGGAACGAATGAATTTCTCAGTTAATTGATAACATCAGTCTTCACGAGAAGCCACATAGGGAACAAAAGGATAAAATAAGAAAACAACAAGGTACAGACGGGAACAAACACAAGAGAGGAGTTTCGTTCTAACATCTTTGTGCTGAAAGCATATGAACGCGTTACGAAAAGGTTTTGCAATCCCCGGATCAGCATAGCCAAGGACCCTTTAAGATGCAACTCCTGAGAGTAACATCGGTCATATAACCCCTTCACTCAATGTCGAACCCCGAACTCACTAACCTGCATTCGTTGGAAGAATGCGTACGATCTACTGGATAAAACCCACCTATAGATTTCCGAAAGATTCCAGTTATGCAATCAGGTGTTGGGGATACACGGGAAGCACCGCGCAATCAACTCTAAACCTACATCCAGGTGTATCCATCCTTCAACACATAACCAGTCTTTCTCGGAAACTGTGTACCTCGGACCTTCGAAAAGCATCCACTATAACAAGCTATGGCAATACTCCCGAACTACCTCCCCAGTACTGGGTGATGTCGGGGTTATCTTGCCACTGGCTGTATAGGGGAGATTTTCGATGTCGGCCGTCTTAAGTATTTAGTACTGCCGTGATATGCTTGTTACAATGATACCCCAAAGCTCAACTCCTCGGTAACAGGAGGCATCGAGAACAATATCCTTGTCACAAGAACATCGAAACAATCCCAGAATACTCGCGGGATTCCTAAAAAAAATTTGTGCAAATTTTGAAGATAGGAGAGACAAGAGTAGACGTCAGGAGTCCTCACCAGAGAGAAAGGGGATGAGAAGCAAAGAAATCCTACTCTCCGATATAATATAGGACTCAAAAAGTTTTCAGTGTGTGCCTAGACTCGACCGTCAACGGTTCGATCAAACAGTGGGGGCTCCTAGGTCGGAGAAGGCTCTGAATACCAACTTGTAATGCCCAGGATGGAGTTATACCTCCTACGTGTCGAGGCACGACTTAAAGGCATAAACCCATCCTAGAATGATCTCAAGTTTGGTAATCTTTGCACAACTCATGTAAAAGAGGGGATAGTAAACTGAAAATAGTTGGCTTACACTCGCCACGTCACAGAATTACAGTACAAGTCTCAAACATCATACATTAAGAACATCACAACCCTCTAAGGGCAAAAGCCAAATGTCAAAGTACCAAACTTAGATAAATAAACCACAGGCGGATCGAATCCTAGTAAGAGACTCCACTACTGATCGTCCGGGTAGCGCACGTAGTACCGACTACGCTTCTCGTCGTACTCCCAATCCAGCTCGGTGCCATCACCTGGATAGCTCACAGCTGGACTTGCGTCTGGTGTGTGAAGTAACTGTGAGCCACAGAGGACTCAGCAATCCCGTCTCCGGGTAACAAGACTATCAAAGCCCTTGGGTGAGGACAAGGCTGAAGAAAAGAATAAGTCTGCAGGAGCAACTAGCATCTAGCTTACGTAAGTGAGAGCGAGAAGAGAAGGCATCGGCGAGAAGTGATCACGAAGTGATCCTAGCTACAAGCTCCACAATCATAACCCCTCCGTGTTCAACTCCCGAATCCCTATTCGGAAATTGACAGTCACGGAACACACGCTGGTAGTGTATTAGTAACATTGTGTCAAGTTTTCTACAACCGGAATTAACAAGCTCCCATCTGTCACATAACCGCGGGCACGGCTTTCGAAAGTTCAAACCCTGCAGGGGTGTTCCAACTTGACCCATTACAAGCCCACGATCCGCGGAGTCGCAACTCCAAAGTGGGAAGACCCGAGTATCCTCGGAATCCCGTGCTCAAGATATACCGAGCTAAGGTAAGGCTAATCCAGGAACATAACACCGGCTTATACGGATCCTAACGGCATGAGTGGAACAAATCACCAAGCAAAAGGCTTAGCCTTCCACCCTTGCCAATATATAGATGATTTCATTTTAAGCATTTATATAGTGTGATATAACCCAACCAAACTTCAACATGGAGCAAGCATCTTCACTTCACCTGCAACTAGCAACGCTATAAGAAGGGCTGAGCGAAGCGTACTTAGCCAAGCAACGGTTTGCATAGGTAGGTTGGTTAAACATGGCAATTGGCTACAAGTAGGAGGCTGACAAGAAGATCATGGGCATCGAGGCAAAACTATAGATCGAGACTACTAGCAATAGGCAAAGATAGTAATGTTATCGGGGTTCGGTCATCTTGCCTGAAGAGAAGTCGTTCGGATCGTAAGAAGGGTCCTCGTGCTCAACCTCGTTGGAAACCTCGTGCTCAACTTCGTACCCGGTCTCAGCTTCCGGCTCTAAACAAAACAATCACACCAAGCACCAATCAACAAGATGCAATGCGCACTCGAAAAACATGAATGCATGAAGGATGCACTAAGGATGCACACGGAGCACGTAAAATAACACTCAAGCAAAACACCTCAAAACAAGATAACAATCTGCTATTATTAATCTACACAGAAAAACAACCAAGTTTGATATAAGATTCGCTGAAATCGGAGTTACGGGCTAAAAGTTATGCCCGAAACAAGATTTGAGCGAAAGCTGAAAATTACAGCAACATAGCATCTTTGGAGCTCAAAATAATTAAGCTACAGCACCCAAAAAGCATGGCAAAGGACATGAACACAAACTAGACATATAGTATAGCAACTATGTCCAAGGTGCACCCCCAACGGAGTCACGGATCAATAGCAATGATCTTGGACATATTGAACTTGACAATAAAATTCTGGCAGCAGAATTTTATTGAAACTTTAGAGCAAAAGATAAACATGCTACAGCCACTTAAAAGGACATGTGAGGACATGAATGGAAAGACAACAATATATACTACAAGGAACAATCAAAAACCACTCCAAAACTATCATGCTTTGTCCTAGAACATCACACGAACATGGCATCGGAACGTTACAGATTTCAGACTTAGTGAAAAACCACTAAGTCCTAAAACAGCAATAACATCATAGCATCAAAAGGAGCATGTTTAAGTCACCTCGAAACTAAACATGGCAAAAGTGGCATGAAAATAACACATAACAGCAGTTTATATCATGATGCACTCTTGCAACAGCAAAACAAGCACCTAGATGATCTCTAACATGCATGACAACAGCAGGTAAAACGTAGATCACAACTCCACGAACGTCTGGACATATTACACGCGCAAAACGGAGCATCACAGTAAAAGATATGCATGGTCAAACATAGCATTTCAGAACAGAAACAGCAGGGACTTAGTGAAATTGGGGCAACCTTGCAGATCTGGAAAAAAAAGGAAGATGGGCCGGCGGAGGAAGCAGCGGCCCGAACTGGCCCGGTGGCGAAGCCCGGCTGCGGGTTCGGCGGCTGGATCTGGCCCAGCTGCGGAGGGAGAGGACCGGCGGCTCGGGCCGGCGCGGCCTCGGCGCTGGGGAGGCCCGGCTGGCCTCGGGCGGCTTCGGGCCCGGCTGGTTCGGCGGCCTGGAGAGCTGGGCCCCTCGCGGTGAGCGCTGGGGCGGTGGCCCGGTGCGAAGCGAAGCCCAGGCGGGGCGGGGCGTCGCGGCCTGGAGCGCCCTGGCTCGGGCCGTCGCGGAGGGGGAAGCCCGCGGGGCACTGGCGAACGGGCCTGGCGGCGGCTTGGACCACGGGCGCTGAGTGGGAACGGGGGGAAGTGGTCCACGCCAGGTGGCGGGGCGGTGCTGTCGGGCCGGGGAAGCGGTCGATCCGCTGGCGATGTGGTCCTCGGCCAGGAGGACCGAAGGGGCGCGGTGGCGATGAAGGAGGCGTTGACTTCGCTCGATCGGGCGAGGGGATCGGCGCCCTCGTCCCGGTCAGCGGCTGCTGCCTCGATGGCTGCGGGAGGAATTTTTGGGGATCTGGTTGATCTGAAGAAAAGGGGAAAAAAATAGTGGAGAAGGGGAAGAAGAAGGGGATGCCCAAATTAGACCTAGGGGGGTCTAAATATAGCAGTTTTGTAGGGTTTGGGGGGATTTAGGGGCGCTAGGAGCCCTCCGATCGCGATCCGACGGATCCGATCGCGGGGATAGATTTAAAAGGCCTAGGAGGAGATAAAAGACTGCAGTAGGGGTGTTTCCGGGACACGAAGCGAAGGCACTTCGGACCCACACGAACAACGGATGGAAAAGTCAACGGAGTCCAAACGAGACGAGATTTGAGAGGCGGGTTGCACACAACAAAACAACAACACACACAACAACCTCGCGGCACACCGGTAACGTTAAACGCCCGAACAACAAAGTAGGCCTACGGGACGTCACGGACACGTGAGGGAGCTCCGGAACGCGAAACGGACAACAGGAAGGGACACGCGGAACCGGATGCAACCGACAACACAGATGCAATGCGATGCACATGTCTACATGATATGAATGAAAGCCACACACTCACACAACAAAACGACGAAAGCCCGAAAGAGAAAGAACCCGGAATGGAAATAGATGAAGCCGGAGATATATTATAAGCCCAAAAGGGAAAGTATTACATCCGGGGCATTACATATTGGTAGAAGTGGATTTTGAAGGGTCATGACTTTATTTAGAGATGCATCCACTACTTTGGAGGACATTTCAATTGACTATGGTAACAAATTTGCTATCTATGATGTTTATGATGATGACATGTATGCTATAGAGAATAATTATAAGCATGAAAACTGTCATCATGATTTTAATTTTCAGTCCCATGATAGTTATTTTGTTGAGTTTGCTCCCACCACTATTCATGAGAATAAATTTGCTTATGTGGAGAGTAGAAAAATTCCTATGCTTTTGCATCATCAAAATAATGATTTATGTGATCGATATATTGTTTAATTCATTCAGTATGCTACTGAAAATTACTATGAGAGAGGGACATATGCATTTACTTATCTCAATAATATCAAATTTCCTCTCTATGTGTTAAAAATCTTGAAGTTTTGCTTGTTTTGCCTTCCTATGCTGGTTGATTCTTGTTCTCATAAATTCTTTGCTCACAAATTCCCTATGCATGGGAAGTGGGTCAGGCTTAAATGTGCTAGTGATATTCTTCATGATGCTCTCTTGCATGTTTCAATTCATATCTTTCATGTGAGCATCATTGAAATCATCATGCCTAGCTAAAAGGCATTAAAGAAAAGCGCTTGTTGGGAGACAACCCAACACTTCTACCTATTGTTTTTGTGTGTTCACATGATTACGATACTGTAGTAATTATGTTTTATAGCTTTCGTTTCAATAAAGTGCCAAGCAAAGCCTTAGGACCATGTTGGGTGATAGTAGATTTGATCTTGCTGAAAAACAGAAACTTTTGTGCTCACGAGAAAAATTCTCATTTTTAAAAGAAGAGTGTTTTTCAATTGATTATTTTTGCAGAAGTTTAATATACAAATTGCCCACATGGTTATATTTGTTTCAAGATTTTTAGAGTTACAGAAGTATGGTTAATGTTCAGATCATTACAGACTGTTCTGTTTTTGACAGATTCTGTTTTCAATGCATAGTTTGCTTGTTTTCTAGTCTCTATGGCTTATATTGATCAATATAAATTGTAGAAATGATATGCTACAGTAAGAATTGTGTGAGAACAATTATGAATCCTGTCTTTGACAGTACCCAAAGTGAATGATTTGTTTTATCATACTAACCCATCTCACGAAGTTTTGTTAAGTTTTGTGTGATTGAAGTTTTCAAGTTATGGGTGAGATATCGATATGAGGAGAAAAAGGAGTGACAATAACCTAAGCTTGGGGATTTCGAAGGCATCCCAAGTTAATATTCAAGGAAGAACCAAGTAACTAAGCTTAGGGATGCCCCGGAAGGCATCTCCTCTTTCGTCTCCAACATTATCGGTAACCTCACTTGAAGCTATATTTTTATTCGTCACATGATATGAGTTTTGCTTGGAGCATCATTTCATTTTGTTAGAATTTTCTTGCTGGTATTTAGAATAATTTTTTGTATCTTTTATTTCAATAGAAGTGTCAACGATAGCCTTTATCATGCTTATTTTGCAAGTATACATGTTGTTGTTTGAAAACATTAAGTTTTCTATCATTGTCTGAATTCTTCTGGATAGTCAGAACTGATAAATTCTTGAAATTTTTACAAAGTTAGCATGAACAAGTTCTCTGTAACGTGGTAATTTTTCAGAATTTTTAGAGCTAGGGAAGTATCATAACAATGCCGCTCTTTACGGACTGTATTGTTTTGACATATTGTTGTTATGTTTGCATATGTTTGCATGTTTAATGATTCTATTTGAGGATAGGAGTATTAAATATGCAGAGGCATTTAGTATAAAATGTTGAATAATAATTTTAGTGATTTGCTATAGTAGACGATGATAAGGTTTTGCATTGATTTATACTAACTTATCTCACGAGTTCTTGTTGAGTTTTGTGTGGATGAAGCTTTTGAGATTTAGGGAAACCATGATATGAGAAGAATTAAGGAGACACAAAAGCTCAAGCTTGGGTATGCCTAAGGTGACCCAAGGTAATATTTCAAGAAGTCTCAAGCATCTAACCTTGGGGATGCCCCGGTAGGCATCCCACCTTTCTTCATCAACAATTATCGGTTAGTATCGGTTGATCCTAAGTTTTTGCTTCTTCACATGAGATGTGCTATTCTTGAAATGTCATTTTATTTCGTTTACTTGCTGTTTTAATAAAATAATTAGATCTAAAAGTTTTAAATAAAATAGAGCCCCCAAATAGTTACCGGAAAATCTAGATAAGCAGCATTCACATCCCGTCAAAGAAGCTCTTTCCTAGCACCGTTGCTCTAGTGCTTCACTTATATCTTTTTGAGCATGGTGTGCTTTAGTATTTTTATAGAAATTCTCTCTTGGTTCACTTAAATTAATTTGAGAGAAAGAAATATTATGCTCATGTTCTTCACTTATATTTTTTTGAGCTTATCAAAATCAACACATGAAAAATAGTCCCAAAGTGATCGATATCCAAGAAGGATATAACAAATACTTTCATGAAGATCGTTGGACAAAATAAACTTGATTCCTTGTAATAGTTTTGAGACATGATGATGTGATATGTGAGTCATGTTGATGATTAATTGTGCTTTAGTAAGATATTGGTGTTAAGGTTTGTGATTCCCGAAGCATGCACATATAGTCTCTCGTTATGCTGGGAAGTTGGAGAACAATTTATCCTTGATTGTCCTATCTTTGTGTGAAGGTCGAGGGTGCGTGATGGTTAACTCCTACCAACCTCCCCCCTAGGAGCATGCGTAGTATTACTTTGCTTCAAGGGCTAATAAACGTTTGCAATAAGTATGTGAGTTCTTTATGACTAATGTGAGTCCATGGATTATACGCACTCTCACCCTTTCACAATTACTAGCCTCTCGTGCCGCGCAACTTTCGCCGGTGCATAAACTTTATTATACCTTCCTCAAAACAGCCACCATACCTACCTATTATGGCATTTCCATAGCCATTCCGAGTTATATTGCCATGCACTTCTATCATATAGTTGACTTGAGCATTCATTTTTATCATATAGAGTCATACTATGTTATAGGTATCGAGTTGTAATTTTTATTTCTTTCGAGTTATAAGTAATAGAAGTGTGATGATCACCATTATCCATTATTAGAGCATGTCCCAATGATGATAGGATGATGGAGACCATGATTCCCCCACAAGTCTGGATGAGACTCCGAACTAAAAGAAAAAAAAAGAAAAAAAAGAAGAAAAAAAGAAAAAAATGAATGAAAGAAAAAAGAGAAGGGGCATGCAAATACCACACTTGTGCTTCAAAGTAGCACCATGTTTTTCATATATCAAGTCTGCGATGTTGTCACTTTCATATACTAGTGGGAATTTTCTATAGTAGAGTTTGATGCATACCCACTTAGTTTCATATACTTATAGATCTTAGTGCATCCGTGCATGGCAATCCCTACTCCTCACATTGATATCGATTGATGGACATCTCCATAGTCCATTAGTTTACCTAGTTGATGTGAGACTTTCTTCCCTTCTTTTCTCTACTACCACTGCATTCTATTCCACCTATATTGCTATATCCATGGCTTGCGCTCATGTATTACGTGAGAGTTGAAAATGCTGAAGCGCGTTAAAAAGTATGAACCAATTGTTTGGCTAACATTGGGGTAGTACATGATTTGTACTTTGAGCTGGGAAGACAGAGCATGACAAGACTATATGATTTTGTAGGGATAACGTTCTTTAGATTTGATATTCTGAAAGACATTGTTGCTTGTTGATATGTTTGAGTATTTAAATCTCATGTCAAAACTAGACTATTGCTTTGAACCATATAAAAGTCCAAATGTCCATGCTATAAAGAAAAGAATATGATATGACATGATAGGCAGCATTCCACATCAAAAATTCTATTTTTATCATTTACCTACTCGAGGACAAGCAGGAATTAAGCTTGGGGATGCTGATACGTCTCCAACATATCTATAATTTTTTATTGTTCCATGTCGTTATATTATCATTCTTGGATGTCTTACAATCATTTTATAGTCATTTTATATCATTTTTTGGTACTAACCTATTGACATAGTGCCAAGTGCCAGTTGTTGTTTTCTGCATGTTTTTTACATCGTAGGAAATCAATATCAAACGGAGTCCAAACACCGTGAAACTTTTTGGAGAATTTTTATGGACCAGAAGACACCCAATGGGCTGAAGCAGCACCAGGGGAGTGCCCCGAGGGGACACAACCCACTAGGACGCGCCAAGCCCCCCTAGCATGCCCAGGTGGGTTGTGTCCACCTCGGTGGACTCCCGCACCCCCTCTGTCGATGTCAAAACCGGCGGATCTTGGGTAGGGGTCCCGAACTATGCGTTTGTGGAACGATGGGAACAGGAGACAAGGGACTTAGTGTTTACCCAGGTTCGGGCCCTCTCGATCGAGGTAAAACCCTACTCCTGCTTGATTGATCTTGATAAATATGATTACAAGAGTTGATCTACCTCGAGATCGTAATGGCTAAACCCTGGAAGTCTAACCAGGGTGATTGCTATGAATTGGCTATTGTTGTTCAGCCTCTACGGACTAAACCCTCCAGTTTATATATGCACCGGAGGGCCCTAGGGTTTGTACATGACCATCTTGTAGAGGAAGGAAAGATTACACCCGAACCTAAAACCTGCCATTATATGCAAACAGGTGTCCTATCTGGATACGAGAGACGATCTTCAGCGATGATCTTCATGGCCCACCAGTCAGGCCCACAACGAGTTATCCGGCCATATGAGGACCCCTCAATCCAGGACTCCCTCACCCTCTTTACCCTATAAATTCACAAATATTCCGAAACCCTTCGAGGTAGACCTAGATCAGAAGTTCTGCCGCCGCAAGGCTCTGTACTCCATGAGATCCGATCTAGAGCCCTTTTCGGCGCTCTGCCGGAGGGGGAAATCATCACCGGCGGCCATCTTCATCATCCCGATGGCCACCATGATGAGGAGGGAGTAGTCCACCCTCAGGGTTGAGGGTTTGTACCAGTAGCTATGTGTCTAATGTCTCTTTCTCGTGTTATTGAGATGCACAATCTTGATGTACCGTGGGCTTTGTTAATATAGTCGGATCATATGTTGTTTTCCCCCTCTCTTGTTGTGATGAATTGAGTTTTCCCTTTGAGATTTCTTTGGATTGAATACTTTTATGGATTTGAGAACAATTGATATATGTCGTGCAATTGAATACTCGTGGTGACAATGCAGTATCATATTGATTCACTTGATATATGTTCTGGCCCTCAACTTGCGGATTCCCGCGGTGACATTGGGGTAATCTATGCATAGGGGTTGATGCACGTTCTTGTCTTTGTTTCTCCAGTAGAAATCTTGGGGCACTCTTTGAGGTTCTTTGCGTTGGATTGAGTATTATAAATCTGAATATGTTTTCGTGTTATCTTAGTAAGAACTCTTGATAGATCGATTGGAAAGAATAACTTGATGTTATGATAGTACGAACTCTTGATAGATTGATTGGAAAGGATGGCTACAAACAACTTCTTACGTTCTCCGCTAGATAGGAACTTTGGAGTGATTCTTCAACGCACTTTGAGGGATGGTTATATGATCCAATTATATTAGTATTGTTGAGAGATTGCAGTAGCGAAAGTACAGACCCTGGGCCTTGTTTTCAAGCATTGCAATACCGTTTGTGCTCACTTTTGTCACTTGCTACCTTGCTGTTTTTTATTGTTCGCACTACAAAAACTCAATATCTACTATCCATATTACACTTGTAGCACCATCTCTTGCCGAACTAGTGCACCTATACAATTTCCCATTGTATTTGGTGCGTTCGGGACACAAGAGGCTTTTTATTATTTGGTTGCAGGGTTGTTTGAGATAGACCATCTTCATCCTACACCTCCTATGGATTGATAAACCTTAGGTCATCCACTTGAGGGAAAATTGCTACTGTGCTACAAAATTCTACGCTTAGAGGCCCAACACGTGTCTACAAGAATAAAGTTGTGTGGTAGACATCAAGCCCTACCTAGGCTCAGCAGAGAGGTCCCCACCGGTCTACATCCTAAGCACTCCGGGATCATGGGCCATCGCCCGTTGCACTCCGGGTCGTTGCAAGAAGGGCGGACCAGGCACCACCTCTATACTGGATGGCGCCGGCCTAGCCGTGCCGCAATGTTGTACTGGACATCTGACAAAGCTTCGGCTGATACCATGACGCTGAGGCCCATAACTATTATCCCGTGGCGGTTAGTGCGTAAAGGCCAGAGGCCGGTGCAGAACAAATACCCAAACCTTACTGTATTAGTAGCTCGCGAAGACGAGTAGAGACTCACGATAATGTTACCCCATTGCCCCATCTCGAGGAAATATGGCAAGCGATAGCCCATCCCACTTGGGGGCGGCCTGCCTGCCCAGCCGTGCCTTGTAATTATCTCACGGGTGGTCCACGGGCCCGCCCGACTTTCACATCAACTCGGGGATACCCCTCAGGGTCGACCCGACTTTAACAGGTCTCAAATAAATTCCGGGTAACCATGTGTCCAAAAACTCAAGGGGGGACCCGAGGAATCACCCTCGGTGGATTCCGCTCGATGTAATCATCAAGGCGAACGTAGGAGGAATCACCCTCGAGGTTCACACTTGAGGTGTTGCACAACAGAGTCGTATCGGGAATGGTGAAAGAGGAATCACCCTCGATGACCACGACATAATAGCTACACAACATAGTCATCATCAGGAGTACGTTACGAGGTATCACCCTCGACACTCGATAGTAGCTCTGCAGAGTCGGACAACAAAAAGGCCGTGATGTGATGTGAGGTGTCGGGCTCTGGTTGTCGATCACGTTGATGGAGTCATCGATGATGAAGCAGGGGCAACAATCAAAAGGTGGGGGTCACTAACGGGTCACTAACCAACCTATACTAAGCAGTTTAGGATAAGCGGGTAGGTAACTGAAAGATCGTGGATGTCGCCTAGAGGGGGGGTGAATAGGCGCTTTAAAATAATTACGGTTTCGGCTTGAACAAATGCGGAATAAGCCTAGCGGTTAATTTGTCAAGCACAAAACCTACAACAACTAGGCTCACCTATGTGCACCAACAACTTATGCTAAGCAAGATAAACAACTAGGTGATAGCAAGATATATGACAAGAAACAATATGGCTATCACAAAGTATAGTGCATAAGTAAAGGGCTTGGGTAAGAGATAACCGAGGAACACGGAGACGACGATGTATCCCGAAGTTCACACCCTTGCGGATGCTAATCTCCGTTTGGAGCGGTGAGGAGGCACAATGCTCCCCAAGAAGCCACTAGGGCCACCGTAATCTCCTCACGCCCTCGCACAATGTAAGATGCCGTGATTCCACTAAGGGACCCTTGAGGGCGGTCACCGAACCCGTACAAATGGCGACCCTTGGGGGCGGTCACCGAACCCGTACACTTTGGCAACCCTTGGGGGCGGTCATCGGTATCCGTCAAATTGCTCGGGGCGATCTCCACAACCTAATTGGAGACCCCGACGCTTGCCCGGAGCTTTACACCACAATGATTGAGCTCCGAACACCACCAACCGTCTAGGGCGCCCAAGCACCCAAGAGGAACAAGCTCAAGGGTACCAAGCACCCAAGAGTAATAAGCTTCTCAAACTTCACTTCCACGTATCACCGTGGAGAACTCAAACCGATGCACCAAATGCAATGGCAAGGGCACACGGAGTGCCCAAGTCCTTCTCTCCCAAATCCCACCAAAGCAACTAATGCTAGGGAGGGAAATGAGAGGAAGAACAAGAAGGAGAACACCAAGAACTCCAAGATCAAGATCCAAGGGATTCCCCTCACCTAGAGGAGAAAGTGATTGGTGGAAATGTGGATCTAGATCTCCTCTCTCTTTTCCCCCCAAAACTAGCAAGAATCCATGGAGGGATTGAGAGATAGCAAGCTCGAAGAAGGTCAACAATGGGGGAAGAACACGAGCTCAAAGGATAAGGTTCATTGGGGAAGAAGACCACCTTTTATAGGTGGGGAAAATCCAACCGTTATGCTCATAGCCCGCACAGAGCGGTACTACCGCTCCAGGAGCGGTACTACCGCTAGGGCGGTAGTGCCCCTTTGGAAAACAATAGCGAGGAGGCAAAAAGTCCAGAAAAACCATCGGAGCGGTAGTACCGCTTGACCTCACGGTACTACCGCTAGGGGTAGCGGTAGTACTGCTAAGGGTAGCGGTACTACTGCTTGCGAGCGGTACTAAAAAATTACATCCGTGCCTACCACCGCTGGACTTGTGACGAGTTTTTGGTCCCGAGCGGAAGTAGCCATGGAAGTACCGCGGTAGTACTACTCCAAGCGGTAGTACCGCTCCCGAAAGCGGTAGTAAAAAATTACTTCCGCTCCTACCCGCGGTAGTACCGCTGCAACCTTTTCAGAACACCAAAACGACCACAACTTTTGCATACGAACTCCGAATTCGATGAAACCAAGTTTGTTGGAAAGCTAGCAACAAGGGCTAACACAATATTGATAGAAATATCAATAAGAAGGAAATTGGAAAAGTCCCAAAAGAAAATGGTGAGAACCCTTCCTCGGATAAGACCGATAAAACATCCAACACCGAAAACATCATAGAAGACGCATGTGAACTCCGTTTTCTATTAACTCAAGCTTGTCATCAAGATGACCATAAGCTCTAAGACTCACAAAGAGAACCAAACAAGAACCAAGAAACATGATGCAAGGATGCAATGGTTTGAGCTCTCTACTAACGATACGATCAAGCTACCAACTTGAGAGCCCCCCTTGATAGTACGACAAACGATCCTATAACCCGGTCTCCCAACTACCACCACGAGAACGGTAAAATAGAAAACCTATCAAGGGCAAACCTTTGCTTTGCACAAGTCCACTTGAGCTAGATGTAGACGATCTTGACTTCCTCAAGTTGGACCACCTTTCTTGATTGCGTTGTCTCGATGAAGACTAGTAGATTGCTCCCACATACTCCACTATGGGTGAGCCACTCTCCGGCATATCTTCACAAGTCCATTGTCACCACAATGGACGGAAAGCTTCAAGCACTTGATCTCTTTGTGATGCTCCAGTTGAACTTGCACACCGCAACCTAACCCCACAAAGAACTCTCACGAAGACCATGGGTTAGTACACAAAGCATGATTGACAATGCTTACCATACCATGGGATTGCTTGATCCCTCTCGGTACATCTTCTACACTTTGTGTGTTGATCAACTTGATTCATTCTTTGACTTAGTCTTGATCAACATTGAATCTTTCCAACTCTCTTCATTTGGATGATGTCTTGAAGGTAAACATGAATGATCACAAACTCTTCTTCTTCAAGACATGCTTGCGATAGGCTCAACACCCACAAGACCAATCTTTGGATAATTCCTTAATAGCATCTTGGTCATCACAAACTCTCCTTGAAACCAACAAATGAACTCCAAGAAAAGCCTATGGACAAACCCTTCAAATATAACTCAAGGCAATCATTAGTCCATAGAGATTGTCATCAATTACCAAAACCAAACATGGGGGCACTACATGTTCTTTCAGTAACAATGGCAGGTACAAAAGCAGGTTATGCATCAGAATAGGAGCAAACAATAACAGTAGCAAAATCTAATGCAAGCATGAGAGAGAATAGACTGGGCGATATCGGGATGATCAAGGGGGGCTTGCCTGGAAGCTCTGCTGACATGGAAGGAGGGTCATCATCGACGTAGTCGACCACAGCGGCATCGTCAGCGGCCTCGGGGTCTACCGAAGAGAAGAGGAGGGAGAAACAGTAAATACAAGGGACACATGTGCCATATAGACGCACGACACGACAATAAGCGGTGCTAGGGGGTGTTCTAACGTAGTGCTACACGATACCGGCGAAGAGCGATAACATCCGGTAATGTTTTCCTGAAGTTATGCATTTTCGAACAACTGAAACGGAGGGGGACAGTTGCATGTTCGTTATGATGGGGGCATGTGGCAGATGAACGGACCGCTTATTCGGATTCGTCTCGTCGTTCTGAGCAACTTTCATGTATAAAGTATTCTTATCCGAGCTACGGATTATTTTAGATGAATTATCAAAGTTTTAAAAATCATTAAAAAACCTGGAATTTATTTCATTCGAATTAAACAGCAAAATACTTTTATTACACAGGGCAGATCCAGCCACAGTCAATGACATGTGGGCCCAAACATCTCTATAGTCAGCATTGACTAGGTCAAAGTTGACCAATTAACAGGGTCAAATGGACCCAGCTGTCAGTGTCACATATATTTAAAATATTGCTTTAATTAGTCTAATTAGTGATGGGTCCCTATGTCATAGAGCAATTAGGTAGTTAAATAGTTAATTAGACAATTAACTAAGGTGATTAAGTTAATTAATTAAATCTCTAATTATTTATATAAATAATTATTTATTTTATTATTTATTTTATTATTTGTTTTGTTTTTGTCCAGGGCATGGGGCCCCAATGTCATAGGCCAATGGGGCCATTTGGGTCGGGCGCGGCTAACGGGCGTAGGGGAGCAGACGCCCGACCTGGAAAGGGCCGAGTGGGCGTGGCTGGGTGCCAGCGCGCACGCGAGCGCGCGCGCAGGCGGCCTACCGGTAACTAGCGCTGCCGGGCAGGAGCGGACAATGACCGGGGTTGCGACAGCCACTGCTGCAGTCGCGGCAGCAAAGGGCAGCAGCAACTGCAGGGTAGGGGGAGGAGAGAAGTGGTCGGGCGGCGACGGTAGGTGGCGGCACAGGGCAAGCACAGAGAATGCAACGAGACACACAGTGGGGCAGAGGCGGGTCAGCCATGGTGGCGAGGATGAGCGATGGCGCGCAGGCGGGCAGGGAAGGCTGCAGCAGTCGGGGATGTGCGAGCAGCGGCGATGCGGGCCGCGGCGGGCACGACGCGTGCATGCGCATGGCGCGCTCTGGCTGCGCCGGGACTTGTTGGAGCGAGGCGGACGGCAGGGCGAGCGCACAGGGGGGGAAAGGGATGGAGGGGTGCTCACAAAGGAGCGCAGGGGCGGAAGTGGGCTCGAGGAGGCGGATGGGGTGGCGATGTCAAGGGCGCCGGCAACGTCGGGGCGGCCTCCCCCCGATCCAAACGAGATCGAGCAAAGAGGGGCGGGAAGGCGGCGGCGGGGAGGAGGTCCGACGATGGGGCGGTCCGACGTGGAGTCGGGAACGCGTCTGGCGACGACGGTGCAGCACCGAGCGGCGTCGGCGTGGTGGCGCAGGGGACGGGCGGCGGTGGCGGGCCCGATCCAGGTTGGATCAGGAAGGAGAGAAGCGAGGGGAGAGAGCGTGAGTGGGGTTGGGCTAGACCTGGCCATGGGCAGCCCGGCCCGGTCGGCCCGACCCGGCCCGGCCCGACCTTGTCCACGGGCCGGGCTCGGGCCTAGATTTCAGGCCCGGTGGCCGGGCTGGGCCGGGCCCGGGCCCGTCATTTTTGCACATTAGCGAAGGGGCCCGGCCCGAGGCCCGAGGCCCGTCGGGCTTTTGCATGTTCGGGCCGGGCTCGGGCCCGATTTTTAGGCCCGACGGTCGGGCTCGGGCCTGGGTTTTTTGCACCGGGCTTTGGTAGGCCCGGCCCGAAGCCCGGCCCGGCCCGAGGTTTGGCCAGGTCTAGGTTGGGCTAGGGTTTGATACGTCTCAAACGTATCTACTTTTCCAAACACTTTTGATATTGTTTTGACCTCATTCTTGCATGATTTGGACTAAACTAACCCGGACTGACGCTGTTTTCAGCAGAGCTGCCTGTATGGTTTATTTGTGTGCAGGAAAATGGATTTTTAAGCATCTCAGAAAAATCCACGAAAAATCACGAAAAATCCACGCACCCGAAGAAACAAAATGCCAGAAGTGGGGCCAGAGGGGGCCAGGGGGTGCCCAGGCGCCCTGTGGGCGCGCCCCCCCTGGGCCGCGCCGGGGGGGGCCTGGGTGGGCCCCACACCCCCTGGTGCCCTACTTTAGCCCGTATTTTTCCTCCCGACGCAGAAACCCCAGATCGGAAGTCCTTTCGCTGTTTTTCGTCGCGGAGCCGCCGCCACCCTCTGTTCTTCTTCGGGAGGGCTAATCTGGAGGCTGATTTGGCCTCCGCAGAGGGGAGATCGTCGCCATCGTCATCATCATGACCACTCCATCATCCCTCCATGACTTCCCCCTTCATGTGTGAGTAATTCCCTTGCTGTAGGCGAAGGGGATGGTAGGGATTGGATGAGTTAGATCATGTAATAGTTCGTCAGATTGTTGGGGGCATGTTGCCTATCATCTAGTATGGTGTTTATCATCTTTGCTACAACTTGTTATTCTTAATGCTTGACACTTAGGGCCCGAGTGCCATGATTTCAGATCTGAACCATATGTGTTTGCATGAATATATTTGTGTTCTTGATCCTATCTATGAGTTGTATGCACCTGTTACGGTTCGGAACCGGCGATCCCAAAAGTGACAGCTTGGGACACCAAAGGGGATGGTCCGTAGTTTGAGGATTACATGTATCCATTGAGTTCATTGCTTTGTTCCGGTGCTCTTTGACATGAGCACCTTAATATCCATTAGTTCCTTTTGGCCCCGTTCGTAGCGGGATGGTAGGACAAAAGATGTTGTGCAAGTTCTTATTGCAAGCACGTACAACTACATACGGGATACATGCCTAATGTTTGATATTTGCCTAGATGATCATTACTTTTCCGTGTGCCGTGCCCCAAGTTAGAATCTATCTCATCCATGCAACACCCAACCATCCATCTCCCTAGCCTACAGTATTTTAAACCTTGTTTGTCACTAGTTGCTACTTTTGCCATTTACTACTGCTATTTACTTTTGCTGTTTACTTTTACTATTACTATCATCACTATCATATCACTGTTACCACTTATCTTTTGTTGCAAGTTAGTATATTTCAGGTGCGGTTGAATTGACAACTCAACTGTTAAAGCTTATAAATACTCTTTGGCTCCCCGTGTGTCGAATCAATAAATTGGGTTATTCTTACCCGTGAAGACTATCTCGATCCCTTACGGTTGAGGGTTATCAGGGTTACATTCCCCCTGGGTGGGGTTATAGCCAAGGGTAGTGGGTGGCCTGGCCTGCTGGGCCTTGGCCCAGTTGGGCCAGGGTACAGGGGGTTCCCCCTTTTCCTTTTCTTTTTTTATTTACTTTTTTTAATTATCTACCACAATATTTCAGTTTAGTTAAAATGCAAAATTAGTTTCTAAATTAGTATTTCTACTTCTACTTCTGTCACAAAAAGTTTCACCCACAAGTAAAATAGTTTAACATTTTAGAAAATACAAAAGGCATTTAAATGATTGTTTAAGCCACTGTTATATTCGCAAAAGGGCACTTAAATACTTTATCAAAGTGTTCTGTCACCACCATAATTAGCTATGGAATATTCGCCACACTTTGAACATTTTTGTTTTGACATTTTGAAAACTTTTAATTTTGACTTTGTTTTAATTTGAATTTGAACCTGTTTCGAACCTAAGTGAGTTTAATAACAGTAACAGTGATGACGTGGCCTCCTTAGTAGAGGGTTACTGTAGCTTAATTATCCAAGTGTCAACTCAAATAAAAGTAAAATTTCATAAAGTAAATAGAAAGGCCATTCGCAGAGGGAAGTAGGGATTTGTAGAGGTGCCAGAGCTCAAAGCTTAAATTGAGAGATAAAAATAATTTTGGGAGGCATAATTTTCCCGTCAACGAAAACGACTTAGAGTTCCCAATACTTTCTATGCAAGATATATCATAGGCGGTTCCCAAACAGAAATCAAAGTTTATTACTTTTTCCACCATTCTTTCACAATCCATGGCTAACCGTATCCACGGGTTCCCTCCATACCAACACTTTCCAAGGAATTTATTATTTGACAACATAAAGTAAATTCATTTTTCATTTCGGGACTAGGCATCCCTAATACCTTTGTCGTACTCTCGTGCAATGACAAGTGAATAAACACTAATCTTGAGAATAACACATCTAGCATGGTAAAATATCAGCCACCCCTCAGTGCCTCATGAGCGGCACGGGCACACAAAACATGAGTTTATTTTGAAATTTAGAGATGGCACATACAAATTTGCTTAGAACGGCAAGGGAATACCGCATATAGGTAGGTATGGTGGACTCATGTGGCAAAACTGGGTTTAAAGAGTTTAGATGCACAAGTAGTATTTCTACTTAGTACAAGTGGAGGCTAGCAAATAGACTGGGAAGAAACCAACCAAGAAATGAAAAATCACATAAGCGAGCATTGACCATAACTAACACTGAATAATGCACCACAAGTAGGATGTAATTTCATTGCATAACTATTGACTTTTGTGCTTGCTTAGGGAATCACAAACATTAAAATCAATATTCTTACTAAAACATAATTACTCATTAACATGACTCACATATCACTATCATCATATCTCAAAACTATTACAAAGAATTAAGTTTATGTTGTCCAAGGATCTTCATGGAAGTTTTTATTATATCCTTCTCGAATATCTATCACTTTGGGACTAGTTTCATATGTTGCTTTTTGATATGCTCAAACAAATCCAAGTGAAGAACATGAGCATAATATTTTCTTTTTCTCAAAATATTCTAAGTGAAGCAAGAGAGAATTTCTACAAAAATATTAAAGCAGGTCGTGCTCAAAAAGATATAAGTGAAGCACTAGAGTAAATGACAAAGTACTCCAAAAAGATACAAGTGAAGATCAAGCGAGTGGTTATGTAAATAGGTAGCTATTTGAGGACTCTCTCTTATTTAAAAACTTTCAGATCTAAGTATCTTATTAAAACAGAAAACAAAACAAAACAAAATGATTTTCCAAGAATAGCACAACTCATGTGAAGAAGTAAAAACTTAGGCTCAACCAATACTAACCGATAATTGTTTATGAAAAAAGTGGGATGCCTTGTGAGGCATCCCCAATCTTAGATGCTTGAGACTTTTTGAAATATTATCTGGGGATTCCTTGTGCATCCCCAAGCTAGAGCATTTGTCTCTCCTTAATTCCTCTCATATCACGGTTTCCTAAATCTCAAAAACTTCATACACACAAAACTCAACAAGAACTCGTGAGATAAGTTAGTATAAATCAATGCAAAACCTTATCATTACCTACTGTAGAAAATCACTAAAATTATAATGTAACATTGCATATTAAATGCATGTGCATATTTAGTACCCCTATCCTCAAATAGAATCATTAAACATGTAAACATAACATCAATCTGTCTAAACAGGACAGTCTGTAAAGAGTGCAATTTTTCTCATACTTCCCTCGCTCAAACAATTATGAAGAAATACCAAATTACAGAGAACTTATTAATGCTCACTGTGTAAAAAATTCAAGATTTTATCACGTTCTGACTATCCATAAGAATTCACAAAAGGATAGAGAACTTTCTGTTTTCAAACAACAACATATAGGCTTACAAAATAAGCATGGTAAAGGCTATCCTTGACACTTTTATTGAAATAAAACATGCAAACCATTATTATAAATACCAGCAAGAAAATTAAAATAAAATAAAATGACGCTCCAAGCAAAACTCATATCATGTAATGAATAAAAATATAGCTTCAAGTGAGGTTACCGATAATGTTGGAGACGAAAGAAGGGATGCCTTCTAGGGCATCCCCAAGCTTAGTTTCTTGGGTATTCCTTGAATGTTACCTTGGAGTGCCTTTAGTATCCCCAAGCTTAGTGTCTTGCCACTCCTTATTCTCCTCATATCGACATCTCACCCAAAACTTGAAAACTTAAATCACACAAAACTTAATGGAACTTCGTGAGATGGGTTAGTATGATAAAACAAATCATTCACTTTGGGTACTATCAAAGACAATATTCATAATTGTTTTCAAACAATGCCTACTGTAGCATATCATTTCTACAATTTATATTGACCAATATAAGCCTTAGAAACTAGAGAACAAGCAAACTATGCTTTGAAAATAGAATCTGTCAAAAAACAGAACGGTTTGTAAAGATCTGAATTAATGTCATACTTTTGCAACTCACAAAATTCTAAAAACTTAGGACAGTGTATTCAATTTGTATAAAATCATCTGTAAAAATTTCAAAATTTTATCACGTTCCAGTGAAGCACACAAATTCCAGCACTGGACGCAAAAGTTTCCGCTTTTGCACAGCATCAAGTCAACTATCATCCACACTGTCCCAAAGGCTTTACTTGGCACTTTATTGAAATAAAACATGTAGAACATGATTACCATAGTAGCTTAACCATATGAACACACAAAATAGTAGGGGTAAACGTTGGGTTGTCTCCCAACAAGCGCTTTTCTTTAATGCCTTTTAGCTAGGCATGATGATTTCAATGATGCTCGCATAGAAGTAAAGAATTGAAACATAACAGGAGCATCATGAATCACATGGAAAGCACATTTAAGTCTTACCCACTTCCTATGCATAGGGATTTTGTGATCAAACAACTTTTGGGAGCAAAAATCAACTAGCATAGGAAGGCAAAACAAGCAAAAACTTCAGGATTTTCAACACATAGAGAGGAAACTTGATATTATTGCAATACCTACAAGCATATGTTCCTCTCTCATAATAATTTTCAGTAGCATCATGAATGAATTCAACAATATAACCATCACATAAATCATTCTTTTCATGATGCAAAAGCATAGAAATTTTGCTACTCTCCACATAAGCAAATTTATTCTCATGAATAGTAGTGGGAGCAAACTCAACAAAATAACTATCATGAGACACTTGATTGGCATAATGCAATTGAAAATTAAAATCATGATGATAAGTTTCATGGTTATCACTATTGTTTATAGAATACATCTCATCACCATAATCATCATAGATAGAAACTTTGTTGTCATAATCAATTGGAACCTCTTCCAAAGTAGTGGATTCATCACTAAATAAAGTCATGACGTATCCAAATCCACTTTCGTCAATATAATCATCATAAATAGGAGGCATGCTACCATCATAATAAATTTTCTCATCAAAACTTGGGGAACTAAAAATATCATTTTCATTAAACATAGCTTCATGGAAATTCAAAGAATTCATACTAACAACATTGCAATCATGCTCATCATTTATGCCAAACATTTTATAGCATTATTCTTCTAACAATTGAGCACAATTTTCCTTTCCATCATTTTCACGAAAGACATTATAAAGATGAATAATATGATGCAACCTCAATTTTTTTTTGTAGTTTACTTTTATAAACCAAACTAGTGATAAAACAAGAAACTAAAAGGTTCAATTGCAAGATCTAAAGATATACCTTCAAGCACTCACCTCCCCGGCAACGGCGCCAAAAAAGAGCTTGATGTCTACTACGCAACTTATTCTTGTAGACTCGTGTTGGGCCTCCAAGCACAGAGTATTGTAGGACAGTAGAAATTTTCCCTCAAGTGGATGACCTAAGGTTTATCAATCTGTGGGAGGCGTAGGATGAAGATGGTCTCTCTCAAACAACCCTGTAACCAAATAGCAAAGAGTATCTTGTGTCCCCAACACACCAAATACAATGGTAAATTGTATAGGTGCACTAGTTCAGCGAAGAGATGGTGATACAAGTGTAATATGGATAGTAGATATTGATTTTTATAATAGTGACAATAAAAACAGCAAGGTAGCAAGTAACAAAAATGAGCACAAACAGTATTGCAATGCTTGAAAACAAGGCCTAGGGTTCGTACTTTCACTAGTGCAATATCTCAACAAAGCTAATATAATTGGATCACATAACCATCCCTCAACATGCGATGAAGAATCACTCCGAAAATCCTATCTAGCAGAGAACAAAAGAAGAAATTGTTTGTAGGGTACGGAACCACGTCAAAGTTATTCTTTCCAATCGATTTATCAAGAGTTCGTACTAAAATAACATCAAGTTATCCTTTCCGATCAATCTATCAAGAGTTCGTACTAAAATAACACCATATGATACACATCAACCAACTCTAATGTCACCTAGATACTCTAATGTCACTGCGAATATCCGTGAGTTAATTATACGACATGCATCAAATAATTTCATATTCATAATACTCAATCCAACACAAAGAACCTCAAAGTGTGCCCCAATATTTCTACCGGAGAAACAAATACAAGAACATGCATCAACCCCTATGCATAGATTACCCCAATGTCACTTCGAAAATCCACAAGTTGAGTGCCAAAACAAATATCAAGTGAATCAATATGATACCCCATTGTCACCACGGAAATTCATAGCAAGACATGCATCAAGTGTTCCCAAATCCATAAAAGTATTCAATCCAAAGAAATCTCAAAGGGAAAACTCAATTCATCACAACAAGATAGAGAGGGGAAAATACCATATGATCCGACTATATTAACAAAGCCCGTGATACATCAAGATTGTGCATATCAAGAACACAAGAGAGAGAGATTAAACACATAGCTACTGGTACAAACCCTCATCCCTGAGGGTGGACTACTCCCTCCTCATCATGGTGGCCACCGGGATGATGAAGATAGCCACCGTTGATGATTTCCCCCTCCGGCAGAGTGTGGGAGAAGGGCTCTAGATTGGATCTCGTGGTTTTGGAACTTGCGGTGGCTGGAATAAAATTTCATTGACTCCCCTAGGTTTTGTGAAATATTTGGGCATTTATAGAGTGAAGAGGTGGTGTGGGAGGCCACTGAGGTGGGCACAACCCACCTGGGCGCGCCTGGGCCCCCAGGCGCACCCTGGTGTGTTGTGGCCCACTCGGGGCACCCCCAGGTGCTTCTGTGGCCCACTAGATGTCTTCTGGTCCGAAAAAATCTCCAAAAAGTTTTGCTGCATTTGGACTCCATTTGATATTGATTTTCTGCGATGTAAAAAACAAGCAAAAATCAGCAACTGGCACTGGGCACTATGTCAATAGGTTAGTCCCAAAAAATGATATAAAGTTGCTATAAAATGATTGTAAAACATCCAAGAATGGTAATACAACAGCAAGGAACAATAAAAAATTATGGATACGTTGGAGACGTATCAACGCCTTTTGTCTAAAGTTGACTCATCTCCAATCCCTTCTTTTTCAAGATCTATATTAGCAAACAAAGATTCAATAGGAGTCAAACCAATCATCTTAAGATCTTCATCATTGTTACAAGTTTCGGGTTTAGCAGCCATGTTGTTTACTAAGGTAGTTTGATTGTTAGAAATTTGTCCTAATAGAATTTCAACATGAGTAAGTTGAGATTTTAGACTGGATATTTACTTAGTAACATCATCAAGATCCTTATTGATATATTTGTCAATGCTTTTTGTTCCTTAAGCTCGTTATGGAAGATACTTTTATGCTCAAATTGCAAAGACATAAAACTTTTCATATTATTTTTTATTTCTCCCAACTTCCTAAGGTAAAGATCAAGATCTCCAGGTTGAGACATGACAACAAAGCGATCTAGCACACAAGCAAACAAAAAGACGAATGGAAAAATGGCGAATAAAAAGGAAAATATTCATTTTTCTGAAAACATTTTAGAAGTGGGGGAGATGAAAACGAGAGGCGAATGGCAAATAATTTAAGTGCAAGAGATGAGAGTTTATGACAAGTACTTGGTAGGCTTTATGTAGAACCTCCCTGGCAACGGCGCCAGAAATTATGCCTGCTACTTCTTGAGCTTGCATTGATTTTTTTTCCTTGAAGAGGAAAGGGTGATGCAGCAAAGTAGAGGTAAGTATTTCCCTCAGTTGAGAACCAAGGTATCAATCCAGTAGGAGGCACCAGCAAGTCCCCAATCTATGCACCTGCACAAACTAACAAACAATTGCACACAACACAAAAAGGCGTTGTAAATCCCTTCACGGTCACGAATAAGAGTGAGATCTAATACAGAGATATAAAACAAATAAAAGTCAATAAAACTCAGCGAGGTATTTTTGTGTTTTTGGTTTTATAGATCTGAAAATATATGATCAAAAATAGACCCGAGGGCCATAGGTTTCACTAGAGGCTTCTCTCTCGAAGAAAGCATACAGTGGGTCGACAAATTAATTTCTAGCAATTGATAGAAAAGTGCAAAGTTATGATGATATTTAAGGCAATGATTATGAATATAGGCATCACGTCCGTGACAAGTAGACCTACTCATGCTTGCATCTACTACTATTACTCCACTCATCGACCGCTATCCAGCATGCATCTACAGTATTAAGTTAAAAATAGAGTAACGCCTTAAGCAAGATGACATGATGTAGAGGGATAAACTCATGCAATATGATATAAACCCCATCTTTTTATCCTTAATGGTAGCAATACAATACGTACCTCGCTACCCTTTCCGTCACTTGGTGATGACCACGCAATATTGAACCCATCACAAAGCACCTCTCCCATTGCAAGAAAACCCAATCTAGTTGGCCAAACCAAATCGATGGATTGAAGAGAAATACAAAGCTATCAAATCATGCATATAAGAATTCAGAGAAGACTCAAATACTATTCATAGATAATCTGATCATAAATCCACAAATCATCGGATCTCGACAAACACACAGTAAAAGAAGATTACATCGAATAGATCTCCAAGAACATCAAGGAGAACATTGTATTGAAGATCAAAGAGAGAGTGAAGACATCTAGCTACTAACTGTGGACGCGTAGGTCTGTGGTAAACTACTCACACATCATCGAAGGGGCAGCAAGGTTGATGTAGATACCCTCCATGATCGAATCCCCTCCGGCAGAGTACCAGAAATGGCCTCCAGATGGGGTCTCACACGGTGAGAGACCTGCAGTGGTGGAAAAGTATTTTCATGGACTCCTCTGATGTAATGGGAATATTTGAGAATTTATAGAGGCGGAGTTAGGGTTAGGGGATCCTCGAGGGACCCACAAGCCCAGGGGCGCTCCCCTAAGGCTTGTGGCCTCCACGGGACTCCTCTGACCTCCTCCCCAAGTCTTCTGGGTGTCTTCTGGTCCAAGAAAAATCATTACGAAAGTTTTACTCCATTTGGACTCCGTTTGATATTCCTTTTCTGAAAAACTCAAAAACAAGGAAAAAACATAAACTGGCACTGGGCTCTAGGTTAATAAGTTAGTCCAAAGTAATATAAAATAGCATATTAATGCATATAAAACGTCCAAAGTTGATAATATAATAGCATGGAACAATAAAAAATTATAGATACGTTAGAGACGTATCAGAGGCTTAAGTTTTTCAACATGAAATTTCTCACAGATGGATAGGTTGAACAAAAAAAGAAGTTTCAGGTGGACAAATGGGCTTTTGAACGCGCTCAGCTTCTATTTACAACAACTTGTGGTCAAATTCTAGTAAACTTTTTGGCACAGGATGTTGATTTTATGGATTAGGCCGATCATTCGTTTGTGACTGGCAAAAACAGTGGTTGGGTTAGATATTATTGCCATGTTCAGTCTGGGTGTTTTCTAAACCTGATGAACAATTAATCCTTGGGATTTTGTACCGTATGTAAGCTGGAGTTAGATGTTGTTGCCCTTCTCAACTCAGCCGTGACTGTCATACTTTCTATGAAACAAGACAAATGGCTTGCCATTTCCTTAATTAAAGAGAGATATATTGTAACAGATCCCAACCAAGGGAAATAACATCACTCTCGTCGGCAGCTTGATCTCATTGTGCATTACAAAACCCAAGTGTTTAGCGCCCGCCAGCACCCACAAACTCATTTTCAACTAGCACACCAAATAGGTTTTTATTCTTCATAAGAAAGGCTGCATGACGGTGACAGATTTAGATTCTGACATTTGGGACCCACGAGGAAAAATCCTATCCAAGGCGGTGTCGACTTAGTCACCAAACGATTCTACCTACTAGTCATTGGATTGACATCCAACATCTGTCGTGTTCCTTCTATCTCTTGTCTTATTCCTTGAGCCACCCAAACCATACCATGTCGTCGGTCCTGCCTGCTCCTGCCTCACACGGCTGGCTACGCCTCTGCCACTGTCACATCCCTAGTAAGTGCATGCATTAGGACTAGCTAGAGTGTGCATCATGTTTACTTTTTCCAGAAACTTGAAATGGGAATGACAGAAATCCCAGCACCCCTCTTCTAACAACTAGGGTTTAATAAAATCTTTTCCAATGTACCCAAAATGCCCTTCAAAATGTTCATCATCTTTGCCTTGGTCTTAAACCTCTGACAAAAATGGTGCACAATTTTCTAGGACATCCAAAAGTCACTGGATTAATTCATATTGTTTTTGCATTTGGGCATTTAAATGCTATAAAATATTTTAGGTTCCCAAATAATCATAAACAAAAATGTTCCATGTTGTTCATATTATATACAGTGGGCATGAGTAGTTTTATGATTTATAAAAATGTTCTAGCATTTTTATTAATTCAACAAAGTTGAAAAAGAAACAAAACAGAAAATAAAATAGAAGAGAGAGAGAGAGCACAGCCCACTTACCTGGACCAGCCGGCCCACCTGGCGGCCCAGCACTGTGCTGGCCCGAGCCAGCCAGCTGCTTCGGCAGCCAGGCAGGCAGGTGACGCCGGCGCATGGCCGCGTGCCACCGCGGCAGCTGCTTGCCGCCTGGCCGCTGCCTCGCCGCGGGAACGGTCTGGACGACCTCCACGTCGCGCCCCGAAGCCGCTGGACACATTCACTCCCCCTGCCTCTCTCCCTCGCCCTCCCCTCGCATGGCCGACGCTCCCGCCACCGTTCTGCCGCCGTAACCGCAGCCACCAAGCTCCCCTCGCCTCGCCGTCATGTCCCCGAGCTCCCTCTCCTCGCGCTGAAGCTCTGCGTCGAGCCACGCATCGCCGGAAGCCCCAACATGCCGTCTCCGTCGACTTCTCCCCCTGTTCGGCCGTCAAGATCGTCGGCGACCTCACCGTCGCAGCAATTTGTCCCCGACCTCGCCGTCAGCTCCAACGCGACCGCCATGAGCTTGGCCACCTCCCTATCCCCTCTGTTCTCCCTCTCGAGCTCTATAACGACAGCACGAAACTCACCCGCACGCGCCGCCGCGGAGCTCGTCGCCGATGAGACTCCGGCCACCCAACGGCTGCGCCACCCTGTCCATCAGCTCCACCGCACCCCCAGGAGCCTAAAGCACCTCTCCACGAGCCTCGTCGTGCCTCCTAGCAACTAGCCCGAGCTCACCCGAGCTCCGGCAGCCGCCAAGGTCGTCACCGGCGCCGTTTCCGACGACCCCGAGGCCAACCACCACCACCACCACTAGATGCGGCACACTCCCCGCATCACATAGATGTGCTCCGCCGCCAATTTGGTCGCCGGAGCGCAAATCCCGCATCGCACTGCCGCGTCTGGCCACGCCGGCGGCTAAACGCCGGCCGATTTGACCCTCTTTGACCACGGGTGGGCCTAGTTTGACCCGCTGGGGTCAATGACAGGTGGGGCCTAGCCGGCTAATTAAGTTAGGATTAGCACTAATGTTTAATTAGTTAAATTAATGACACTGACACGCGGGACCCACTATCAGGTTTGACCTGGACTAGGTCTATTGACCTGCTGGCGTCAGCATGATGTCATGTTGACGTAGTAAAGGCTTTTCTGGAATTATTTGATTTAAAACAATTCAGGAAATTCCAGAAAATGCTTTAAACTTCAAAAAATCATATAAATTCAACAGTAGCTCAGATGGAAAAGTTTTATATATGAAAATTGATCAGAAAAATCCAATCTTTCCATTGGTGCTGGTTTCATGCATGTTTAAGGAAGTTAACCTTGATGTTCACATCAAAACATGAAAATGCACTTTAATAAATAATAGTTTGGGTATAAGTTTGAATCTTTGGTTCAAATGAGCTCAAACCTTTCTGTTTATAGTTGCATTAGCCCGAAATACATTCATATTGCCATGTCATGAACATGCATCATATTGTTGCATTTGTTTGTATATTGATTGTATCGTCGGTGTTCTCCGTGGTAGGTCCTGCTCCCGAGGATACATCTACGTATCCAACCGAAGAGCAGTACCCGACAACCAATATGTCAGGCAAGCAACCCATTGATCATTCCGATACAAACCCATCTTCTCGCTCCTTCTCTCTTTTACTGCATTAAGGCAACAGCATGTGAACTGCTACTTGCTGCGGTAGTTGAACCCTATTCCTTTGCATGACCTGTCATTGCCACAGTAAATAGTTGAAACCCACTAGCATGTGTAGGAGTTGATTAAGCCATGTGATGTGTGTTCTACCATGCTATTTGTTTATGTTGCCTACTATGCTTAGAGTTGTGTCAGGTCTGGTTCATCTGGGTGATGGATCAGAGTGAAATGATCATGTCCGGTAAAGAGAGTGAAGTATGGAACATGCTTGGTAAAGGTATCGATGAAAGGCCATGTAGGAGTACATGGTGGGTTGTTTCATTGGAACCATCCATAGGACCTGCGATCTGTATATGTAATTCAAGTTTCAGCTACTACCACACATTAGGATCCTTAATTGACTCTCTCGACTTATTAACTGCCCTTGTCCTCTGTCCAGGAGTTGCAACTAGTTTCTGGTGTTTGTATTTTACTGGTGGTCGTGCACAGCGGTGACCCTCGGGGTGGGCTATGATGCGGCAGGTACGTGGCATGGTGTACCGGTCGCCAGGCCTGGTGACTCGGGAACCCTATACACATTGTTTGGGGCCGTGAGCGACGCCCCGGCCGGATCTCCCCACGGATGGAACCCAAATAGGCGATAAACCTGGACTAGGGACTTGTGTGGTTAGTCAGGTCGTGGCCGACACCCTTGCTGGGCTTCCGCTTGAAGGTGGCCGAGTACATGTCGAGTAAACGGCGATAAGTGGTGAAAGCGTGTGTGAAGAAGAACACCCCTGCAGGGTTACCAATCTATTCGAATAGCCGTTGTTCACGGTTATGGACCACTTGGTTACCTATACAGTTCATAGACAAGTTGATGGATACTACTAAAAGTCTCAAGACAAGTGTGAGTGCCATGGATGGCCCTTTCGTAGGATGACGGAAGAGGATCCATGGTGGTGTATTGTTGTGGTGATAGAGGACTCGTGTGCGTAGTCTCATCTTGCAATCTGCTGAGAGTTGTAGTATAGGTTAGCCAAGAGTCAAAGTTGGCTTGCTGCAATGAACTCCACTACCCTTGTTGATAATGATGCATGTATGATAGGATCTGTTGTAAGTCTTGCTGAGTACCTTTGTACTCATGTTTGCTTAATAACTGTTGCAGAGGAGAACCCTGCCCCTTCTGATGGGTTTTACATAGACGTCGACGTCGACGAGTAGCTTGCTACCCAAACGGAGATCCTGAGCTTGTGAAGGGCCTTGTAGATAGTCAGGCTACACCAAGCCTGTTTTATTTCCAAGTTGTCTGTACTCAGACATGTTAGCTTCCGCTTGTGCTTGTATGCTTGTATGACTTGAGTGTTGGGTCATGTGACCCCTATCTGTATGGATATGTTATGTATGGCTCTTCGGAGCCTCTTAAATAAAGTACTTTGAGTCATAGAGTTCTGTTGTGATGCAATGTTGTATTTGCACATATTGAGCATATTGTGTGTATGTTTGAAATGCTTGGTATGTGTGGGATCCGACACCTAGTTGTTTACCTTTGGTAGCCTATCTTACAGGGAAATGCCTCCTAGTGCTTCCACTGAGCCTTGGTAGCTTGCTACTGCTCCGGAACATGTAGGCTGGCCGGCATGTGTCCTTCTTCGTTCCTGTGTCTGTCCCTTAGGGGAAATGTCGCGTGTTGTTCCTTTAAGTCCTTGTAGCTTGCTATGACTTGGGTTCATTCGTTGATGACCGACACGTTCGTTGCTGGGTCATGGATGCATGTCTCTGTAATTTAGTGCCACTTTTGGTTTATAACTAGCCATGTCGGCCCGGGTTCTCTGTCATATGGATGCTAGCGACACTATCATATACGTGTGCCAAAATGCGCAAACGGTCCCGGGCCAGGTAAGGTGGCACCCGTGGGGATACCGTGCGTGAGGCCGCAAAGTGATATGATGTGTTACAAGCTAGATAGGTGTGACTTAGGATCGGGGTCCTGACAGCCACCCTACCATACGCTCAAATGTTGACCAGTCCATCTCCTCTATTCACCCACACGTCATATTACTCTCGGGCGACGTCAGCCCGCACCCACACCCGCACTTGAACCAGTCAACCCTCATACCTCCCTCCGCATGCCACTACACTACCGCATCTTCCACGGCTCCTGTTCATTCCTGTCCGAGGCCTCGCCGTCGTTCTCCGCCTTGGTTCGCTCGTCGTGCGCTCGCCACCGTCTGGCGTTGCCAACATGGTCAACAACCGAGAGGAATAAGGAGATGACTGTACGTGGAGAGGCTGACAGTAGGGACCCACCAGGGTGACAATATGCAAGCAAGTGCCTCGTTATTACAAGCCAAAAAAACTTCCTCCTAATGGTTGGACATCTAGGTCCCCCGCCATTGCCAGCATAGTCAATAAACAAGAAAATTACACAACGAGCGGCTAACACCAGGGACCCAGCAGCTCGCCTAGTTGTTTTTAGTTTTATAAACGGAGCAGGGTCAATTGCGCTCTGTGGGAGTTGTGGCCCGTCTAGCCCATACTTTTATTTAACCACACGATGAGCCCAGTTGATATATTTTTTCTTTCTGAAAATGGCTAGCCTAGTTCTATATTTTTAAGAGAATACCCAACTGAGGCCTACTTGCTTTTCTCAGGCCTATTGGGCTGCAAATCTTTCAAGACGATGAGGGATTTATTTGGCTTCCCCAGAAGATGAGCTATAAGTAGTAAGAAATGGGCTGTAAATTTTAAAAACACAACAAACACGTAATTAGATTCATATTTAGTTTTTGTAGGATTTCAAGATTTTAAATTACATTGATTTTTTTGTGGGAAATTTTTTGTTGTATTTTAAATTGATATAAATTTATTTTTAAAATTTATTTTAATGTGACTCAAAATTACGTGATTAAAAAGAGTTTGTACCCCACCAAAATATGGAAAATTTCGTTGAATTTTTAGCTGTGGCCAAAATATGGTCTTTAATGCTAACAAAAAGAATATGTGCTTCAAAATATCCTTAATAATTAGCAAATGGGCTATAAATTATTAAAAGTAATGGCAAATGGGTTGTGTGTTGTTTTCCACATATTTTGAGGCTGACTTGTGGGCCTACTAGGTTGACGATGACTTTGTCCTAAAAAACATTAACGCGTACGCAAGGCTTTATCAACTTAGTCAACACAGAGCAATGAATGTTGGATGTCCATCCAATGACCGTCGTGCTTCTTCAATCTCTGATCTTCCTGCTCCAGCCGCCCAAACCAGCACCGGCGGGACTACCTTCTCCCTCCTCCCATGGCCGGCTCTGCTGCCGCGCAGGCCTCACCGGCCCAGCCCACTCCAGTGATGGCCAGACCATCCCTCTACCCACCCGCACCTCATGTTATTTTTCGGCGATGACAGCCTCACCCTGCAGTCGACCAGTCAGCCCTTGTCCTCCCCTCAGCGTGGGCATCCACTGTCATGGCTTCACCGGCTCCGGCTCGTTCCCTTCTTGGGCCTCGCCGTTGTCCATCGTGTTGGTGCTCTCGGCGCGGCATGGTCAACCTGGTCAACAAACGACAGCCATCGGAAGAGGAATGTAAGTGGATAGGCTGACAGTAGGGACCCACATGGTCCATGGCTGCACACAAGCAACTGCCTCCTTATTACGCGAAAAAATGATTGCTCTGCTCACAGCTGGGACCCGGCAGATTTGGTGGCTGACTTGTGGGCCTACTAAATTGACGCGTATGCAGGGCTTTGTGAACTTAGTCAACAAACAATTCTAGAAGTTGGACCATTGGATGTTAATCTAACGACCGTGTTACTTCTTCAACCTCCGATCTTCTTGCTCCAGTGCCCAAACCAACGCTGTCGGGACCGCCTGCTCCCGCCTCCCGTGGGCGGTTGTGCTGCCGCGCGGGCCTCACTGCCTCACCCTAATTCCACCGCTGGCCAGGCATTCCCTCTACTCACCCACACCCTATGTTATTCTCCGGCAATAGCAGCCTTACACCACAGTCGAACCAGTCAACCCTCGTACTCCCCTACGCGTGGGCATCCATTGTCGCGTATTCCCCGGCTCTGCATCTTTGCCTTCGTAGGCCTCATCGTCGTCCACCACATTCGTGCTCTCGACGCGACGTGGTCAACGTTGTCAATGAATGACAGCCATCGGAAGACGACTGTACACGATGAGCATGACACCTCGACCCACCAGCTACATCGATCTTTGCACAAAAGGAGTGCCTCCTTATTACACGAAAATGATCCCTCCCCTTGATAGCAGGGGCCCACCAGCTATATCTTCACATGCAAGGGAGTGCCTCCTTATCCTCCCTGACAGCTGGGAACCACCCGATCAAACCGTACGTATGGTTGTTTGTCTGGTTGCAAACGTGTACGTATATACTGGTCGATCGATCTCTCTGCAAGGATGATGAACCATGGCCGAGTAAGTAGCGGCACGTGTCGTAGTAGAGCCCACGACGTAGCAGTTCAGGCAGTCCCGTCTAAATCGTGTACGCGTACCTACAGCCACATGGCAAAAAATATGGCCACATACATACATACGGGCGGGGTCTCGAATGCGTACAGCAACTGTGTCATGTTCATTGGCAGCCAACCGGCCGGTTCGGAACGGAGAAAAGACATCGTGTTCATCGAGAGGCAAGAGAGTGGGTCGGGATGCGTGTTGTTCATCAGGAGCCAACCAGTTTGGACGGACAAGCTGAAACGGGGTCCTGGTCATCGGGAGGGGTCTGGTGTACCGCAAAACAGAGGAAACGACTTTCTGTTCGACCATGTACGGTCGAAATGGGTTCATGTTCATCGACTCATTGTCTGGCGTACCGCACAACAGACGAAACCGAATTATCTTTGACCTCGTACGATTGAAAAGGGGTCCGGTTGATCGGGAGGTGTGTGACATATCGCAAAATGGAGGAAACGGACTTCTGTTGAAGCGCCTACGATCGAAATGGCGTCCTATTCATCGGGAGGGGTGTGGTGTATCGCAAAACGGGACTCCATAAGCTATTGTTCATCACCGTCTACTGCCTTGCTCGATCCTCCACGGGGTACTGTTCATCCACTGTCAACTTCCTCCAGCCTCCACCGGCTACTGTTCAACCAGCCCTCCATGGGGTCCTGTTCATCCACCCCAACCGGCTGGGCTGTGGTGTCCTCCTCGGGGTCGTGTTCATCCAGCGGCGACCATGGGCTCTTGTTCATCCAACCCCCACGGGGAATTGTTCACCAACAGCCAACCATCTGGCTCGATTGATCGATGTGTCTCAACTCGTGTCTACATGTATCGCATGCGAGGCAGCAACGAGCAATGTTCATCCAGAGTCAACCCAACCGGCTACGTCTTGCACGAACGGGGACCTTCAGCTTTAGTAAGTAGTGAGAAGGATCGATCGGTTCAGTTAGCAGTGAAGAATCGGTTTGGGTTTAGTGAGAAGCCAAGGATCAGTTGGCTTCAGTAGCTAGCAGGTGGTGCGAGAGCGAGATCGATCGCTTGGGTTCAGTAAGCGAATGCCTTGGTTGGGTTCAGTTAGCGAACACCTTGCACACACGTGCTCATACGAGAGAAACACACAAACCACACTGCCAAGATACATGTAACTCATTGCTTACTCCGTTGATAACCCGCAAGTGTAGGGGATCGCAACAGTTTTCGAGGGTAAAGTATTCAACCCAAATTTATTGATCCGACACAAGGGGAGCCAAAGAATACTCTTAAGTATTAGCAGCTGAGTTGTCAATTCAACCACACCTGGAAACTTAATATCTGCAACAAGGTAGTTTAGTAGCAAAGTAATATGATAGTGGCGGTAGCGGCAATAAAAGTAACAGTAGTGTTTTTGTAGTTTTTGTGATAGTAGCAATGGAAAAGTAAATAAGCAACAAGCAATATGTGAAAAGCTCGTAGGCATTGGATCGGTGATGGGAAATTATGTCGGATGCAATTCATCATGTAAAAGTTATAACCTAGGGTGACACAGAACTAGCTCCAGTTCATCAATACAATGTAGGCATGTATTCCGAATATAGTCATACGTGCTTATGGAAAAGAACTTGCATGACATATTTTGTCCTACCCTCACGTGGCAGCGGGGTCCTATTGGAAACTAAGGGATATTAAGGCCTCCTTTTAATAGAGTACCGGACCAAAGCATTAACACATAGTGAATACATGAACTCCTCAAACTACGGTCATCACCGGGAGTGGTCCCGATGATTGTCACTTCGTGGTTGCCGGATCATAACACATAGTAGGGGACTATAAAATTGCAAGATAGGATCAAGAACACACATATATTCATGAAAACATAATAGGTTCATATCTGAAATCATGGCACTCAGGCCCTATGTCACACCCTGCATTTTGTAACATGTTATTTGTAACTTTAAAGCATGAAAATTTGGACCAGCAAAAATTTTTAGCATCATTTGGCTTTTATTTGGAATTAAGTTTTCTTCATTTACTTTTTCATGTGCTCATTAAAGTCAACTATGACCTCTTATAGATTTCATCTCCTTATCCAAAACTTCTGCCCAATGATCATGCCAAGTGTTATATAGCAGTATAGTATTTTCTTACAAAATTAATTTGGCCAAAAAGTATTTTTTATGAATTTAGTTTTCCAAAAACCCCTGAATTGAGATTTGCACTGCAAGTACTTGATTAAGGGTGTGAAAATTATTTCAAAAGGTTTATTTGAGACCTAGTAGTCATAGGACTCCCAGAAACCACAAAGGTATAATTTTAAAAGTTATTTTCCTATTTTATTTAAAAGCTTTTTCTTAAGGCCAGAAATGGTCTTTAATAGGGGAAAATTATTTAACTATTTCAAAAATATTTGCCAAAATTCAGAGAGACTCATAGGACATATATTGTCCATATATGAGAGTTTCAACACTTGGTCATGTTCAAAATAATGGGCTAAACCCTCTAAAACCCTTTCTGGATATTTCAAGCTTTTGAAATATTTACAAAGGAATTTTTCTCCAAAAATTCCAGGGAAATTCTATCATGTCATATATGACAAGTTTGATGATCTTGCCAAGACCCATGCCTTGGGAAGCAAGAAAACCTCCTCAAACCCCTTCATAACCATTCTGTCCATATTTGGAGTTTGAGCAACTTTACATTGCCAAACTTGTCCAAATGCTCTCAAACTAGGTGCACATGCTAGAATGGCCTAATAAGGCACCTAGACCAAATGGCACAAGATTTGGAATAGAGCAACTTGATCAGATCACCTCAAAACCCTTTCTGTTCAAATGCAAATTTGAACAACTTTACATTACCAACTTTTTATCTGGAGCCTCAAACTTTGTGAGCATGATCAATACCCCAAATGATGATGCTGCACCAAGTGGTGCATCAAGGGGAGATGATTAGCTTGACTCAATCAAGATGAAACTAATTCTGTTGATTTCTACGGTTCACCAAAGTTACATTGGCTAGTTTCTTCAAATGAGCCCAAATTTGGTGAAGCACCCTATTTTCTCATGTCTTTCAACCCTGTCAAGTGCCATGTCAAGTGGACCTCATTTACTTGATCAAACACTGATCAAACACCTTCTGCAGAAATTCAAAAACCTCCAACTTGACCACTTTCATTTTTCTCCATAGCCTCAACTTCTTACCACACGCTCATTGAGTTACCAGCCACCTCCAGTAACTCCCCCAGCACCTCAGCTCCATGACTGGAGGGTGAAACCTCAGCTTTACCTTGCTGTACACCCAACTTTCACCATTTTTACCAACACTCTCACCCTCTCTCTGCACCCCAGAGCATCCAAGGCCTCAGGACAATTCTTTACTCCCCCCTCATCGCCCTAGACACTGTTGGACACGCTGGGACGGGCCAAACCGGCGAGAGCACGCTGATGCCGGTCATACGCACGCTCCAGAGCGCATGAACAGTGCACCTCGCACGCTGGCTCCGGCCAATCGCCGCTCCCCGACAGCCTCGGGCCTCCCCCCTCGCGCCAGTCGAGGCGTCTCGACGTCCGCGACCTCCCCGGCGCTGTCCCCCCTCCTCCTGCGCCCTCCAGTAGCCGCCGTCGCACGCGCGTGCCTCCCTGTCGCTCCCCCGCTCCTCCTCTTACCTCAGCTGGACGTGGAGCTCGTCCAGGAGCTCCACAGACCCATTCCCCAAGCCTCCCGTGCGCTGTAGCCTCGCCGATGAGCTCGCCGGCGCACTAGACCACGGGTCCTCGTCGAGCCCCTACAAATAGACCTCCCCGAGCTTCTCCAACACCACCACAAGCCTCACACCACTCCACTGATCCCTCCTGCATCACTAGTTCGACCCAGGACGCCCCAGAGCTCGGGATCGACCGGAGCTCCGCCGCGTCGGGCCGCCGGCGATCTCGAGGTACAGGCCTCCCCTGCCTCTCCTTCCGCTCGTTTTGGAACCGCCGCACTCCACTGACCCTTTCCCCTCTCTTTCCCCCTCCATTTGCAGTCGGAAACGACCTCGACCACCGCCCTCCGACGAGCCTCCGCCGTCGCACCTCGCCGCCGGTGAACCAGGGCTCCCCGCCGTGCCGCACTACCACCGCTGCAACCGCGACACGACACTGAGTCCGTCCCTGGCCTCCGTTGCCGTCGCCGTGGCCGGTATCGTCGCCGGTGAGCTCGCCGCCGCCGTGACCGAGGGGTTAGAGATGACAGGCGGGCCCCGCCTGTCATCCCCCCACCTCTCTCCCCTCCTCTGTGCCGCTGACCCACGGGCCCCGCCCGTCAGGTTTGAAACCTGACGTGCGCGCGCGCTGGCACCGTGCGGCTGGGCCAGTCTACCTGGGCCGTGCACTGTGGCCTCTTCCGGCGCAGTGCACAGGACCCTTTTTCTCTTTTTCTTTTCTGTTGATGTTTTAATCATTTATGCAGACAAGATTATTGATCCAAATTAAATATTTCCAACTCCTAAAATCTTGCAATATTCCAACCTATTTAATGGTACCACTTTCATTCAAATCCATGAAACTTTTCTGTACTGTTCAAATTTAAATTCAAATTTGAGCAGTATAACTCCTGTTCAAAAATCAATATATCCTATTCTGTAACTCCAAAACTCCAACTAAGATTTTTCCCCATCTTAGAAATCCCTCTAGTATTTTACAAAAATGAGTTGACATTTTTCTGAGCACTTTGGTTTTTCTGTTTTGTTTGTATTCTTATTTTTCCGTGATTATTATGCGACGTATAGATCCCGTATTTGACGAAGTTGCTGTGGAAGAAGAAGGAGAAGGACTAGAAGACTTTGAAGACCAAGCCAATCCAGGCAAGCAGCCCTTTGACCATGATACACTTGTTCCTCGGAACCCGTTTGTTTCCGATACATGATGATAGGGTTACGATGGTAACCTAGATGAACCACCACATGATGCATGCCTTATTGATGATCTTGCTATGTGCTATATGTCATGCAAATAGTTGGTCTTGATGCTTATATGATGCATGTGTGTTATGAACCCTCGTAGTTGAAATCTTTGCATGAACCCATCGGGTGCCCCTAATGCCCGAGGGTGATGAAGTGATAGGTCATCACTTGAGAAAGAAGTGATGTGCCGGTAATATCATGAGCATGGTGGAATGATGGATTAGATTTATGTGTGACTACCGTCCCAACCAAACATGTGCAACCACACTACCCCTTATGGGACGGGGCTTTATTGATTACTTAGGTCGATACTAGCATGGTGCCCGCATTACTAGTGACGGGAAGACTTGAGGTCTTTCCCGGGACGGGGTCGTGCTTGGATAGACGACCATGACTGTTTTTACAGGGCACCGGACACACCGTTGGTCCCTTCGGGTACGCGTGAACATTGAAATTAGGGCAAGTCCCGTGATCTATTGTTTGTACCCGAGGGCCGTGTGCCAACGAGTGGACTCTATGTTAGTGTCGTCTAAGGAAAGGTAATGACCGGGTGCTAACCCCGGGTACTTGAGGTACCGCGGGTCGTGGATGACATGGAAGTTCCCCGGATCTTGTGGGTAAAGTGCGCAACCTCTGCAGAGTGTAAAACTATTCGAATAGCCGTGTCCACGGTCATGGACAGTTGGGTGGTGCTACTTAAACTATGTCCAGAATTTTACTTCGTCGGATGTTGGTATACGTGTGATGAGTCAAGATGGTGACTTGACTCGGTGAGATGAATTATATTCATGTTGATATCGGTAACCTGTCTTCGAGGTTACACGAGGTTATTGATGCATAAACTTGATGATAGCATATTGTCCTAGCCTCCTGCTAGATTGTTCATTATTATTCAAATTGCATTGTTACTTGAAACACATCATGGGTTGCTTGCGAGTACATTCAAAGTACTCATTGGCTTGCCACTGGTTATTTAATTGGCCAGGCATGGAAGAGCAGGATTATGAGGAAGAGTTCTTTGGAGACGATCATGCGAACTAGGATGCTATCCCAGTCAGAATGCCTGTAGGGTTAAGGCAGATGGCATGGGTTCTACCCGTTTATCGAAGACTTCCGCTACTTGAGTTATTTGCTATTCAGCCCGTGAGGCTCTATCTATGTAAGACTTGGCCATAATGGCCTTAATTCGTGTAAGACTCTTTGTATGGATGTAAGACTCTTGTTATTTCAGCTTCTGTGTGTTCAGTGAGCATTGATCTCTGGGATCACTGTACACGTGCATTCGGTGATCTCGACTTCCAAGTCGGGGTCCCCACAGAGCTGGTATCAGAGCCATCCTGACTGTAGGAAGCCTTAGTTAGCATGGGCGTTAGTTAGTTGAGACCCCTTTTTCAAAACCTTCTGAACCTCTCTTCTTTTCTAAACCTGAGATTTTCTCAGTTTATTAACCCCTCCTATTCCACCTTTGTAGATGGCCGCTGTTCCCGAAGAGCACCTGACCACTGGGTTTCCCCTACTTCTCGAGGATAGCCTCCAGGAGTGTCAGTTCCACCGAGCACCCATCCTCACCTACCTTGAGCATTGGGTGAGCGATACTGAGGTGGAGTACCATGTGGAAGTGATCGTGAAGGCAAACGATCCTCCCACAAGTTGGTTCTTCGAGGGACCCCAGATGGCGACACTACCACTCGCTGCCGAGGCTGCTGCACTCAAGGCACTAACCCGTCTTCGCGAGCTTCTTCCGGAGATGGCAGCCAAGATGGCAACTCGCTTCTTACCTTACCGGAAGGAAGGTGACGAAGAAAGCAGCGCACTAGCCCCTCCACTGAAGGATGGACTCTCGCTTCGGTTCCATACCTACTTCAGTCTATGTGCCGACAGCTTGGCACAAGACTTGGCCTCGGAATCAATGAAGCTTCGAGAAGAACTTTACAAGACCAAGGCACTTCTTCGTCGAGCTCAAGAGAAGGCAAACATGATCAAGAAGGAAGGAGCACCTTCTGGACAATCCGCTATCGCATATCGAGGCGGAAGGCCCTCCGAGGATGTGTCTTCCAAGGGTGAAGAACCACCTCGGCGACGCCGGATGACAGCAAGGGAATACCGCAAGCTTTTCCCTGCACCACCGTCGAAGCACCGTCGTATCCAACTCCTCCACTCCCCCACTCCCTCCGGTGACAAGGGAGCCCAGACAGATGAAGACAAGGAGGAAGACCCAGAAGAGCCGGAATACGCGACCGAGCATTCCGCCGCTTAGGCATTATTCGCTACTCGGATATGCCAGTTGTAACCCCTACGGTAGGATAGGTCGTGTAACCCCTATGCGCAGTCGAGTCCTTGTATGGTTCATATGAAACCATCTAGCGTTTGCTTTTGTTGTGTCTGAATGTATGTCGTATTCTTCCTTCGGGAAGGTGTAAACGATTACATCACCCATTTGGATTTTTAATGGATGTGTTTTGGCCTTACGGCCCTTGCATGATTTGATTTAGTGTCACACCCACCCCCTTACTAGGCACCCATCTATCTTGATTTTCCTCTTCCGAGTCATGAGACCTTTTACTGCTCCAACAGGATGCCTGTTGTAACTCGTACTGGTACCTCTACCCAGCAGCCCGAAGCCGAAGCATCCTCTCAGCCAGAGGCAGACCACGACCAAACCAACGACCAAGCTCCACCACCACCTCCTCCAAGCATGGACATGGCTCAGCTTCTCCAAGCTTTCCGAGAGGAACGCCAAGCCAACACTGCAGCTCTCCAGCTGATTGCTCAAGCTGTCGCCAACAATCGCCAGCCGGCGAGGAATGGCAATGGACGTTCCACGTTGGCAGAGTTCAAGAAGCACGCACCGCCAACCTTCATCGAGACTGCTGAACCCCTGGATGCAGATGACTGGGTCCGTTCCATTGAGGAAATCCTGGAACTAGTCGGATGCACCGAAGATCGCAAGAAAGTGGCTTATGCAGCCCACTGCCTCGGGGGAACCGCAAGAGCTTGGTGGGATGGATTCAAGGTCATGCATGCTGAACAAGACATCACTTGGGCTAACTTCAAGGCAGAATTCCGCAAGGCCCACATTCCTTCTGGAGTCATGGCTATCAAAAAGCGTGAGTTCCGGGCCCTGAAGCAAGGAAGTGGCACTGTCAAGGAGTACATGCAGAAGTTCAGTATTCTGTCAAGGTATGCCCCTGAGGATGTCAGCACTGATGCTGCCAAAAGGGAGCGCTTCATGGAAGGCCTTAATCAGACTCTGCAATATTCGCTTGTCGTGTGCGACTGCCCGTCTTTCCCTGACCTGGTGAACAAGGCACTCATGCTTGAAGACAAGCGGCGTGCTTTGGAAGACACTCGCAAGCGCAAGTTGGTCAGTAAGGGAAGTTCCAGCAACCAGAAGCCTCGTCCGTGGCAGTCAGCCCCGGCCAAGCCAACCTATCAGCAGCCAAGAGCTCCTGCACCTCGTGCCAATCCTCAGCCTCAGCAGTATGCCAACCCCAGGTCAGCTTTCAACCCCAATACCAGTGGTGGCAACAAGATCAACACTCCAAATCAAGTCACTTGTTTTGGGTGTGGTCAGCCCGGACACATCTCCAGGGTGTGCCCCAACAAGAAGCCTGATGCCCCGTGCCCCAATGCGCAGAATCAGGGACAAGGCCGTGGTATGCCACCAAGGAACCCAGCTCCTCGCAATCCACCGAACTATGGGAAGGGGCGTGTGAATCACGTCACTGCTGAAGAAGCCCAGGAAGACCCGAACGTCGTGCTGGGTACGTTCCTTGTCAACTCAGCACCTGCAACTGTCTTGTTTGATTCTGGAGCAACGCATTCATTTGTCACTCAAAGATTTGCATTAAAAAGTGGCATGACCCCTACACCCCTGAATAACCCTATGGTGGTACAAACCCCCGGAGCCGAGATGAGAGCCAAGATAGGCTGTAAAGGAGTCAGTATTACCATTAACGGTGTAGACTTCCTAGCAGACCTTATCGTCCTGAGATCGCAAGGCTTGGATGTGATCCTAGGTATGAATTGGCTCAGCAAGCACCAAGGCTTGTTAGACTGTGCCAATCGGACAGTCACTGTGACCAATGACCAAGGGGTAGAAGTCAAGTTTGCCCCCAACTCCTCTTCCGCTCAAGCCGCTAAAGTCAACTGTCTGTCTGAAGTTGGGCTAGACCAAGTACCGGTGGTATGTGAGTATCCTGATGTCTTTCCGGATGAACTACTGGGAATGCCCCCGGACCGTGACATTGAGTTCATCATCGAGCTCGTGCCCGGAGTAGGACCCATCTATAAGAAGCCTTATAGAATGGGGACGGAAGAACTAGCCGAGTTGAAGAAGCAGCTAGAAGAGCAGCTAAGGAAGGGATTTATCCGCCCGAGTGCCTCCCCTTGGGGATCTCCTGTTCTGTTTGTGGCAAAGAGGGACGGTACCATCCGCTTATGCATTGACTATCGTTCCCTCAATGAAGTTACAATCAAGAACAAGTACCCACTTCCCAAGATCGAAGATCTGTTTGATCAGCTCAGCGGAGCCAAGGTATTCTCCAAGATCGACCTCAGATCTGGGTATTACCAGCTGAAGATCCGACCCCAAGATATTCCGAAGACGGCATTCGTAACCAGATATGGCCTGTACGAGTGCACGGTCATGTCTTTTGGGTTAACCAATGCCCCAGCTTACTTCATGTATCTCATGAATAAAGTCTTCATGGAATATTTGGATAAGTTCGTTGTTGTCTTCATTGATGACATCCTTGTGTTCTCGAAGTCGGAGGAAGAGCATGAGCAGCATCTGAGGATGGTCCTAGACAAGCTTCGTGAGCACCAACTGTATGCCAAATTCAGCAAGTGTGAGTTTTGGCTGCACAAAGTTGGATTCTTAGGTCATGTCTTGACCGAGGAAGGATTATCTGTTGATCCTGCAAAAATCGAAGTTGTGACCCAATGGCAATCTCCAACGACCGTCAAGGAAGTCAGAAGCTTCCTCGGATTGGCGGGCTATTACCGCAAATTCGTGGAAGGATTCTCTAGCATTGCACGACCAATGACTCAGCTCCTCAAGAAGGACAAGAAGTTCGAGTGGACGCCAAAATGCGAAGAGAGCTTCCAAGAGCTCAAGAAGAGATTGACCACCGCCCCAGTTCTGGCAACACCTGATATTCACAAGGAGTTCGTGATATATTGTGATGCCTCTCGAACCGGATTGGGAAGTGTTCTGATGCAAGAAGGCCGCGTCATACCATACCTCTCCAGGCAGCTACGACCCCATGAGGAGAACTACGCTACTCATGATCTTGAGCTAGCGGCAGTAGTTCATGCCTTGAAGACATGGCGGCATTACCTCCTAGGGAAACGGTGTGAGATTTACACAGACCACAAAAGTCTGAAGTATATTTTCACCCAAAAAGAGTTGAACATGAGGCAGCGGAGATGGTTGGAACTCATCAAAGATTATGACCTCAGTGTTCAGTATCACCCTGGGAAGGCTAACGTGGTGGCCGATGCCTTAAGCAGGAAGGCTTGCTCTTTGAATGTCATTATTCAAGAAAGACAGCCAGCCTTGTTTAAGGAGATCGAACAATTCAGTTTGGAATTGGTCACCCCCGGATTTCTGGATCATTTGGAAGTCAGACCAACCCTGATGGACAACGTCAAGAAGGCTCAAGAAGGACACGCAAGCACGAAGGTATCAAGAAGAAGATGAAGATGGGCAAGGCCCCAGGATTCTCCGAAGACGAGCACGGGATTGTTTGGTACAAAGGTCGTCTCTGCGTACCAAACAACACCGAGCTGAAGACGCTGATTCTGCAAGAAGCCCACGATACCCCATATTCCATCCACCCCGGAGGAACCAAGATGTACCAAGACTTGAAGGCACGATTCTGGTGGCACGGTATGAAGAGAGAGATTGCAACCTATGTTGCAAAGTGTGATGTGTGCCAAAAGGTCAAGACTGAGTATCAGCGACCTGCTGGATTGCTTCAACCACTCAAAGTTCCTGAGTGGAAGTGGGATAAAGTCGGAATGGACTTCATCACTGGATTACCAAGGTCGAATAGAGGACATGACTCTATCTGGGTCATAGTCGATCATTTGACCAAGGTGGCTCATTTCATTCCTGTCAAGACCACTTATGATGGCAACCAGCTGGCAGCTCTCTACATCGACCGAATCGTAAGTCTTCACGGTGTTCCCAAGGAGATTGTGTCAGATCGAGGAACCCAGTTCACCTCAAGGTTCTGGAAGAAGTTCCAAGAAGCCTTGGGAACCAAGTTGTCTTTCAGCACAGCTTTCCACCCACAGACCGGAGGTCAAACTGAGCGAGTCAATCAGATTCTCGAAGACATGCTCCGAGCCTGTGTCCTGGCATATGGAGCCAAGTGGGAAGACTGTCTCCCTTTTGCCGAGTTCTCCTATAACAACAGTTACCAGTCAAGCCTTCAGATGGCACCATTTGAGGTGTTGTACGGACGCAGATCCCGCACACCCCTCAATTGGTCAGAGACTGGAGAAGGACTAGTCTTTGGACCGGATAATCTCCGCGCAGCAGAAGAGCAAGTCCAACTAGTCAGAGAGCGATTAAAGGCAGCCAAGTCAAGGCAGAAGAGCTATGCTGACACTCAACGCCGAGACATGAGTTTCCATGTTGGGGACCATGTGTACCTGCGGGTAACTCCTCTGAAGGGAACCAAGCGTTTCCATGTCAAGGGGAAGCTCGCACCAAGGTTCATTGGACCCTTTGAGATCACTGCACGACGAGGAGAAGTGGCTTATCAGTTGGAACTACCACCTGAGCTATCCGATGTGCACAATGTGTTCCATGTGTCACAACTCCGGAAATGTCTCCAGGTTCCAGACAAGCCCAGTCTCTACAAGGATGTGGATCACCAAGCCATTGATCTGCAGCCTGATTTGACCTACCGCGAGAAGCCCATTCGTATTCTGGACGAAGCAGAACGACGTACGCGGAGCCGTACCATCAAGTACTTCAAGGTCCAGTGGAGCAACCACACCGAAGCAGAAGCAACCTGGGAACGAGAAGACTATCTTAGATCCGAGTTTCCCGATCTCTTTTAAGCCCTAGTTTAGGAATCTCGGGGACGAGATTCTTGTAAGGGGGGTAGGTCTGTCACACCCTGCATTTTGTAACATGTTATTTGTAACTTTAAAGCATGAAAATTTGGACCAGCAAAATTTTTTAGCATCATTTGGCTTTTATTTGGAATTAAGTTTTCTTCATTTGCTTTTTCATGTGCTCATTAAAGTCAACTATGACCTCTTATAGATTTCATCTCCTTATCCAAAACTTCTGCCCAATGATCATGCCAAGTGTTATATAGCAGTATAGTATTTTCTTACAAAATTAATTTGGCCAAAAAGTATTTTTATGAATTTAGTTTTCCAAAAACCCCTAAATTGAGATTTGCACTGCAAGTACTTGATTAAGGGTGTGAAAATTATTTCAAAAGGTTTATTTGAGACCTAGTAGTCATAGGACTCCCAGAAACCACAAAGGTATAATTTTAAAAGTTATTTTCCTATTTTATTTAAAAGCTTTTTCTTAAGGTCATAAATGGTCTTTAATAGGGGAAAATTATTTAACTATTTCAAAAATATTTTCCAAAATTCAGAGAGACTCATAGGACATATATTGTCCATATATGAGAGTTTCAACACTTGGTCATGTTCAAAATAATGGGCTAAACCCTCTAAAACCCTTTCTGGATATTTCAAGCTTTTGAAATATTTACAAAGGAATTTTTCTCCAAAAATTCCAGGGAAATTCTATCATGTCATATATGACATGTTTGATGATCTTGCCAAGACCCATGCCTTAGGAAGCAAGAAAACCTCCTCAAACCCCTTCATAACCATTCTGTCCATATTTGGAGTTTGAGCAACTTTACATTGCCAAACTTGTCCAAATGCTCTCAAACTAGGTGCACATGCTAGAATGGCCTAATAAGGCACCTAGACCAAATGGCACAAGATTTGGAATAGAGCAACTTGATCAGATCACCTCAAAACCCTTTTTGTTCAAATGCAAATTTGAACAACTTTACATTACCAACTTTTTATCTGGAGCCTCAAACTTTGTGAGCATGATCAATACCCCAAATGATGATGGTGCACCAAGTGGTGCATCAAGAGGAGATGATTAGCTTGACTCAATCAAGATGAAACTGTTTCTGTTGATTTCTAGGGTTCACCAAAGTTACATTGGCTAGTTTCTTCAAATGAGCCCAAATTTGGTGAAGCACCCTATTTTCGCATGTCTTTCAACCCTGTCAAGTGCCATGTCAAGTGGACCTCATTTACTTGATCAAACACTGATCAAACACCTTCTGCAGAAATTCAAAAACCTCCAACTTGACCACTTTCATTTTTCTCCATAGCCTCAACTTCTTACCACAGGCTCACTGAGTTACCAGCCACCTCCAGTAACTCCCCCAGCACCTCAGCTCCATGATTGGAGGGTGAAACCTCAGCTTTACCTTGCTGTACAGCCAACTTTCACCATTTTTACCAACACTCTCACCCTCTCTCTGCACCCCAGAGCATCCAAGGCCTCAGGGCAATTCTTTACTCCCCCTCATCGCCCCAGACACTGTTGGACACGCTGGGACGGGCCAAACCGGCGAGAGCACGCTGATGCCGGTCATACGCACGCTCCAGAGCGCGTGAACAGTGCACCTCGCACGCTGGCTCGGGCCAATCGCCGCTCCCCGACAGCCTCGGGCCTCCCCCTCGCGCCAGTCGAGGCGTCTCGACGTCCGCGACCTCCCCGGCGCTGTCCCCCCTACTCCTGCGCCCTCCAGTAGCCGCCGTCGCACGCGCGCTGGCCGCCCGCGGCAGCCACCCCTCTGCCTCGCACGCGCGCGCCTCCCTGTCGCTCCCCCGCTCCTCCTCTTACCTCAGCTGGACGTGGAGCTCGTCCAGGAGCTCCACAGGCCCATTCCCCAAGCCTCCCGTGCGCTGTAGCCTCGCCGATGAGCTCGCCGGCGCACTAGACCACGGGTCCTCGTCGAGCCCCTACAAATAGACCTCCCCGAGCTTCTCCAACACCACCACAAGCCTCACACCACTCCACTGATCCCTCCTGCATCACTAGTTCGACCCCAGGACGCCCCAGAGCTCGGGATCAACCGGAGCTCCGCCGCGTCGGGCCGCCGGCGATCTCGAGGTACAGGCCTCCCCTGCCTCTCCTTTCGCTCGTTTTGGAACCGCCGCACTCCACTGACCCTTTCCCCTCTCTTTCCCCCTCCATTTGCAGTCGGAAACGACCTCGATCACCGCCCTCCGACGAGCCTCCGCCGTCGCACCTCGCCGCCGGTGAACCAGGGCTCCCCGCCGTGCCGCACTACCACCGCTGCAACCGCGACACGACACTGAGTCCGTCCCTGGCCTCCGTTGCCGTCGCCGTGGCCGGTATCGTCGCCGGTGAGCTCGCCGCCGCCGTGACCGAGGGGTTAGAGATGACAGGCGGGCCCCGCCTGTCATCCCCCCACCTCTCTCCCCTCCTCTGTGCCGCTGACCCACGGGCCCCGCTCGTCAGGTTTGAAACCTGACGTGCGCGCGCGCTGGCACCGTGCGGCTGGGCCAGTCTACCTGGGCCGTGCACTGTGGCCTCTTCTGGCCCAGTGCACAGGACCCTTTTTCTCTTTTTCTTTTCTGTTGATGTTTTAAACATTTATGCAGAAAAGAATATTGATGCAAATTAAATATTTCCAACTCCTAAAATCTTGCAATATTCCAACCTATTTAATGGTACCACTTTCATTCAAATCCATGAAACTTTTCTGTACTGTTCAAATTTAAATTCAAATTTGAGCAGTATAACTCCTGTTCAAAAATCAATATATCCTATTCTGTAACTCCAAAACTCCAACTAAGAATTTTCCCCATCTTAGAAATCCCTCTAGTATTTTACAAAAATGAGTTGACATTTTTCTGAGCACTTTGGTTTTTCTGTTTTGTTTGTATTCTTATTTTTCCGTGGTTATTATGCGACGTATAGATCCCGTATTTGACGAAGTTGCTGTGGAAGAAGAAGGAGAAGGACTAGAAGACTTTGAAGACCAAGCCAATCCAGGCAAGCAGCCCTTTGACCATGATACACTTGTTCCTCGGAACCCGTTTGTTTCCGATACATGATGATAGGGTTACGATGGTAACCTAGATGAACCACCACAGGATGCATGCCTTATTGATGATCTTGCTATGTGCTAGATGTCATGCAAATAATTGGTCTTGATGCTTATATGATGCATGTGTGTTATGAACCCTCGTAGTTGAAATCTTTGCATGAACCCATCGGGTGCCCCTAATGCCCGAGGGTGATGAAGTGATAGGTCATCACTTGAGAAAGAAGTGATAGGTCATCACTTGAGAAAGAAGTGATGTGCCGGTAATATCATGAGCATGGTGGAATGATGGATTAGATTTATGTGTGACTACCGTCCCAACCAAACATGTGCAACCACACTACCCCTTATGGGACGGGGCTTTATTGATTACTTAGGTCGATACTAGCATGGTGCCCGCATTACTAGTGACGGGAAGACTTGAGGTCTTTCCCGGGACGGGGTCGTGCTTGGATAGACGGCCATGACTGTTTTTACAGGGCACCGGACACATCGTTGGTCCCTTCGGGTACGCGTGAACATTGAAATTAGGGCAAGTCCCGTGATCTATTGTTTGTACCCGAGGGCCGTGTGCCAACGAGTGGACTCTATGTTAGTGTCGTCTAAGGAAAGGTAATGACCGGGTGCTTACCCCGGGTACTTGAGGTACCGCGGGTCGTGGATGACACGGAAGTTCCCCGGATCTTGTGGGTAAAGTGCGCAACCTCTGCAGAGTGTAAAACTATTCGAATAGCCGTGTCCACGGTCATGGACAGTTGGGTGGTGCTACTTAAACTATGTCCAGAATTTTACTTCGTCGGATGTTGGTATACGTGTGATGAGTCAAGATGGTGACTTGACTCGGTGAGATGAATTATATTCATGTTGATATCGGTAACCTGTCTTCGAGGTTATGCGAGGTTATTGATGCATAAACTTGATGATAGCATATTGTCCTAGCCTCCTGCTAGATTGTTCATTATTATTCAAATTGCATTGTTACTTGAAACACATCATGGGTTGCTTGCGAGTACATTCAAAGTACTCATTGGCTTGCCACTGGTTATTTAATTGGCCAGGCATGGAAGAGCAGGATTATGAGGAAGAGTTCTTTGGAGACGATCATGCGAACTAGGACGCTATCCCAGTCAGAATGCCTGTAGGGTTAAGGCAGATGGCATGGGTTCTACCCGTTTATCGAAGACTTCCGCTACTTGAGTTATTTGCTATTCAGCCCGTGAGGCTCTATCTATGTAAGACTTGGCCATAATGGCCTAATTCGTGTAAGACTCTTTGTATGGATGTAAGACTCTTGTTATTTCAGCTTCTGTGTGTTCAGTGAGCATTGATCTCTGGGATCACTGTACACGTGCATTCGGTGATCTCGACTTCCAAGTCGGGGTCCCCACACCCTAGCGACAAGCATTAAGTATAACAAAGTCATAGCAACATCAATCTCAGAACATAGTGGATACTAGGGATCAAACCCTAAGAAAACTAACTCGACTACATGATAGATCCCATCCAACTCATCACCGCCGAGCAAGCCTACAATGGAATTACTCACGCACGGCGGTGAGCATCATGGGATTGGTGATGGAGGAAGGTTGATGATGACGATGGCGATGATCTCCACTCTCCGGAGCCCCGAATGGACTCCCGATCAGCCCTCCCGAGAGAGATTAGGGCTTGGCGGCGGCTCCGTCTTGTAAAATGCGATAATTCTTCCTCTCTGGTTTTTTCTCCCTGAAAGTGAATATATAGGATCTGGGGATACGTCGGTGGAGCACCAGGGGGCCCACGAGGCAGGGGCGCGCCCACCCTCGTGGATAGGGTGTGGGCCCCCTGGTCTGGATCTTCTTGCAGGTATTTTTTATATTTTCCAAAATAATTCTCCATGGATTTTCAGGTCATTCCGAGAACTTATTATTTCTGCGCAAAAACAACACCATGGCAATTCTGCTGAAAACAGTGTCAGTCCGGGTTAGGTCCATTCAAATCATGCAGGTTAGAGTCCAAAACAAGGGCAAAAGGGTTTGGAAAAGTAGATACGTTGGAGACGTATCAACTCCCCCAAGCTTAAACCTTTGCTTGTCCCCAAGCAATTCAGTTGATAAACTGAAAGTGATAAAGAAAAACTTTGACAAACTTTGTTTGCTCTTGTTATTGTAAATATGTAAGCCAGCATTCAGGTTTTCAGCAAGATCATGAACTAACCACATTCACAATAACTTTCAGGTCTCAAGACTACTCATGTCAATGGCATAATCAACTAGCGAGCAATAATAATAAACCTCAGATGACAACACTTTCTCAAAACAATCATGATATGATATAACAAGATGGTATCTCGCTAGCCCTTTCTGAGACCGCAAAACATAAATGCAGAGCACCTTTAAAGATCAAGGACTGACTAGACATTGTAATTCATGGTAAAAGAGATCCAGTCATGATCATACTCAATGCAAATTAATAGTAATACATGAAAATGACAGAGGTGCTCTCCTACCGGTGCTCGTTTATAAGAGGATGATGACTCTGCATAAAAGTAAATAGATAGGCCCTTCGCAGAGGGAAGCAGGGTTTTGTAGAGCTGCCAGAGCTTGATTTTTAAATAGAGATGAATAACATTTTGAGCGGTATACTCTCATTGTCAACATAACAACCAAGAATCTCGATATCTCCCATGCTACGCACATTATAGGTGGTTCCCAAATAGAATGGTGAAGTTTATACTCCCCCAACCACCAACAAGCACACTCCACGGCTAGCCCAAAACAACGGGTACCGTCCAAACAAGCAACAGCCCTGGGGGAGTTTTGTTTAATTATTATGATTTTGAGCATGGGACTGGGCATCCCGGTTACCATCCATTTTCTCATGAATGGTGAGCGGAGTCCACTCATCGTGAGAATAACCCACCTAGCATGGAAGATATAGACAACCTTAGTTGATACATGAGTTGTTCGAGCATACAAAAATGAATTTCATTTGAAGGTTTAGAGTTTGGCACATACAAATTTACTTGGAACGGCAGGTAAATACCGCATATAGGAAGGTATGGTGGACTCATGTGGAATAACTTTGGGGTTTATGGAAGTGGTTGCACAAGCAGTATTCCCGCTTAGTACAGGTGAAGGCTAGAAAGAGACTGGGAAGCGACCAGCTAGAGAGCAACAACGGTCATGAACATGCGTTAAAATTAATCAATGATGAATGCAAGCATGAGTAGGATATAAATCACCATGAACATAAATATCGTGGAGGCTACGTTGATTTTGTTTCAACTACATGCGTGAACATGTGCCAAGTCAGACCACTTGAATCGTTCAAAGGAGGATACCACCCCATCATACCACATCACAACCATTTTAATATCATGTTGGCACACACGATAGACCATTATAAGCTCTCAGCTAATTAAGCATGGCACAAGCGGCTATGATCTCTAATTGTCATTGCAAGCATGTTTCATTCATAACAAGCTGAATCAGGAACGATGAACTATCATATTTATAAAAAACAAGAGAGGTCGAGTTCATACCAGCTTTTCTCATCTCAATTAGTTCATCATATATCATCCTTATTGCCTTTCACTCGCACGACCGAACGGTGTGGATAATAACAATGGTGCACGTTCATTGGACTAAGCTGGAATCTGTGAGCATTTAATACAAGAGAGAAGACAAGGTAATATGGCTCAAGGTTAAATCAACAATAAAGCATAGAGCCACTAAGCATTTTCATTCATGGTCTTCTACTCTTAACCCCCAAAGAAAAGAAAATAAACTATTTACACGGGAAAGCTCCCAACAAGCAAAAGAAGAACGGGAAATCTTTTTGGGTTTTCTTTTAGTTACTACTACAAGGAAAGAAAGTAAACTAGCTAGAAACTACGGCTAATAATTTTTTTGTTTCTCTTAAGGTTTTTTTCTACCACACGAGAAAAAGACTAAGAAAAAGAAATTGAAACTAAACATGGATGGTACAATGAAAGAGTGTGAGCACTGACAACTAGAATAAGTGTGAACATGAATGTAAAGTCGGTGAGAAACACGTACTCCCCCAAGCTTAGGCTTTTGGCCTAAGTTGGTCTATGGCTAGTATTGGCCTGACGGATATCCAAAGTCGTAGTTGGGGTTGTACTGAGACGCAGCAGCTACTGCCCGCTGAGCTGCAGCTCGAAGGCGGGCTGCTTCCGTCATATTATGATACACATTTGCCTCCTCCATGGTTATAGTGTATCTCCCTTTTGCCTGAAAGTCAAACAAAGTAGGGGCAGGAAGAACAATAGGGATGGCATGATGCCTGTTAAAGATTAGTCGATAGTTGAGGGATTGATCATCCCTCTCTATAAACCTGTGACTAGTCATAGCATGGCAATCCAAATGAGCAGGAGGTAAAGGTTCACCATTCTCGTGCACAGGCACACCAAGACGGCGGGCTATGCGAGTGGCATAAATCCCACCAAATAAATCTCCGTGCATACCATTATGGTGTAGCCTACGTGCAACAATGGCTCCCAAGTTATATTGTCTATCACCTAGTACAGCACTCCTGAGAACACTAAGATCTGGGACACACATGTGACAAGCCTCATCTTTACCATTTATGCATCTACCAATAAAGAGAGTAAAGTAATGAATAGCAGGAAAATGGATGCTCCCTATGGTAGCCTGTGTGATTTCTCTAGATTCCCCCAAAGTGATACTAGTAAGAAACTCTCTAAATTCATATTTGCGAGGGTCACCCATACTCCCCCACTTTGGGAGCTTACAAGCATCATTAAAATCCTCTAAGTCCATGGTGCAAGATTTATCATAAAGGTCAAACAGGACAGTGTGAGAATTACGTGAAGATGAAAATTTAAACCTTCTCACAAAGGTATCAGTTAAGCCACTGTATTGAGGGCACTTATCTTGTATGAAGCCTTCAAGGTCAGCGTTGCGCACATATGCGTAAAATTCATCCTTAATGCCAACCTGATCCATAAAGTCATCCGACGGCCATTCACAAGGCCGCACGTCAGCATCCCTCGGTAGTTCATCGTCCGGCTCACGAAATGCGAGCCTCGGTTCTTGCTTCCTTGAAGAACCACCTTGGAAGTTTCTCCTATGCATTTTTCTGAAATTTTCTGAAATTTTTAGTAACTCAAAATAAAAGTTAACCAAACTCAACAAGATTGATAGCAACAACTCCTACTAGTGCCTAGAGACTATATCATGCATTAGAACTACTTGGGACCAAGAAAATTTGACATGCAAGCTCAAGAACAAGGTCACCACAGCAGCATAAATTTGCAATAAATAGAGCACTAGAACAAAAACTAATTGGACCAATGGAGGAGTCACATACCAAGGAACAATCTCCCCAAACAGTTTGATGAATGGTGCTTTGAGCAAGGAGATCAAAAATGGCAGCAAGATGAGCTAGAACTCGGTTTGAGCTGGTTGGTGATTTTTTGGGAGGAAGGGGAAGAGTGTGGGTGCAGGAATAAGTGGAGGGGGCCACGTAAGGCCCACGAGGCAGGGGGCGTGCCCTGGTGGGGAGGGTGTGCCCTGGACCCTCGTGGCCAGGTGCTGGCTCCCCTCGCTGTGTGTTTTGTGCCATATATTCTCAAATATTCTAGAAAAAACATATTCCGTTTTCAGGGCATTTGGAGAACTTTTATTTTCGGGGTATTTTTTTATTGCACAAATAAGTCTGGAAACAGACAGAAAATACTATTTTTGCTTTAGTTATCCTAATTAACAGAAAGTAAAAGGAGGGTACAGAAGGTTGTGCTATCTAGATTCACCTATCTCATGCTCATCAAAAAGAATCCATTAACAAGGTTGATCAGGTCATGTTAATAAACTCTTTCTGAATAACATGAAACCGGAGAATTTTCGAACAACACTAGGTTACCCCAACAATAAGAATGGCATATGTCTTCTTGATAGTAGGAAGAGGAAATTTAAAACCTCCAATAGTGATAGTTGAAATTTTTCCAATATAATTGATACTGTGGACATGAGGTTGTTTCCTCGGAAAGTGTACCGTATGCTCATTACCATTGACATGAAAAGTGACATTGCCTTTGTTGCAATCAATAACAGCCCCTACAGTATTCAAAAAGGGTCTACCAAGGATAATAGACATACTATCGTCCTCGGGAATATCAAGTATAACAAAGTCCGTTAGAATAGTAACATTTGCAACTACAACAGGCACATCCTCACAAATATCGACAGGTATAACAGTTGATTTATCAGCCACTTGCAAAGATATTTCAGTAGGTGTCAACTTACTCAAGTCAAGTCTACGATATAAAGAAAGAGGCATAACACTAACAACGGCTCCAAGATCACACAAAGCAGTTTTAACATAGTTTTTCTTAATCGAGCAAGGTATAGTAGGTACTCCTGGATCTCCTAATTTCTTAGGTATTCCACCCTTGAAAGTGTAATTGGCAAGCATGGTGGAAATTTCTACTTCAGGTATCCTTCTTTTATTGGTAATAATATCCTTCATATACTTAGCATAAGGATTTGTTTTAAGCACATCAGTCAAACGCATATGCAAAAAGATAGGTCTAATCATTTTAGCAAAGCGCTCAAAATCCTCACCATCCTTTTTCTTGGATGATTTCAGAGGAAAAGGCATGGGTTTCTGAACCCATGGTTCTCTTTCCCTACCGTGCTTCCTAGCAACAAAGTCTCTCTTATCATAATGTTGGTTCTTTGATTGTGGGTTATCAAGATCAACATCATGTTCAATCTCTACATCATTATCATTGCTAGGTTGAACATCTCCATGAACATCATCATTCATATTATCACTAGGTTCATGTTCATTACCAGATTGTGTCTCAGCATCAGAAACAGATATATCATTGGGATTCCCAGGTGTGTCAGCTATAGGTTCACTAGAAGCATGCAAAGTTCTATCATTTTTCTTTTTCTTCCTCTTAGAAGAACTAGGTGCATCTACATTAGCTCTCTGAGAATCTTGCTCAATTCTCTTAGGGTGGCCTTCGGGATACAAAGGTTCCTGAGTCATCTTACCACCTCTAGTAGCAACTCTAACAGCATAGTCATTATTCTTACTATTTAATTCATTGAGCAAATCATTCTGAGCCTTAAGTATTTGTTCTACTTGAGTGGTGACCATGGAGGCATGTTTACTAATGAGTTTCAGTTCACCTTTAGCTCTAGACAGATAATCACTCAAGCGTTCAATCATATAAGCATTGTGTTGTAATTGTCTACCAACATAAGCATTGAAGTTTTCTTGTTTCACAATAAAATTGTCAAACTCATCTAAGCATTGGCTAGCAGACTTATAACGAGGAATATCACCTTCATCAAACCTATAAAGAAAATTTACCTTTACTACCTGTGTCGGGTTATCAAGACCATGTATTTCCTCAATAGGTGGTAAATTCTTAACATCTTCAGCTTTAATACCTTTTTATTTCATAGATTTCTTTGCCTCTTGCATATCTCCAGGACTGATGAATAGAACACCTCTTTTCTTCGGAGTGGGCTTAGGGGCTGGTTCAGGAAATGTCCAATTATTTTCATTGGCCAGCATATTATTCAATAGTAATTCAGCTTGATCAACTATTCTTTCCCTGAAAACACAACCAGCACAACTATCCAGGTGGTCTCTCGAAGCATCGGTTAGTCCATTATAAAATACATCAAGTATATCGTGCATCTCAAGAGGATGATCAGGCAAAGCATTAAGTAATTGGAGAAGCCTCCCCCAAGCTTGTGGGAGACTCTCTTCTTCAATTTGCACAAAGTTATATATTTCCCGTAAGGCAGCTTGTTTCTTATGAGCGGGGAAATATTTAGCAGAGAAGTAATAGATCATATCCTGGGGACTACACACACAACCAGGATCAAGAGAATTAAACCAAGTCTTAGCATCACCCTTTAACGTGAAAGGAAATAACTTAAGGATATAGTAGTAACGAATCTTTTCATCGTTGGTAAACAGGGTGGCTATATCATTCAACTTAGTAAGATGTGCCACAACAGTTTCAGATTCATAGCCATGGAAAGGATCAGATTCAACCAAAGTAATTAACTCAGGATCGATAGAGAATTCATAATCCTTATCAGTAACACAGATAGGTGAAGTAGCGAAAGCAGGGTCATGTTTCATTCTAGCATTCAAGGACTTTTCTTTCAGCTTAGATAATAATTTCTTAAGATCATATCTATCATTGCAAGCAAGAAAGTCTCTAGCAGTTTCTTCATCCATAACATAACCCTTAGGAACAACATGCAATTCATATCTATTGGGAGAAGCTTCATCATCACTTTCATAAATATCGTAAGTTTCAATATTTGCATTCTCCCTAACTCTAGCAATTTGTTCATCTAGAAATTCACCTAGTGGCACAGTATTATCAAGCATAGAAGTAGTTTCATCATACATAGCAGAAGTGGCATCATCAAGAACATACGACATATCAGATTCAATAGCATGAGTAGGCGTCGCAAATTTACCCATAACAGAAGAAGAATCAAGTGCAGAGCTAGATGGTAGTTCCTTACCTCCCCTCGTAGTTGAGGGTAAGATCTTGGTTTTTGAGTCCTTCAAATTCTTCATAGTGAACGACAGATATAAATACCAAGTGACTTAAAGAATAGAGCTATGCTCCCCGGCAACGGCGCCAGAAAATAGTCTTGATAACCCCCAAGTGTAGGGGATCGCAATAGTTTTCGAGGGTAAAGTATTCAACCCAAATTTATTGATTAGATACAAGGGGAGCCAAAGAATACTCTTAAGTATTAGCAGCTGAGTTGTCAATTCAACCACACCTGGAAACTTAATATCTGCAGCAAGGTAGTTTAGTAGCAAAGTAATATGATAGTGGCGGTAGCGGCAATAAAAGTAACATAGTGTTTTTGTAGTTTTTGTGATAGTAGCAACGGAAAAGTAAATAAGCAACAAGCAATATGTGAAAAGCTCGTAGGCATTGGATCGGTGATGGGAAATTATGTCGGATGCAATTCATCATGTAAAAGTTATAACCTAGGGTGACACAGAACTAGCTCCAGTTCATCAATACAATGTAGGCATGTATTCCGAATATAGTCATACGTGCTTATGGAAATGAACTTGCATGCCATCTTTTGTCCTACCCGCCCGTGGCAGTGGGGTCCTATTGGAAACTAAGGGATATTAAGGCCTCCTTTTAATAGAGTACCGGACCAAAGCATTAACACATAGTGAATACTTGAACTCCTCAAACTACGGTCATCACCGGGAGTGGTCCCGATTATTGTCACTTCGTGGTTGCCGGATCATAACACATAGTAGGTGACTATAGACTTGCAAGATAGGATCAAGAACACACATATATTCATGAAAACATAATAGGTTCAGATCTGAAATCATGGCACTCGGGCCCTAGTGACAAGCATTAAGCATAGCAAAGTCATAGCAACATCCATCTCAGAACATAGTGGATACTAGGGATCAAACCCTAAGAAAACTAACTCGATTACATGATAGATCCCATCCAACCCATCACGTCCAGCAAGCCTACGATGGAATTACTCACACACGGCGGTGAGCATCATGGAATTGGTGATGGAGGAAGGTTGATGATGACGATGGCGACGATCTCCACTCTCCGGAGCCCCGAACGGACTCCAGATCAGCCCTCCCGAGAGAGATTAGGGCTTGGCGGCAGCTCCGTCTCGTAAAACGCGATAGTTCTTCTTCTCTGATTTTTTTCTCCACGAAAGTGAATATATAGGATCTGGGGATACGTCGGTGGAGCACCAGGGGGCCCACGAGGCAGGGGCGAGCCCTAGGGGGGCGCGCCCTAGGGGGGCGCCCCCCCCACCCTCGTGGACAGGGTGTGGGCCCTCTGGTCTGGATCTTCTTGTGGGTATTTTTTATATTTTCCAAAATAATTCTCCGTGGATTTTCAGGTCATTTCGAGAACTTTTTATTTCTGCACAAAAATAACACCATGGCAATTCTGCTGAAAACAGCGTCAGTCCGGGTTAGTTCCATTCAAATCATGCAAGTTAGAGTCCAAAACAAGGGCAAAAGGGTTTGGAAAAGTAGATATGTTGGAGACGTATCATCCGTCATGTTGCGCATTCACATGTTGTTCAGTTCTACCATTACATGATTGCACACATGTAGGGGGAGCTCATGCAAGTTACATGTTCTTATGAAGCTTCACTTACTACTCTTCATATTATTTACTTGGAGCTTTGATGTATGTTGTCATCAATTACTAAAAAGGGGAGATTGAAAGCACAAGTGATCCCTTGGTGATTTTGGTAATTAATGTCAACATATCTTTTGTTAGACTGTTAGTTTTATCTAGTATATTTCATAAGTTCAACAGTGGCGTGGCAAGGACAAGAGGGTGTTGAACCCATGCAAAATGCTAAGGAAAAGGATTGGCAAAAGCTCAAGACTCTACATTTGTAAGTGATCCAAGATCACATTGAGTCCATAGAAAAGCCAATACTATTAAAAGGGAATGAGGTATTGCTTAATGACCTGGTTGCTCAAGTTCTTAGTGACGTTGCTCCAAAACCCTCGGCCACTTTCTCCATCCAAATATGTCCAAACCCTAAAATCCAAACTCGGCCCCACCTATATTTCCTACCCTAACAAATTGGATCCACCAATATGGATCTCGGTCCCACCGAGATGGCCTTGACAATTCTCTGTTGCTTATTGCAATTATTTTGGTCCCACCGAGAATTGCAATCGGTCTCACCGAGATGGCTTGACCAAATCTCCATTGCCTTATTGCTTCATTTCGGTCCCACCGAGTTGATGCAATCGGTGCCACCGAGACGCGGTTTTGCCCTAGCCATTGCACATTGATCCCTTCGAGTTGTTCCCGTCAGTTCAACCGAGATTCCTAATGTTCATATTTTTACATTGATCAGTGCCACCGAGTTTTCTGGCCTGTGCCATCGAGATGGGTCAAAAAAGTGTAATGGTTGAATTTTGTTTGGAGGCTATATATACCCCTCCATTCCTTCTTCCTCATTGAGGAGAGCCATCAGAACGTGCCTACACTTTCACCATTCATTTGTGAGAGAGAATCATCTACTCATGTGTTGAGACCAAGAGATTCCAATCCTGTCATTTGAACCTTGATTCCTAGCCTTCCCCAAGTTGCTTTCTACTCAAATCTTTCTTCCACAAAATCCAAACATGTGAGAGAGAGTTGTGTGTTGGGGAGACTATCATTTGAACCGCAAGAGCGAGGAGTTCATCGTCAACACACCGTTTATTACCTTTTGGAGAGTGGTGTCTTCTAGATTGGTTAGGTGTTGCTTGGGAGCGTACGACAAGATGCGGAGTTGAACCAAGAAGTTTGTAAGGGCAAGGAGATCGCCTACTTCATGAAGATCTACCCGAGTGAGGCAAGTCCTTCGTGGATGATGGCCATGGTGGGATAGACAAGTTTGCTTCATCATGGCCCCTTTGTGGGTGAAGCCCTCCGTGGACTCGAACAGTCGTTACCCTTCATGGGTTGAAGTCTTCGTCAACGTGGACGTACGATAGCACCACCTATCGGAACCATGCCAAAAATTCTCTGCATCTCCATTGCGTATGCACTTTCCAATTCCCATCCCTTTACATTCTTGAACTTGCATGATTTACTCTTTCCGCTGCTCATACTCTTGTCATGCTTGTGTAAAATGTATTATGTGCCCATTAACATGTGCTAAACTCAACCTTTACTTGAAGAAACTAAAAATTGGCGCTTTTACTTGTTAAGGGCCTAATTGAAGGAAATATGCCCTAGAGGCAATAATAAAGTTGTTATTTATATTTCCTTATATCATGATAAATGTTTATTATTCATGCTAGAATTGTATTAATCGGAAACTTAGTACATGTGTGAATACATAGACAAAACAGAGTGTCCCTAGTATGCCTCTACTAGAATAGCTCATTGATCAAAGATGGTTATGTTTCCTAGCCATAGACATGAGTTGTCATTCGATCAATGGGATCACATCATTAGAAGAATGATGTGATGGACAAGACCCATCTGTTAGCTTAGCAAATTGATCGTTTAATTTTACTGCTATTGCTTTCTTCATGGCTTATACATGTTCCTATGACTATGAGATTATGCAACTCCCGAATACCGGAGGAACACCTTGTGTGCTATCAAACATCACAACTTAACTGGGTGATTATAAAGATGCTCTACAGGTGTCTCCGAAGGTGTTTGTGGTGTTGGCATATATCAAGAATAGGATTTGTAACTCCGAGTGTCGGAGAGGTATCTCTGTGCCCTTCTCGGTAATGCACTTCATAATAAGCCTTGCAAGGAAATGACTAATGAGTTAGTCACGAGATGATGTATTACGGAACAAATAAAGAGACTTGCCAGTAACGAGATTAACTAGGTATAGTGATACCAACGATCAAATCTCACGCAAGTAACATACCGATGACAAAGGGAACAACATATGTTGTTATGCGGTTTAACCGATAAAGATCTTCGTAGAATATGTAGGAGCCAATATGAGCATCCAGGTTCCACTATTGGTTATTGACCGGAGATGAGTCTCGGTCATATATCTACATAGTTCTCGAACCCGTAGGGTCCGTACGCTTAACGTTCGATGACGATCGGTATTATGAGTTTATGAGTTTTGATGTACCGAAGGTAGTTCGAAGTCTCGGATGAGACCACGGACATGACGAGGAGTCTCGAAATGTCCGAGACATAAAGATTAATATATTGGATGACTATATTCGGACACCGGAAGTGTTTCAGGTGTTATCGGATAAAACTGGAGTGCCGAAGGGGGTTACCGGAACCCCCCGAGGGAGTATGGGCCATAGTGGGCCTTGAGGGAATAGAGAGAGGCAGCCCATAGGTCTGGCCGCACCCTCCCCCTAGGAATCCTAGTTGGACTAGGAAAGGGGGGAGGCGCCCCTCTTCTTCCTTCTCCTCTCCTCCTTCCTTTCCTTCTCTTAGTAGGAATAGGGAGGGGGATTCCTATTCCTACTAGGAGTAGGAATCCTACTCCTGGTGCGCCATACTTGGCCAGCCGCACCTCCCCCCTTGCTCCTTTATATACGGGGGCAGGGGGCACCTAAAGACACACAAGCAACATCATTTTAGCCGTGTGCGGTGCCCCCTCCACAGAGACACACCTCGGTCATATCGTTGAAGTGCGTAGGCGAAGCCCTACGCCGGTAGCTTCATCATCTCCGTCACCACGCCGTTGTGCTGACGAAACTCTGCCATGAAGCTCAACTGGATCAAGAGCTCGTGGGACGTCATTGAGCTGAACGTGTGCTGAACACGGAGGTGACGTACGTTCGGTGCTTGATCGGTTGGATCGCGAAGACGTTCGACCACATCAACTGCGTCACTAGACGCTTCCTCTTTCTGTCTACGAGGGTACGTAGACACACTCTCCCCACTAGTTGCTATGCATCTAGTAGATAGATGTTGCGTGATCGTAGGAAATTTTTGAAATACTACGTTCCCCAACAGTGGCATCATGAGCTAGGTCTATGCATAGATGATATGCACGAGTAGAACACAATGAGTTGTGGGTGATAATAGTCATACTGCTTACCAGCATGTCATACTTTGATTCAACGGTATTGTGAGATGAAGCGGCCCGGACCGACATTACGCGTACACTTACGCGAGACTGGTTTCACCGTTACGAGCACTCGTTGCTTAAAGGTGACTGGCGGGTGTCTGTCTCTCTCACTTTAGCTGAATCGAGTGTGGCTACGCCCGGTCCTTGTGAAGGTTAAAACATCACATACTTGACGAAAAATCATTGTGGTTTTTGTATGCGTAGGTAAGAATGGTTCTTGCTAAGCCCGTAGCAGCCACATAAAACTTGCAACAACAAAGTAGAGGATGTCTAACTTGTTTTTGCAGGGCATGTTGTGATGTGATATGGTCAAGACATGATGAGTTATACGTTATTGTATGAGATGATCATGTATTGTAAAGTAATCGGCAACTGGCAGGAGCCATATGGTTGTCGCTTTATTGTATGAAATACAATCGCCATGTAATTGCTTTAATTTATCACTAAGCGGTACCGATAGTCGTGGAAGCAATAGTTGGCGATACGACAACGATGCTATGATGGAGATCAAGGTGTCGCACCGGTGACGATGGTGATGATGACGGTGCCTTGGAGATGGAGATCAAAAGCACAAGATGATGATGGCCATATTATGTCACATATTTTGATTCCATGTGATGTTTATCTTATTATGCTTCTTATTTTGCTTAGATCGATGGTAGCATTATAAGATGATCTCTCACTAAATTTCAAGGTATAAGTGTTCTCCCTGAGTATGCACCGTTGCGAAAGTTCGTTGTGTCGAGACACCACGTGATGATCGGGTGTGATAAAGCTCTACGTTCACATACAACGGGTGCAAGCTAGTTTTGCACACGCAGAATACTCGGGTTAAACTTGACGAGCCTAGAATATGCAGATATGGCCTCTGAACACTGGAGACCGAAAGGTCGAGCGTGAATTATATAGTAGATATGATCAACATAAGATGTTCACCATTGAAAACTACTCCATCTCACATGATGATCGGACATGGTTTAGTTGATATGGATCACATGATCACTTAGATGATTAGAGAGATGTCTATCTCAGTGGGAGTTCTTTAGTAATATGATTAATTGAACTTTAATTTATCATGAACTTAGTCCTGGTAGTATTAGCATATCTATGTTGTAGATCAATAGTTCGCGATGTAGCTCCCTGTTTATTTTTATATGTTCCTAGAGAAATATAAGTTGAAAGATGTTAGTAGCAATGATGCGGACTAGGTCCGCGATCTGAGGATAATCCTCATTGCTGCGCAGAAGTATTATGTCCTTGATGCACCACTAGGTGACAAACCTATTGCAGGAGCAAATGCAAACGTTATGAACGTTTGGCAAAGCCCAATATGATGTCTACTTAATAGTTTAGTGCACCATGCTTTACGGCTTAGAACCGGGACTTCAAAAATGTTTTGAATGCCACATAGCATATAAGATGTTCCAATAGTTGAAATTAGTATTTCATACTCATGCCCGTGTCAAGAGGTATGAGACCTCTGACAATACTTTGCCTACAAGATGGAGGAGAATAGCTCAACTAGTGAGCATGTGCCCAAACTATCTGGGTTCCACAATTGCTTGAATCAAGTGGGAGTTACTCTTCCAGATATGATAGTAATTAACAAAGTTCTCTAGTCACTATCACCAAGTTAGTAGAACTTCGTGATGAACTATAATATGCAAAGGATGACGAAAGTAATTCCCGAGCTCTTCGCGATGCTGAAATCAACGAAGGTAGAAATCAAGAAAGAGCATCAAGTGTTGATGGTTAACAAGACCACTTGTTTCAAGTAAAGGGCAAAGGGATAGAAGGAGAACTTCAAAAAGAATGACAAGCAAGTTGTCACTCCTGTGAAGAAACCCAAAGCTAAACTCAAGCCTGAAACTAAGTGCTTCTACTGCAAAGGAAATGGTCACTGGAAGTGGAACTGCCCTAGATACTTGGCGGATAAGAAGGATGGCAAAGTGAACAAAGGTATATTTGATATACATATTATTAATGTGTACTTTACTAATGTTCACAGCAACCCCTGGGTATTAGATACCGGTTCAGTTGCTAAAATTAGTAACTCGAAACGAGAGTTGCAGAATGAACAGAGACTAGTTAAAGGTGAAGTGACGATGTGTGTTGGAAGTGGTTCCAAGATTGATATGATCATCATCGCACACTCCCTATACTTTCCGGATTACTGTAGAACCTAAATAAATGTTATTTGGCATTTGCGTTGAGCGTGAATATGATTTGATCATGTTTGTTGCAATACGGTTATTCATTTAAAGTCATAGAATAATTTTTGTTCTGTTTACATGAATAAAACCTTCGATGGTCATACACCCAATGAAAATAGTTTGTTGGATCTCGATCGTAGTGATACACATATTCATAATATTGAAGACAAAAGATGCAAGGTTGATAATGATAGTGCAACTTATTTGTGGCACTGCCGTTTAGATCATATTGGTGTAAAGCACATGAAGAAACTCCATACTGATGGACCTTTGGAATCACTTGATTATGAATCACTTGGTGCTTGCGAACCATGTCTCATGGGCAAGATGACTAAGACTCCGTTCTCTGGAACAATGGAGCGAACAACTGATTTGTTGGAAATCATACATACTGATGTATGTGGACCGATGAGTGTTGAGGCTCGCGGCGGGTATCATTATTTTCTGACCTTCACTGATGATTTGAGTAGATATGGGTATATCTACTTGATGAAACACAAGTCTGAAACATTTTAAAAATTCAAAGAATTTCAGAGTGAAGTAGAGAATCATCGTAACAAGAAAATAAAGTTTCTACGATTTGATCGTGGAGGATATTTGAGTTACGAGTTTGGTCTTCATTTGAAACAATGTGGAATAGTTTCACAACTCACGCCACCCAGAACACCACAGTGTAATGGTGTGTCCGAACGTCGTAACAGTACTTTATTAGATATGGTGCGATCTATGATGTCTCTTACCGATTTACCACTATCGTTCTGGGTTATGCATTAGAGACAGCTGCATTCACATTAAATAAGGGCACCATCTAAATCCGTTGAGACGACGCCTTATGAACTATGGTTTGGCAAGAAACCAGAGTTGTTGTTTCTTAAAGTTTGGGGCTGCGATGCTTATGTGAAAAAGCTTCAACCTGATAAGCTCGAACCCAAGCCGGAGAAATGTGTCTTCATAGGTACCCAAAGGAGACTGTTGGGTACACCTTCTATCACAAATTCGAAGGCAAGATATTCGTTGCTAAGAATGGATCCTTTCTAGAGAAGGAGTTTCTCTCGAAAGAAGTGAGTGGGAGGAAAGTATAACTTGATGAGGTAATTGTACCTTCTCCCGAATTGGAAAGTAGTACATCACAAAAACTAGTTCCAGTGATTCCTACACCAATTAGTGAGGAAGCTAATGATGATGATCATGAAACTTCAGATCAAGTTACTACTGAACTTCGTAGGTCAACCAGAGTACGTTCCGCACCAGAGTGGTACGGCAACCCGGTTCTGGAAGTCATGTTACTAGACCATGATGAACCTACGAACTATGAGGAAGCGATGATGATCCTAGATTATGCAAAATGGCTTGAGGCCATGAAATCTGAGATGGGATCCATGTATGAGAACAAAGTGTGGACTTTGGTTGACTTGCCCGATGATCGGAAGCCATCGAAAATAAATGGATCTTCAAGAGGAAGACCGGCGCTGACGGTAATGTTACTGTTTACAAAGCTCGACTTGTTGCGAAGGTTTTCGACAAGTTCAAGGAATTGACTACGATGAGACCTTCTCACCCGTAGCGATGCTTAAGTCTGTCCGAATCATGTTAGCAATTGCCGCATTTTATGAAATCTTGCAAATGGATAACAAAACTGCATTCCTTAATGAATTTATTAAAGAAGAATATTATATGATGCAACCGGAAGGTTTTGTCAATCCTAAAGGTGCTAACAAAATGTGCAAGCTCCAGCGATCCATCTATGGACTGGTGCAAGCATCTCGGAGTTGGAATATACGCTTCGATAAGTTGATCAAAGCATATAGTTTTATACAGACTTGCGGTGAAGCCTGTATTTACAAGAAAGTGAGTGGGAGCACTACAGCCTTTCTGATAAGTATATGTGAATGACATATTATCGATCGGAAATGATGTAGAATTTTCTGGAAAGCATAAAGTAGTGTTTGAAAGGAGTTTTTCAATGAAAGACCTCGGTGAAGTTGCTTACATATTAGGCATCAAGATCTATAGAGATAGATCAAGACGCTTAATTGGACTTTCACAAAGCACATACCTTGACAAGTTTTTGAAGAAGTTCAAAATGGAACAGTCAAAGAAAGAGTTCTTGCCTGTGTTGCAAGGTGTGAAGTTGAGTTAGACTCAAAACCCGACCACAACAGAAGATAGAGAGATAATGAAAGTCATTCCCTATGCCTCAACCATAGGTTCTATAAAGTATGCAATGATGTATACCAGACCTATTGTATGCCCTACCCTGAGTTTGGCAAGGGAGTACAATTTTGATCTAGGTGTAGATCACTGGACAGCGGTCAAAATTATCCTTAGAGGACTAAGGAAATATTTCTCGATTATGAAGGTGATAAAGAGTTCGTCGTAAAGAGTTACGTCAATGCAAGCTTTAACACCGATCTGGATGACTCTGAGTCTCGATCTGGATACATATTAAAAGTGGGAGCATTTAGCTAGAGTAGCTCCGTGCAGAGCATTGTAGACATAGAAATTTGCAAAATACACACAGATCTAAATGTGACAGACCCGCTGACTAAACTTCTCTCACGAAGCAAAACATAATCACACCATAGTACTCTTTGGGTGTTAATCACATGGCGATGTGAACTAGATTATTGACTCTAGTAAACCCTTTGGGTGTTGGTCACATGGCGATGTGAACTTTGGGTGTTATTCACATAACGATGTGAACTATTGATATTAAATCACATGGTGATGTGAACTAGATTATTGACTCTAGTGCAAGTGGGAGACTGAAGGAAATATGCCCTAGAGGTAATAATAAAGTTGTTATTTATATTTCCTTATATCATGATAAATGTTTATTATTCATGTTAGAATTGTATTAATCGGAAACTTAGTACATGTGTGAATACATAGACAAAACAGAGTGTCCCTAGTATGCCTCTACTAGACTAGCTCATTGATCAAAGATGGTTATGTTTGCTAGCCATAGACATTAGTTGTCATTTGATCAATGGGATCACATCATTAGAAGAATGATGTGATGGACAAGACCCATCCGTTAGCTTAGCAAATTGATTGTTTAGTTTTATTGCTATTGCTTTCTTCATGACTTATACATGTTCCTATGACTATGAGATTATGCAACTCCCGAATACCAGAGGAACACCTTGTGTGCTATCAAACGTCACAACGTAACTGGGTGATTATAAAGATGCTCTACAGGTGACTCCGAAGGTGTTCGTGGTGTTGGCATAGATTAAGAATAGGATTTGTCACTCCGAGTATGGGAGAGGTATCTCTGGGCCCTTCTCGGTAATACACTTCATAATAAGCCTTGCAAGCAAATGACTAATGAGTTAGTCACGAGATGATGTATTACGGAACGAGTAAAGAGACTTGCCGGTAACGAGATTAACTAGGTATAGTGATACCAACGATTGAATCTCGGGCAAGTAACATACCGATGACAAAGGGAACAATGTATGTTGTTATGCGGTTTGACCGATAAAGATCTTCGTAGAATATGTAGGAGCCAATATGAGCATCCAGGTTCCGCTATTGGTTATTGACCGGAGATGAGTCTCGGTCATATCTACATAGTTCTCAAACCCGTAGGGTCCGCACGCTTAACGTTCGATGACGGTATTATGAGTTTATGAGTTTTGATGTACCGAAGGTAGTTTGGAGTCCTGGATGAGATCACGGACATGATGAGGAGTCTCAGAATGTCCGAGACATAAGGATTAATATATTGGATGACTATATTCGGACACCGGAAGTGTTTCGGGTGTTATCGGATAAAACCGGAGTGCCGATGGGGGTTACCGGAACCCCCAAGGGAGTATGGGCCATAGTGGGCCTTGAGGGAATAGAGAGAGGCAACCCATAGGGCTGGCCGCACCCTCCCCCTAGGAATCCTAGTTGGACTAGGAAAGGGGGGGGGAGCTGCCCCTCTTCTTCCTTCTCCTCTCCTCCTTCCTTTCCTACTCCTAGTAGGAATAGGAAAGGGGGATTCCTATTCCTACTAGGAGTAGGAATCCTACTCCTCGCGCGCCATACTTAGCCAGCCGCACCTCCCCCTTGCTCCTTTATATACGGGGGTAGGGGGCACCCAAAGACACACAAGCAACATCGTTTTAGCCGTGTGCGGTGCCCCCTCCACAGAAACACACCTCGGTCATATCATTGCAGTGCTTAGGCGAAGCCCTGCGCCGGTAGCTTCATCATCGCCTCCGTGCTAACGAAACTCTCCCGTGAAGCTCAACTGGATAAGAGCTCGGGGGACGTCATCGAGCTGAACGTGTGCTGAACGCGGAGGTGATGTACGTTCGGTGCTTGATCGATTGGATCGCAAAGACGTTCGACTACATCAATCGTGTCACTAGAAGCTTCCGCTTTCTGTCTACGAGGGTACGTAGACACACTCTCCCCTCTCGTTGCTATGCATCTAGTAGATAGATTTTGCGTGATCGTAGGAAAATTTTGAAATACTACGTTCCCCAACACTAATCACTCCCCTCTAGACCCCTCTTCTCGATCCTTTCATCTTGCCGGCGGCGAGCTGCTCCTCCGTCCGCTGGTGCTCCCGAAGGAGTTGGTGGTTGTAGGCGGCGTCCGTCTGCGCCTCCCGGAGCTGTTCCCCCCTCTCCTTCCGCACCGTGTCCATGTAATGGGCATGGGCCTCGCTGATGGTCATGGTGCAATGCACCAGCGAGGATGGCACGCACGAGGAGGGTGTCGCTGGCTTGTCATAGGCCGCGTCCTCCAGTGGGACTTCGTCGTCCTTCGGCTGCTTGCCGGCCTGCTAGCCGGCAGCAATGACATCCATGTCCTTTTTCTGCTCCGGCGTCCAAAAGAGCTTTGGCGCACGAGGAAGCCATGGTGGGAGTGATGCAGAGAGAAGAAAGGGATTGGAGGCAGATGATTGCCGCTATGGCCGGGGAATGCAGTTTATATAGCAATGGTGATCAACAGAAGAACAGACGGGTACGATGTAGTAGCTGCCTCGGCAACCGCGTGTCATTAATGTGGGTGGCAGACGGACGAGCAGCAGCCGGCCCCGTGTCGTTTGAACGCGAGCAGTTGCGTGCACCGGGAATCGACGCGAGCGACGCTCTCTCGACCAGCGCGTCGCTTCGATGCCGATGCTAGTGAGAGGCCGCGTCAGCTCTGGCTGGGCATGAATGCGGCACTAACGCTCTGGAACGACGCTGACTGTTTCAGACGGGAAGCACGCGCGGGTGAGGAAGGGGATTTTGGCGGGACAAGGCGGTCAGACGCGGGCGTGGAAGCGGTCCAAACACCCGCAAAGCATCACATTTGTCTCCGATTTATGAAAAAAAACACGTCCGAATCACCTTACAAACAAATATAGGTTCATGTTGGATGACCTCCACGATCCGGACATATTGATGCCGGACGGTTTGAGAGTCGTTGCACACTATAACATAACATAGAACTATAATATCACGCTCCTGGCAGTTTCTTCAATCGAAAGAAGTGCACGTCGCCACACGAATACGCAACAAACATCCTGTACAATTTTCGCAAAGTTTGTTTTTCCACGATAAATAGTCCATAACCATCGCCAGTCCGGTTGGTTGGTATTGGCCGCCGGTGCAGCTACACCAAGTATCCCCGAAATGACGTTGGAAAAATCTGCCGTGTAGAAAGGGAAGACGAAGACGACCCGGCCAGCCCAACGCGCTGACCGCCCCGACGACCCATACAAGATGAAGCAGCAGCCAACGCCACCAAGCGACCGATCTTCCCCGTATTTTACCGCCCCGTGCCACTAGCGCCAGCCAATCCCCACGCGGCCGGCTGCTGCTTCTCCCGTCTCATGGCCGGCGACCAAGAGGAGGCGGAGCGGGAGTCCCCGGTGCCTGCGCTGGCGCCGGCCGCGGAGCGGGTCGCCGCCGCGGTGGAGACCGTGGCGGCGCCCGGGGAGTTCCGGAACGCGTACCGGCGGCAGCTGCTGGCGCTGTCCCGCCGGATTCGTCTCCTCGGACCCTTCGCCGAGGAGCTCCGCGAGCGCCGCCGCCCCGCGGGGGAGGAGGAGGAGCGGGCGCTGGCAACGCTCGCCGACGCGCTGGAGAAGGCGCTCGAGCTGCTCAAGCTCGGCCGCGAGGGGAGCAGGATCTCTTTGGTACGTCCCTTCACCTACCCACGCGGGAGCGGTTCCTGATTTCGTCAGATTCCTGGTCCTCGGATGCCTCCGTGGGCGAATTAGATTCATGATTCACTAGTATCCTTGATATTTTACATGGAAAAGCGCGGCTGTAACCTTGGCTATGCCATCTAAAATAACCAGGTAACTTTAGTATTATTCTATGACATGGGGCTTCTGATCCTTGGATCGAAGTTCTGATTCTGATCTGCATATTGTTTGTGGCCTTACTTTGCTAACGAGTAGTAATTCCATTGTGTGAACCTCTGGTGTTCCACCTCCTGGGCTCATTGTATTTTCCATTTTTATCTGAAGTGCGGTCTTAGGATGATCATGGTGTTTTAATTCAGTTGATTGTTCATTTTTGTTCACTAAAATGTGTACTGTTATACTTTCTCCGTCCCATAATATAAGAGCGTATTTTACATTACACTAGTGTCAAAAACACTATAATATTATGGGACGGAGGGGAGTATTTTGTACGAGAAATTTGTACTGTTTGTCAAAATCGATACATTTTGGTGTGAAATCTCCCGCTAGGATAACAGTTGTCCATTACAGCGAGGTATGAGGTGGATTTATCATGGATTAGGGATCAAGTATCAACTTTCTCAAAACTATGGCTTAAATGCTTGGACTGGTTCCTCCCCACGGGTGTGGTCACATTTGGCGGTTTCTTTGCTTGTTGGAAGGTCAACTATTCATGCATTAAGTCTTTGGTTGGGTTTATGTAATTAATGGGTTAAGTGCCCTTAAGTGCAAAGAGGGATTTGATAATATGCCCTTGACTCATCTCGTTTCATCTGTTCCCCCTCTAGTGGGACATGGTACTAATACTATCTTGAATCCTTAATCTAGAGCCATCCAAGAAACTAGTGTTTCATGCAGAAAAAGAGGAGAAAACATACCAAAGCACAATTAGGGGAAACATATTATCAAATGCATGCGGTTGTGCACCCATGATCCAATACCGTGAATTGTTATTTTGCTGTCCATTTCCTACATGTTTTCTTCTGCTCATATATTTACCTGTTTTTTTTTCCTCATTCACTTTAATTTTCGTTGTCCTGAAATGTTTCCATTCAGTTTGGCTATGAAGTTTATTGAGTGCTTTATTATGTGCAAGATGTGACATATTTCCTTTCGTATTGTGATTCTAAGGATATCAGACACACAAAATACATCAGGCAAACTATATTTCTTTCTTGTAGCTATCCACGTGCCAGAACCATGAGTTGGTTTCGAGATCTTATGGGTGGGACTAAAGGCTTTGTTGTTGTTATTGCATATACAAGAAAGATATATAGTTTGCCTGGTGGATTTTGTTTGCCTGATACCCTTAGAACCATTCCGGACCCGATCCTTTCTCGTGTGGCCACACATCCATCTGAACATGCGGATTTCTGCTACACCCAACTGTTGAACATGTCGCCTTTTAGACTTTTAGTCAGCAAACACTCAGCGCCATATAGAACCTGCCTTTTAGCTTTTGTGGCGCTCTCTTTGTCACAGAGAACGCCAGAAGCTTGGCGCCACTTCATCCATCTGGCTTTGATTCGATGGCTCACATCTTCATCGATATCACCATCCTTCTGCAACATTGACCCCAAACATCGAAAGTTGTCCTTCTGAGGTACCACCTGCCCATCAAGGCTAACCTCCTCCTCCTCATGCCTAATAGTACTGAAACCGCACCTCATGTACTCAGTTTTAGTTCTACTAAGCCTAAAACTGTTCGATTCCAAAGTTTGTCTCCATAGCTCTAACTTTCTATTAACCCCCGTCCAACTGTAAGCGACTAGCACCACATCATCCGTAAAGTGCATACACCATGGGATATCTCCTTGTATATCCCTTGTGACCTCATCCATCACCAAGGCAAAAAATATAAGGGCTCAAAGCTGACCCTTGGTGCTGTCCTATGTGAATCATAGTCTTTGAAGATATTAAAACTTGACTGTTCTTGATGTTGTCATTTTGCCGCTTATATCTGTTATCCTTTTGACCTTTGAATATACCATGACAACCTTATAGATCTTATTTATAGGAGCATGCTCTTCAAAATACTACTTATTTTTTGCGCCATTATGTCCCAGTCAGTTAGCTAAACTGATTTTTTTTTGCTGTGTTCTTGCAGGTTTTTGACAGGGATAGAGTAATGGAAAAATTTCAGGAAGTAGTTGCTCAGTTGGAACAAGCTTTGCATGACTTTCCATACAATGAACTGGATATATCTGATGAAGTTAGAGAACAGGTAATTTTATCAGCTTAACTGAACATAATCCCTTTTGTATTGTTGTCAAGTACTGAACTACAGTTTTGGTGACACTTAACAATCCTCTCCAGGTTGAGTTAGTGCATGCACAGCTCAAAAGAGCAAAAGAACGGGTTGATATGCCTGATGATGAGTTCTACAATGACCTATTATCTCTGTATAACAAGACCTATGACCCAAGTGCAGAACTGGCTATCCTTGAAAGGTTGTCAGAAAAGCTACACCTCATGACTATCACTGATCTCACACAAGAGTCACTTGCTCTGCATGAGATGGTGGCATCTGGTGGTGGCCAGGATCCAGGAGAGCACATTGAGAAATTGTCAATGCTACTGAAGAAAATCAAGGACTTTGTGCAAACTAACAACCCTGAGATGGGCCCTCCTATGGCTTCCAAAATAATGGATACTAGTGGGGACCAGAAATCTGTCATCGTTCCTGATGAATTCCGTTGTCCAATTTCTCTCGAGCTGATGAAAGATCCTGTTATAGTTGCTACTGGCCAGGTGAACTAAAATTTGTCAAGTAAACTCTAATGCAACTTCAGTACGTGATTTGAGATAATTTTTTCTTTTCCTTTTGCAGACATATGAACGGTCGTGCATCGAGAAATGGATAGCATCTGGGCATCACACTTGCCCAACTACGCAACAAAGGATGGCGAACACAACATTGACGCCAAACTATGTCCTTAGAAGTCTCATCTCCCAGTGGTGTGAAACCAACGGAATTGAAGCGCCTAAGCGCTCATCCCAGCCTAGCAAGCCAATGCCAGCATGCTCTTCTAGTGAACGTGCTAACATTGATGCTTTATTATCCAAGTTATGCTCTCCAGACCCCGAGGAGCAGAGGTCAGCTGCTGCAGAGCTTCGCCTCCTTGCAAAGCGGAACGCACACAACCGACTATGCATAGCTGAGGCTGGTGCAATTCCCTTACTATTGAGTCTGTTATCGTCATCTGACTTGCGGACTCAGGAACATGCTGTTACTGCACTTCTGAACCTCTCCATACATGAGGACAACAAGGCAAGCATCATGTCCTCTGGTGCTGTGCCCAGTGTTGTCCATGTGCTGAAGAATGGCAGTATGGAGGCCCGGGAAAATGCTGCAGCCACACTTTTTAGCCTCTCTGTGGTCGATGAATACAAAGTAACGATTGGGGGAACAGGGGCTATCCCTGCCCTTGTAGTGTTGCTAAGTGAGGGCAGCCAGCGGGGTAAGAAAGACGCAGCAGCAGCCCTCTTCAACTTGTGCATTTACCAAGGTAACAAAGGCCGTGCGATACGAGCTGGCCTTGTGCCACTCATCATGGGTCTAGTAACCAACCCCACAGGAGCTCTCATGGATGAGGCTATGGCAATACTCTCAATACTATCCAGCCACCAAGAGGGGAAGGCAGCTATCGGGGCAGCAGAGCCTGTTCCTGCGCTTGTGGAGTTGCTCGGAAGTGGGTCACCAAGAAACAGAGAGAATGCTGCAGCTGTGATGCTGCATCTGTGCAGCGGCGAGCAACAGCTTGTGCATTTAGCCCGTGCGCATGAGTGTGGGATCATGGTTCCGTTGCGGGAGCTGGCATTGAACGGCACAGAAAGGGGAAAGAGGAAGGCTGTGCAGTTGCTCGAGCGGATGAGCAGATTCGTGGTTCAACAACAAGAGGAACAGGAATCTCATTCTCGGCTGCAGGCTGCCGCGGCACAAGTTCTCCCTCAGGCCTCTGAACAGGTCCAAGAAAGCGAAATCCCCGATCAATTGGACAGTCCGGCGTCTCAATACCCCACGCTGTTATGAGTACAATGCCGATATTGCCCTACCTCTTGGACCTATTCATCAGTTCGATGCTAGCACAAGTGGGAGTCAATCGTGCCAACCGAGAGATGTAATTATGTGACAAGCCTCTACTGTCAGATGAGGTATTTGAAATTTATATTTGCCGCCTTCTTCCAGCTTGTAACTGAAACACTCGTCGGGTTGTCATGGGCATGTCAGCCCAGTCTTGAGATATGTACAGCTCTTCAATCCACAGTTTCAGATATCATGTAGCCGCAGAACACAAGGTTCTTCAAATGTAGTATATCCTCGGTGTAATAGTAATGATGATTTATGTAAAAGAGAAGATTTGGTGGGTTTAACTAATACTCCCTTCGTTCTCAAATATAAGTCTTTTGAGAGATTCCAACAAGGGACTACATACAAAGACAAGGGACTACATACAAAGCAAAATGAGTGAATATATATTCTAAAATATGTCTATATACATCCGTATGTTGTAGTTCATTTGAAACCTCTAAAAAGACTTATATTTAGGAACGGAGGGAGTAAATATTATCATCTCTTTGTACCATGTGTTCACATTTGCATGCCACTGTCAAAATCTTATCAATCCCTAAGCCCTAAATTGCATGTAATACGATTTTATAGCATGTACTCCATAATTTATTTTATGTGAGGCATTATATTTGCACTTATACCTCTAGTGGTTAAACTGTCATCCTTGTAAAAATGAAAAGTGATTGCAGAGTTGAATGATTCTCATTGATTGCAAACTACTTATACAGGGAGCAATTACAATTATATGAGAGTAATTCTAACTGCAAGATGCGGTTGCTGATGCATGAGACAAAATAGTAACTGCACTGAGCAGTTGCTAAGATGGGAGAGAAAATACAACTGTTCCTAGTAGTTAAAGATTACAAAGTCAGTTCCTTAATTAACACATGATGATTAGTAAGTTAACATGTGCTCTAATTCTATTCCCAACACCCCCCTTGGATCACGCATCTTCCATCATCTAGAGCTTCTTGTATATTTATCATATAGAGCTTCTTGTATATTGGTCATCCAGCTTGAGAATCATTTGTGCAATTTAAGAACCTCCCCCAAAAATCTCGTGGGAAAAAATATGAGGGCTAATAGATACACCATTGATAACTCCTTTAAAAATCATGTAGGAAAAATGTAAGGAGAAAACGATATGGATAATTTATATTGCCTCATTAAAAACCTTTTATGAGAAAACTTGATGCAAAAACTCATAAAGGAAAAGAGTACGATAATTATTATCTGATGATAACTAATGGGTTATAATTCTAGGAGTTTTCTCCCCTTGAAATTTGCATATCCTGAAAGCGTCTCATACCAATCGCGCGAATACATTTCTGGAATGTTGAATTTGGTAAAAACTTTGTGAACAAATGTGCTAGATTGTCACATGATTTGGCTTGCAAAATATCAATTTCTCCATCTTTCTGTAATGAATGAGGAAAGAACAACTTAGGAGAAATGTGTTTTGTGATATTACTTTTTATATAACCCATTTGCATTTGAGCAATGAAAGCTGCATTATCTTCATAGATAATAGTTGGTGATCCTAATGAACCAACACCATATGAAGTTTGAATGTGGTTAATCATTCTGCGAAGCCATACACATTCCTTTGATGCTTCAAATAATGCAATTATTTCAGAATGATTAGTGGAAGTTGCTACAAGTCTGTTTTTGTGACTTCCATGAAAAAGCAGTTCCGCCATATAAGAATACGAAACCTGTCTGTGACATGGCATTGTGGGGATCAGATAGATAGCCATCATCGGTATATCCTACCATAGTAATATCTTGTTTTTTCTAATAGAATAAGCCAAGATATTTTGTGCCATGTAAATATCTAAGGATACTTTTTTTACACCTGTCCAATGACGTTTTGTTGGAGCAGCGCTATGTCTAGCTAATAAATTTACCGCAAATGCAGTATCAGGCCTGGTGCAATTTGCAAGGTACATTAGCGCACCAATAGCATCGAGATACGAGAACTCATGTCCTAGTATCTCTTTGTTATCATCCTGAGGTCCAAAATGATCTTTATTCATATAAATGGATCTCACAACCATGGGTGTTTTGGTTGGATATGATTTATCAATATTGAATTTTTCTAAAATCTTTTGAATATAAGCAGTCTGGTATACTAAAATTCCTAAGGGAAGGTGCTCAAGTTGTAAGCCTAAACAAAATTTGGTCTTTCCCAAATCTTTCATCTCAAATTCCGTCATTAAATGATTTCGTGCTTCTTCTATATCAGGTGTACTCCCAATGATATTGAGGTCATCAACATACACTGAGATGATGCAAAATCCATTTGAGGACTTCTTTATAAATACACAAGGGAAATCATCATTGTTTGAGTAACCTTTCTGAATAAGGAACTCACTCAGTCAATTATACCACATTCTACCCGACTATTTTAAGCCATAGAGTGACTTTTGTAATTTTACACAATATGTGTTGCGATTTGTTTTTCGATTTGGCATTTTAAGTCCTTTAGGGACTTTCATATATATGTCAGATTTGAGTGACCCATATAATTATGTTGTCACTGTGTCCATTAACTGCATAGATAAATTCATTTGTACTGCCAAAGATATTAAGTATCGAATCGTTATTCCACTCATGACAAGAGAGTATGTATCATCGTAATCGATGCCGGGTCTCTGCGTGAACCCTTGTGCTACAAGCCTCGCTTTGTATCTCACCACCTCATTGTTTTCATTCCTATTTCCAACAAAATCCTATTTTGCTCCCATAGGGAAGGCATTCCGAGGAGTAGGTATTACTGAGGAAAATACCTCTCTTTTGTTGAGCGGGCACGGTTTTGCCTCAATTGCTTCCTTCCATTTAGGCCATTCAGGGCACTTGACGGTTTTTGGTTCTCGATCCAGTTGAAGGGTTTCAACAATTTTAGAGGCAAAACATATGTTGGCAATTGTAGTCTTTCTGTCACATGATTCTCCTGATTCCATATAGTTTATGGAAATTTCTTTTATACCTTTAGACTCTATGTGATTTCCCACAACAATAGAGTCATGGTGTTCCGATGTCCCAACTATTATATTTGTATACACATTTATGCTAGGTTCTAGATGTTGAGCATATGGTTGGTGTCCTTCAACTTGAGGTTGAATTGTATTTACTGGTAGAGGATTTGATTTACTTTGTTTCCGGAGGCTTTTGAGAAGCTATATTCCGCCTAACCAGATTTCTCCCCCTTTTACTCTCATTTGGGGTTTGATTGGTTTTAGTTGGTACCTCCACTCGTTCTGGTGCATTAACAACAAGAATATGTGATTTAGTTACACCTTTATGGTCAGTAAATGTATTTGGCAAGTTATTTGCAATGTGTTGCAAATCTATAATCCTCTGAACTTCAGTTTCAGATTCTTTAGTACGTGGATCTAAGGACTGGATGCATGTTACATTCCAATCTATTTCCTGGCATTCTTTGTGGTTTGATTCTCCCCTAATGCCGGGAAATGGTCCTCATCAAAAATAGAATCAGCATAGCGGGCAGTAAACAGGTCCCCTGTAAGAGTCTCAAGATATTTTATAATTCACGGACAATTATAATCCACATAGATCCCTAGTTTTCTGTGGGGGGCCCATGGATGTACGTTGCAGTGGTGATATCTGTACGTATACCGTGCAACCAAATTTTCGCAGATGGAAAATACTTGGCTGACTGCCATATACTAGTTGTAGTGGGGTCCTACAAAAATGTGCATTATTTATGGTTAGGGTTTTCACCCTTTTCCCTAAATCATGAACATTTTTGAAGGGTATTTTGGGTTCATTGAAATTTATTTTAGTAAACCGTAGTTTGTGAAAGTGGTGCTAGGGTTTAGGCAATCCCCATTTCAAATTTCTTAAAATTTTAAAGATGATGCAACACCAAAGCTAGCCTAGTGCATAACAAAAACTAGGGAGGTGAAAACTCTTCCCCACTCAAAAGAATCTCGTCCCGAGATTCAGAGGTCGTCAGGAAGAGTGTGGGGTACTCAAATCGGAGACGATCTTCGCGCTCCCAGGTAGCCTCTCTTTCAGAATGATGAGCCCACTGAACCTGGAGAAACTTGATGTTCTGACATCAAGTGCTACACTCTGATTGATCAAGAATGCGAACTGGGTACTCATGATATGTGGGGTTATCTTGGGGGTCAAGCGTTTCGTGGTCTACTCCGCGGATGGGATCCGAGAAGCAACGCCTGAGTTGAGAAACATGGAAGACATCATGGACTCGAGAAAGATGCGGGGGTAGTTCCAACAGGTAGGCAACCTCTCCTCGTTTAGCGAGAATTCGAAAAGGACCAATGTAACGAGGAGCCAACTTTCCCTTGATACTTAAGCGATGGGTGCCCTTCAAAGGAGTAACCCGAAGGTAAGCCTTCTCACCAACTTCATAAGCCACTTCCTTATGATGACAATCAAACTGTCTCTTTTGATGAGATTGGGCTGTCTTCAGATTCTCACGAATGATGTGAACTTTCTCTTCTGCCTCTTGGATCATGTCCGGTCCAAAGAACTGTCTTTCACCGGTTTCAAACAAGTTCAAAGGTGTTTGACATCTTTGTCCAAAAATAATATCGAAGGGTGCTTTCTTATGACTGGATTGGTAGCTATTGTTATAAGAAAACTCGGCGAAAGGAAGGAACTTCTCCCAATCCATACCGAATGAGATAACACAAGCCCTAAGCATGTCTTAAAGAATTTGGTTGACTCTTTCCACCTGACCACCTGACTGGGGTGGAAAGCGGTGCTGAAGGAAAGATTGGTTCCCATTGCATTCTAGAAGCTCTCCCAGAAATTAGAAGTGAAGAGACTACCACAGTCAGAATTGATCTCTAGTGGAACACCATGAAGTGACACTATTCGAGAGATATATAAGTCAACGAGCTGAGTAGCGGTGATATTCTCTTGAACAGATAGGAAGTGAGCCACTTTGGAAAGACGATCAATGACCACAAAGATAGCATTATTACCTCTCTTGGTCCTGGGAAAGCTGGTAATGAAATCCATACCAACTTTGTCCCATTTCCACTCAGTAATAGCTAAAGGCTGAAGGGTGCCAGCAGGCCTTTGATGCTCTTCCTTAACACGACGACAAACGTCACAATTAGCAATGAACTGAGCGATTGCTCTCTTCATCCTAGTCCACCAAAACCTCTGGTGTTGGTCCTGATACATCTTGGTACTAACAGGATGAATCATGAGATGAGATTCATGAGCCTCCTTAAGGATCACCCACCTCAAGTTTCATACCTTGGGAACCACCAAGCGGTTCTCAAAGTAGACAATACCTCAATCATATAGAGAGAAACATCCAGCAACTCCCTTGTTGATGTTCCTCTTGATGCCGGAAATTCCGATATCAACCTTCTGGGTGGTTATGATCTGATTCTCAAGGTTAGGTTTCGCCACCAAGGTAGAAAGGTAACCATGAGGAACAAAGTGAAGGTTAAGCTTACGAAATTCCTCATGGAGAAGGGGTTAACCTTGTTGCAACATGAGGTTGTTGCAATAGGACTTACGACTGAATGCATCAACCTAGGGTGTAGGTTATGCCTACGTCATAATCTGTGATCAACTCCACCCAACATCTCTGGCTGAGATTTAGACCCGTATGGGTGAAGATATACTTGAGACTCTAGTGATCGGTGTAAATCTCACAACGATTACCAAGAAGGTAACGTGGCCATGTCTTAAGTGCATGGACTACGACTGCACGCTCTAGATCATGTGTAGGATAATTATCCTCACGTGGACGCAACTGTCTAGATGCGTAGGCAATCACATGACCATCCTGCATAAGTATGCAACCTAGTACCTGTCGTGAGGCATCGTAGTAGAAAACAAAGTCCTTAGAGAAATCCAGAGGCACTAGTACAGGAGCAGAAAATCAGGCATCTTTTCAGTTCCTAAAAACGGATCTCGCACTGTGAGGACCACTCAAACTTTTTATCTTTCTTGAGGAGTTAAGTGAGAGGCTTGGACACTTTGGAGAAGTTCTCAACAAAGCGGCGATAATAGCTTGCTAGACCAAGAAAGTTCCTAACTTGCTTAACTGATTCAGGCGGAGTACAATTAAGAACGGCCTGAACTCTCTCCGGGTTGACAGCAATGCCCTTACCAGAAATCACGTGGCCTAGGTAGGTCACTTCCGGCAAAAATATTCACACTTGGAGAACTTGACATAAATGCGGTGCTCTCGGAGTTTTTCTAACACAAGTCTAAGATGTCCAGCATGCTGTTCCTTGTTCTTTGAGTAAATAAGAATGCCATTGATATCTACTACGCAACTTTATTCTTGTAGACACGTGTTGGGCCTCCAAGCGCAGAGTTTTGTAGGACAGTAGAAAATTTCCCTCAAGTGGATGAGCTAAGGTTTATCAATCCATAGGAGGTGTAGGATGAAGATGGTCTCTCTCAAACAACCCTGCAACCAAATAATAAAAAGTCTCTTGTGTCCCCAACACACCAAATACAATGGGAAATTGTATAGGTGCACTAGTTTGGCGAAGAGATGGTGATACAAGTGTAATATTGATAGTAGATATTGATTTTTGTAGTGCGAACAATAAAAAACAGCATGGTAGCAAGTAACAAAGGTGAGCACAAACGGTATTGCAATGATAGAAAACAAGGCCTAGGGTCCGTACTTTTGCTAGTGCAATCTCTCAACAGTGCTAATATAATTGGATCATATAACCATCCCTGAACGAAATCACCTCAAAGTTATTCTTTCCGTTCAATCTATCAAGCGTTCGTACTAAAACAACATAAAGTTATCCTTTCCGATCTATCTATCAAGAGTCCGTACTAGAATAACACAAGGTTATCTTTTCTGATCGATCTTTCAAGAGTTTGTACTAAGATAACACAAAGTTATCCTTCCCGATCGATTTATCAAGAGTTCGTACTAAGATAACACCAAAACATATTCAAAGAGTTCCCCAAGATTTCTACCGGAGAAACAAAGACAATAACATGCATCAACCCCTATGCATAGATTACCCCAATATCACTGCGAGAATCCGCAAGTTGAGTGCCAAAACATATATCAAGTGGATCAATATGATACCCTATTGTCACCACGATTATTCAATTGCAAGACATATATCAAGTGTTCTCAAATCCATAAAAGTATTCAATCCAAAGAAATCTCAAAGGGAAAACTCAATTCATCACAAGATAGAGAGGGGAAAACACCATATGATCCAACTATATTAACAAAGCCCGCGATACATCAAGATTGTGCATCTCAAGAACGAGAGAGAGAGAGAGAGAGAGAGAGAGAGAGAGAGAGAGAGAGAGAGAGAGAGAGAGAGAGAGAGAGAGATTAAACACATAGCTACTGGTACAAACCATCAGCCCCGAGGGTGGACTACTCTCTCCTCATCATGGTGGCCGCCGGGTTGATGAAGATGGCCACCGGTGATGGTTTCCCCCTCCGCCAGAGTGCCGGAAAGGGCTCTAGATTGGATCTTGTGGAGTACAGAGCCTTGCAGCGGTGTAACTTCTGATCTAGGTCTTCCCCGAAGGGTTTTGGAATATATGGGAATTTATAGGGTAAAGAGGCGGTGCGGGAGGCCACCGAGGTGGGCACAACCCACTTGGGGGTGCAAGGGGGGCCTGGCGCGCCTTGGTGGGTTGTGCCCCCCTCGGGGCACCCCCAGGTGCTGCTTCAGCCCGTTGGGTATCTTCTGGCAGATAAAAAATCTCCAAAAAGTTTCGCAGTGTTTGGACTCCGTTTGATATTGATATTCTGCGATGTAAAAAACATGCAAAAAACAGCAACTGGCACTTGGCACTATGTCAATAGGTTAGTACCAAAAACTGATATAAAATGACTATAAAATGATTATAAAACATCCAAGAATGATAATATAACAACATGGAACAATAAAAAATTATAGATACGTTGGAGACGTATCAGCATCCCCAAGCTTAATTCCTGCTCGTCCTTGAGTAGGTAAATGATAAAAATAGAATTTTTGATGTGGAATGCTGCCTATCATGTCATATCATATTCTTTTCTTTATAACATGGACATTTGGACTTTTATATGGTTTAAAGCAATAGTCTATTTTTGACATGAGATTTAAATACTCAAACATATCAACAAGCAACCATGTCTTTCAGAATATCAAATGCTAAAGAGCGTTATCCCTACAAAATCATATAGTATTTTCATGCTCTATCTTCCCAGCTCAAAGTAGAA
>LR738713.1:131563178-131586820 GCA_902687465.1 Secale cereale
CCAGGCGCCCTGTGGGCGCGCCCCCCCCTGGGCCACGCCGGGGGGCGCCTCGGCCCCCCGAGAGCCCCCCGATGCCCTACTATGGCAGATATTTAAAGGGTCCCCCGTAACCCTTGAAACAAGACTTCTTTTCGCGATCCCATCTCTGTTCCGCCGCCGCCGCCGCTTCCAAGGTCGGGAGCACCAGGAGAACTCTTCCCGGCACCCTGTCGGAGGGGAGGATCATCACCGGGAGCTTCTCCACCACCATGGACGCCTCCCGGATGACTCGTGAGTAGTCTCCCTTGGACCATGAGTCCATGACCAGTAGCTATGTGATGTTCTCCTCCCGTTCTTGTGCTTCACTAATTAGTCCTCGTGAGCTGCCCTACATGACCGAGGCACCTATGTAATCCTTATGCTGTTGCTATGTTGAGTTTGCTGGGATCCGATGGATTATGAGATTATGTTCAGATTGATCTTGAGTAATATATTTGATTCACCTCTTTTATATTTTAGTTCATAAGTAATTCTTGCATGTTCACCGTTGTTATTTATTGCTTTGGCCAAGTAGTAGGTAGTGACTCCAAGAGGGAACGTTATGCTCGATTGTGGGTTCATGCCCCTCGATGACTAGCTTGAGTGACAGAAACATGAGTCTAGGGGATGTGCTGTTGCCACAAGGGGGAAAACAACGGTGCTTGTGCCCGCGGGTGCAAGGATTGTTTACTTTACGCAAAGTTCTTTTAATGCAGTTGTCTGTTGCATTGAGTTTACACTATGGGTGGGACTCACAACTTAATACCAGCGAGATGTTCTGGATAGATATCTCAAGGTGGATGATTAGTAGTAGATATTGATGGATTTCGGTCTACTTACTTTGGCGTACCGCCCATGCTTTGAACCTCAACCTTTCTTGCAATGTAATCAGCATTGGTTTGCGTTCGTGGTCCTGTCAATTGCCCAGCTGTAATTTGTTACCTCACATAGCCGTTTTATCGTCTTTTGGGAGAGAGACATCACTAGTGAACATCATGTGACTCCGGTCCTTATTACCATCATTGATCACATACACTATTTTACTTTTCGCTATTTTATTTACTATTGCAAAACACTATCTATCACTACTATCATATTGCTTTTAACCCTTTGTGAACTGCAAGGCCGGAGAGGTTGACAACCTCTCTGTACTCGTTGGGAGCAAAGTTATTTGTATCTGTGTGCAGGTCCACGTTGATTGCTAATTGCGCCGTTAGCGGTTGACACCTACCTGTTGAACCTAGGAGTCTCTGGGGATTCGATCCTTGGCATCTTTGCTAAGGGAAAACACTTCTACTTACTGCATCTTACACCTTCCACTTGGGGTAATCCAACGAGGGGTTCGAGGCCCATCAATGTCCATCAATCGATATCATTGTGAGGAGTAGAGATTTGTAGAGGTGCAGAGCTCAAAGCTTAAATTGAGAGATATAATTATTTTGGGAGGTATACTTTTCCCACCAATGAAAACGACTCAAGGTTCCCAACACTTTCCATGCTAGATATATCATAGGCGGTTCCCAAACATAAAATAAAGTTTATTCATTTTCCACCAAACTTTAACAAGCCATGGCTAGTCGAATCCACGGTTGCCTTCCATACCAACACTTTCCAAGGAATTTATTATTTAACAAAATAAAGTAAATTTGTTTTCCTTTTCGAGACTGGGCATCCCTAATACCTTTGCCTTATTCTCATGTAATGACAAGTGAATAAACACTCATCCTGAGAATAACACATCTAGCATGGAAAGTATTGGCCACCCCTCACCGCCTCGCGAGCGGTACGGGCACACAAAAGGGAAATTTATTTTGAAAATTAGAGATGACACATAAAAATTTGCTCAGAGCGGCAAGTGAATACCGCATATAGGTAGGTATGGTGGCTGTTTTGAGGAAGGTATAATAAAGTTTATGCACCGGCGAAAATTGCGCGGTACAAGAGAGGCTAGCAATTATGAAAGGGTGAGAGTGCGTATAGTCCATGGACTCACATTAGTCATAAAGAAGTCATATACTTATTGCAAAAGTTTATTAGCCCTCGAAGCAAAGTAATACTACACATGCTCCTATATATCGGGGAGGTTGGTAGGAGTTAACCATCGTGTGCCCCCGACCTTCACACAAAGACAGGACAATCAAGGATAAATTGTGCTCCAACTTCTTGGCATAACGAGAGACTATACATGCATGCTTCGGGAATCACAAACCTTAACACCAATATCTTACTAAAGCACAATTACTCATTAACATGACTCACATATCACATCATCATGACTCAAAACTATTACGAGGAATCAAGTTTATTTTTTCCAATGATCTTCATGAAAGTTTTTGTTATATCCTTCTTGGATATCTATCACTTTGGGACTAATTTTTATGTGTTGCTTTTGATATGCTCAAACAAATATAAGTGAAGATCATGAGCATAATATTTTTCTCTCAAATTAATTTAAGTGAAGCAAGACATAATTTCTTCAAAAATACTAAAGCACACCGTGCTAAAAAATATATAAGTGAACACTAGAGCAACGATGCTAGAAAAGAGCTTCGTTGACAGTATGTGAATGCCGCTTACTTAGCCTCTCTGGCAACTATTTTGGGGATCTATTTTATTTAAAAACTTTCAGATCTAAGTATTTTATTAAAACAGCAAGCAAACAAAATAAAATGACATTTCAAGAATAGCACATCTCATGCGAAGAAGCAAAAACTTAGGATCAACTGATACTAACCGAGAATTGTTGACGAAGAAAGGGTGGATGCCTATCGGGGCATCCCCAAGCTTTAGATGCTTGAGACTTCTTGAAATTTTATCTTGGGATGCCTTGGGAATCCCCAAGCTTGAGCTTTTGTGTCTCCTTAATTCTTCTCACATCACAATTTTCCTACATCTCAAAAGCTTCATCCACACAAAACTCAACAAGAACTCGTGAGATAAGTTAGTATAAACCAATGCAAAACTTTATCATCCTCTACTGTAGCAAATCACTAAAATTATTATTCAATATTGCATACTAAATGCCTCTGCATATTTAATACTCCTATCCTCAAATAGAATCATTAAACAAGCAAACATATGAAAACAATGCAAACATAACAGCAATCTGTCAAAACAGTACAGTGTGTAAAGAGTGGAATTGTTCTCATACTTCCCTAGTTCTAAAAATTCTGAAAAATTACCATGTTACAGAGAACTTATTCATGCTAACTTTGTAAAAAGTTCAAGATTTTATCACGTTCTTACTATCCAGAAGAATTCAGACGATGATAGAAAACTTTCTGTTTTCAAACAGCAGCATATAGACTTGCAAAATAAGCATGGTAAAGGCTACCCTTGACACTTTTATTGAAATAAAAGATAAAAACCATTATTCTAAATACCATCAAGAGAATTCTAACAAAATAAATTGACACTCCAAGCAAAACTCATATCATGTGACGAATGAAAACATAGCTCCAAGTGATGTTACCGATAATGTTGGAGACGAAAGAGGGGATGCCTTCCGGGGCATTCCCCAAGCTTAGTTGCTTGGATATTCCTTGAATATTACCTTGGGGTGCCTTGGGAATCCCCAATATTAGGGTCTTGTCACTTCTTATTCTCCTCATATCGATATCTCACCCATAACTTGAAAACTTCAATCACACAAAACTTAACAAAACTTTGTGAGATGGGTTAGTATGATAAAACAAATCATTCACTTTGGGTACTGTCAAAGACAAGATTAATAATTGTTATCACACAATGATTACTGTAGCATATCATTTCTACAATTTATATTGATCAATATAAGCCATAGAAACTAGAAAACAAGCAAACTATGCATTGAAAACAGAATCTGTCAAAAACAGAACAGTCTATAATGATCTGAACATTCACCATACTTCTGCAACTCTAAAAATCTTTAAATAAATATGATCACATGGTCAATTTTTATATTAAACTTCTGCAAAAATAATCTACTTAAAAGCACTCTTCTGTTAAAAATGAGAATTTTTCTCGTGAGCGCAAACGTTTCTATTTTTCAGTAAGATCAAATCTACTATCACCCAACATGATCCTAAGGCTTTGCTTGGCACTTTATTGAAACAAAAGATATAAAACATGATTACTACAATAGCATAATCATGTGAACACACAAAAACAGTAGGTATAACTGTGGGGTTGTCTCCCAACAAGCGCTTTTCTTTAATGCCTTTTAGCTAGGCATGATAATTTTGATGATGCTCACATAAAAGATATGAATTGAAACATGCAAGAGAGCATCATGAAGAATATGACTAGCACATTTAAGTCTAACCCACTTCATATGCATAGGGATTTTGTGAGCAAACAAATTATGAGAACAATAATCAACTAGCATAGGAAGGCAAAACAAGCAAAACTTCAAGATTTTCAACACATAGAGAGGAAACTTGATATTATTGCAATACCTACAAGCATATGCTACTCCCTCATAATAATTTTCAGTAGCATCATGAATGAATTCAACAATATAGCCATCACATAAAGCATTCTTGTCATGATGCAAAAGCATAGAAATTTTGCTACTCTCCACATAAGAAAATTTATTCTCATGAATAGTGGTGGGAGCAAACTCAACAAAATAACTATCATGAGATTGAAAATTAAAATCATGATGACAAGTTTCATGGTTATCATTATACAATATAGCATACATGTCATCACCATAATCATCATAGATAGCAACTTTGTTATCATAGTCAATTGAAACATCATCCAAAGTAGTGGATTCTTCACTAAATAAAGTCATGACCTCTCCAAATCTACTTTTATCAATATAATCATCATAAATATGCGGCATGCTATCATCATAATAAATTTTCTCATCAAAACTTGGGGGCTAAAAATATCATCTTCATCAAACATAGCATCCCCAAGCTTGTGGCTTTGCATACAGTTAGCATCATGGATACTCAAAGAATTCATACCAACAACACTGCGATCATGCTCATAATTTATGCCAAACATTTTATAGCATTCTTCTTCTAACAATTGAGAACAATTTTATTTTCCATCATTTTCACGAAATATATTATAAAGATGATCAATAATATGATGCAACCTCAATTCCATTTTTTATAGTTTTTTCTTTCTTTTAGAAAACCAAACTAGTGATAAAACAAGAAACTAAAAGATTTGATTGCAAGATCTAAATATATACCTTCAAGCACTCACCTCCCCGGAAACGACGCCAGAAAAGAGCTTGATGTCTACTACGCAACTTCATTCTTGTAGACACGTGTTGGGCCTCCAAGCGCAGAGTTTTGTAGGACAATATAAATTTTCCCTTAAGTGGATGACCTAAGGTTTATCAATCCGTAGGAGGTGTAGGATGAAGATGGTCTCCCTCAAACAACCCTGCAACCAAATAATAAAAAGTCTCTTGTGTCCCCAACACACCAAATACAATGGGAAATTGTATATGTGCACTTGTTTGGCGAAGAGATGGTGATACAAGTGTAATATTGATAGTAGATATTGATTTTTGTAGTGCGAACAATAAAAAACAGCAAGGTAGCAAGTAACAAAAGTGAGCACAAACGGTATTGCAATGATGGAAAACAAGGCCTAGGGTCCGTACTTTCGCTAGTGTAATATCTCAACAGTGCTAATATAATTGGATCATATAACCACCCCTCAATGAAATCACCTCAAAGTTATTCTTTCCGTTCAATCTATCAAGAGTTCGTACTAAAACAACATAAAGTTATCCTTTCCGATCTATTTATCAAGAGTCCGTACTAGAATAACACAAGGTTATCTTTTTCGATCGATCTTTCAAGAGTTCGTACTAAGATAACACAAAGTTATCCTTCCTGATCATTCTATTAGGAGTTCGTACTAAGATAACACCAAAACATATTCAAAGAGTTCCCCAAGATTTCTACTGGAGAAACAAAGACAAAAACGTGCATCAACCCCTATGCATAGATTACCCAAATATCACCGCGGGAATCCGCAAGTTGAGTGCCAAAACATATATCAAGTGGATCAATATGATACCCCATTGTCACCACGAGTATTCAATAACACAAAGTTATCCTTCCTGATCATTCTATTAGGAGTTCGTACTAAGATAACACCAAAACATATTCAAAGAGTTCCCCAAGATTTCTACTGGAGAAACAAAGACAAGAACGTGCATCAACCCCTATGCATAGATTACCCAAATATCACCGCGGGAATCCGCAAGTTGAGTGCCAAAACATATATCAAGTGGATCAATATGATACCCCATTGTCACCACGAGTATTCAATTGCAAGACATATATTAAGTGTTCTCAAATCCATAAACACATTCAATCCAAAGAAATCTAAAAGGGAAAACTCAGTTCATTGTAAGATAGAGAGGGGAAAGCACCATATGATCTAACTATATTAACAAAGCCCGCGATACGTCAAGATTGTGCATCTCAAGAACACGAGAGAGAGATTAAACACATAGCTACGGGTACAAACCCTCAGCCCCGAGGGTGGACTACTTCCTCCTCATCATGGTGGCCGCCATGATGATGAAGATGGCCATAGGTGATGGTTTCCCCTCCAGCAGAGTGCCAGATAGGGATCTAGATTGGATCTCGTGGAGTACAGAGCCTTGCAGCGGCGGAACTTCTGATCTCGGTCTTCCCCGAAGGGTTTTGGAATATTTGGGAATTTATAGGGTAAAGAGGCGGTGCGGGAGGCCACCGAGGTGGGCACAACCCACCTGGGCGCGCCAGGGGGCCTGGTGCGCCTTGTTGGGGTTTTCCCCCTCGGGGCACCCCCAGGTGCTGCTTCAGGCCATTGGGTGTCTTCTGGCCCGTAAAAAATCTCCAAAAAGTTTTGTGGTGTTTGGACTCCGTTTGATATTGATTTTCTATGATGTAAAAAACATGCAAAAACAACAACTGGCACTTGGCACTATGTCAATAGGTTAGTACCAAAAAATTATATAAAATGACTATAAAATGATTGTAAAACATCCAAGAATGATAATATAACAGCATGGAACAATAAAAAATTATAGATACGTTGGAGACGCATCAGTCATCAAGGTAAACCATGACAAACTTATCTAAGTACTCCATGAAGATCAAGTTCATCAAGCAGGAGAATGTGGCTGGATCATTGGTTAGTCTGAAGGACATAACAGTGTACTCTACTGTCCATAATGAGTAACAAAAGTCATCTTAGGGATGTCCCCGTTCTGATCTTGATTTGATGATAACCTAACCTCAAATCCATCTTAGAGAAGACCGAGGATCCAGCGAGCTGATCATATAGATCACTGATCCTGGGTAGCGGATACTTGTTCTTTATCATGACCAAATTAACAGGACGATAATCTACAAGCATGCGATCCTTTCCATCCTTCTTCTTGACGAAGAGGATGGGACAAGCCCAAGGAGAAGAACTATGATAGATGAAACCCTTTTGCAACGACTCATCAAGCTGCTTCTTAAGCTCAGCTAGCTCTAAGGGTGTTTTCGATGTCAAAACCGACAGACCTCGGGGTAGGGGGTCCCGAGCTGTGGATCTTGGATCGATGGGTAACATGAGATGAAGGGGACAATGTTTACCCAGGTTCGAGCGCTCCTAATGGAGGTGAAACCCTGCGTCCCACTCTTGTTCATATTCATGGAGATGTATCAAGTACATAGTTACTCGACCTTGAGATTGTAAGTTGTGGTCTAAATCCTAGGGGTATGATGAATGTCATAATAATCTATCGACTAGTGTGGACTCGACTTATATAATGTACCGGAGGCCTAGGATAACAAGATTCCTAGCAAGATACGTCGGTGGAGAGGATTCCTTATCTTGATCAACAAGTCTTGTGGAATCTTCCTCGTATATGTCACAGGCTGTCTGAACTGGCCCAATAGTGAACCACCATGCACTACAGGAATCAAGATCGTTGCCGTCTGCCATGGCGGACGGCAAAGGCATGCCTGGTGGACGGCATAGACCTTTGCTGTCAGCCGGCAGACGACAAACCATCTGGCTGAACTAACTACGGAAAAAGGCTCTTTGCCGTCTGCTGGCAGACGACAAAGATTCAAAAGACTTTGCCGTCAGCCAGCAGACGGCAAAGAGCCTCGACGACACACGTGGCAGGTTAGGGCCGTTAAGGTGTTAACGGTGCGCTTTGTCGTCTGCTGATAGACGACAAAGATGCACAGTTCTTTGCCATCTGCCAGCAGACAGCAAAGAAACCACATAGGCTAGCCAAGTGACCCTAGGTTGCATAGGTAGATGCCACGTGGCAACTTTTCCGTTTGCTGGCTGATGGCAAATCTCTTTGCCGTTTGCTACCGGATGGCAAAGTGCCTGTATAGCCCCTGTTTTTCTTAAATTCATTCAATTTGACAGAATTTCACATGTGTATATATATATATATATATATATATATATATATATATATATATATATATATATATATATATATATATATATATATATACATTTCAAAATAATTTCAACAAGCATACCAACAATAAGTTTCCGACAACATAAGGAACATACAAGTTACCAACTACATATCCAACATACAATGACTTCCAACAAGAAGTTTCCAACAACATATCTGTGACACCCCGAGACCGATGCGCCAGGTGTCAGCCAGTTTCTCGTCGCCGTTGCCATGTCATTTGCCTGCGTGTTGCATTTTGCATTGTCATCATGTGCATTGCATCCTCATGTTTTCAAAACTTGCATCTGGCCGACCCCCCTCGTCCTTTCCGTTGTCCGTTCTGAGCCCAGACACACTTGCACGCGCCCGCGGCACCTCCGAATATTTATTTTATGTGCGGCCGAAAAATGTTCTCGGAATGAGATGAAACTTGGCGTGTGGTCTTATTATAGTGTAGAGAGGCCACTTGCCAAATTTCATCGCATTCAGAGCTCGTTTGATAGCCCAACCGTTAAATATAGCGGCACTAGTCGCCGGTTAAAACGTCGGACGTTTCGGTCTCCGAAACTGCCACCGGGCCTCTCCCTCTCTCCTCTTCTCCAAGCCCGATGCCCTCTTCACATCCCACCTAGGCCTGCCTAACGCCCCCTCACGACCGGAGTCGTCAGATCGCGATCGGGTGCTCCGAAACACCTCCCAAACCCCCTAACCCTATCCAAAACTGCTATATATAGAACCCCCATGCCATTTTTGGCATCCCCCTAGTCTTACCCTACCCCTAGACCCCCTTCTCCTCAGATCTGCCACAGCCAGCCACCTCCACCTCAAAATCCTGGGGCAGCCACCTCTTCTTCGCCACTTGGCGGCCTCTGGTTGGCCAGCCGCCGCAACCGCCGCTTCCCGGCCATCCACCGCTCGCCACTTGGCGCCCTCCGCGTCTGCCCAGCAGCTCTCCAGCCGCCGCAGCCCGCAGGGCACGACCACGGCCCGCCCTGGGCCCCGATCTGGGCCAAGACCCGCCTCCGCGCCACCGAGCGCCCGCCTACGCAGCTCCCCGCGTTCGTCCTCCCGCAGCGCCGCTCTCCTCGCCTTCGCCGTCCCGGCGACCGGACCCCGCGCCGTCCGGCCGTCCGCTGCCTCCGGCCTGGCCCGAGCACCGCCCCGCCGGGTCCTCTCTGTGCCAGAGGCGCCCCAAGCACCGCCGTGGTGCCCGCGCCTTCTCTGTGACCCCATGGCCGACGCCACCATGGAAGCCGCCGTCGCGCGCCCAAGCTCCCTCGCCGAAGGACCACTCCGGCCAGATCCAGGGTCCCCAAGCCCGGATCCGGTGGCCTCGCCGCCAAGCTCCCCGTCCCCGGCCTCTTCCCTTGCTCCTCGCCCTCGCCGGAGAGCCGCCGGCGACCTCCTCTGCGTCCTCTACCGCGCCGCGCCGGACATGTCCGGTTGGGACCCGGACATGTCCACTGTCCCCTCTCTCGTGTGACCGCCAAGTGGGCCCGTGCGCACCCACCGACGGACGTGTCCGACTGACACCGGACAATGTCCGCCCGACCTTGAGGAGGTTGTTTTTCCACTAAGTCCCTGAGAATTGTAAATTTGTATGCATCTTTGTGTAGCTGTATCTTTTTGTGTGTTTGTCCAAATGATGCATATAATATGTAAAAATGATCGTGGTGATATGCTCTTCATTTTGTTCCATTGTGTCATGCTTGTTTGAGTTCATCTTGATGCCCTAATCATCGTTGCAAGAGTGCTATATGTTTAAAACTGCTGTTAATTGTAATTTTGTTAGCATGTTTGAGATGTGATAACTTTGTGCATGTTGGTCCAAATGAAGCATATGATATGTCAAAATGTTCATTGTGAAGTGCTCTACATGTTGGTTGCTGTAGAATTCATGTTAGGTGCCATTTTGCCATGTTAATCTCTGTTGCCAAAGTGCATGTGGCTGTTAAGTGCTGAAACTTGTTATGAGATGATGATTTCACTTGCTCATTGCTATTGGTGTGTTTGTCTTCATGCCACATGTCTATATGTTTTAGAAGCACAATCATATGGTCTTTGTTGTGGTGCAATCCACTTTTCATGATATGCCTTGAGGTGACTTAAATAAGCTTGTAAACATGCCATGCCAATGTTGCTGTTTTATACTTAGTGAAAAAACTGCTAAGTCTGGAATCTGTTAAACCTGATGCCATGATTGCTTGCTGCCTCACTCAAATCCATGCATGTTTTAGTTTGTCAAATGCCCATGTCTTGTTGTCCATGTTATGCTCTATCCATCCATGCCCTCATTTGCTTATATGACCTGTTGTAGCTTAGTTGTTTCTTGCTCTCAAGTTGCTATAAATTTACCTGTCAGACTTTTATCAGCATGATCAATTTGGTGAAGCTTGTTGTTATTGGTCCATGCCTCCAATGGAGATGATCCAGTGGAGCTGTTTGATGTATGCTATGTCTACTACATGTACATGATCTTTATATGCTTAGTGGAGTTGGTATGATTGTTTTTTTGTGCCTCCAAAGGCAGCATCGTGATGATGTTTTTGCCTTCCTAGATTTTGACTAAGTCTGGATAAATTTATTGCAACTTGCCATGCTTATTTAATTGTGTTCCAGCAAGTTTTTGGGTGTGTTCTAAGTTCATGCTTGTTAAGTATCATGTCTATTTCACATCCATGCCACTTGTTATCATGTTTGGGTGCTGTAGCATATATATACCTTGCTCCAAAGTTGCTATGTGGCTGTTAATTTCAGCTTTGCATTGTAACTTGTTTTGCTCATAATTTCTAGTCCGTTGCTCCGTTTTGAGCGTGCCCTGTATGAAACCTGTGTGATTTTGCATGTAGAAGCATAATAGCATGTTGTTTTCATGTTTGGAGTGTGTTTGCTTGATGTTTGGGTGCATCTTGCACCGATGACATGTTTGACTTGTTTTGCTCATATCTTTTAGGCCGTAGCTCCGAATTAAACAAACTTTATATGAAACTTGACTAGAATTTCGAGTAGATCATCATGGTGCATGTTAACTTGCTGTTTAACAACTTTAACTTAAGGTTTGTTCAGATCTGGACCAATTTCCAAATATGCATATGAGGACTTACCAGAATTGCTATATGTGGATTCCGGCTTCATTTAAACTTGTTGGTTTGTGTTGTTCTTGTGTGCTTCATCCCTTGCCATGAATTGCATCATATAGACTTGTCTTGCATCGTACTTGGTTGAGCATCTTGTCATGTTCTTGAGTGGCGTGTTTACCTTGTTGTGTGCTTTCTTCTCGCTAGTTATTTTCCGTTGCGATCGTGAGGATTCGTTCGTCTACACGTGGTTCGTCTTCGAGGCTTCTTCTTCGTCTTCTTCATGGATTCGTTCTTCTTCCTTGCGCGATATCAGGCAAGATGACCATCACCTTGGATACCCTTAATATCATTGCTATGCTAGATGTCTCGATGCTATCGTTATATGTCGCACTACCCATCATTTATTGTCAGCCCTCTCCTTGTTGCCATGAAACCTCTAACCTTTGACACCTTCCCAGCAAACCGTTGTTTGGCTATGTTACCTGCTTGCTCAGCCCCTCTTATAGCATTGATAGTTGCAGGTGAAGATGAAGATCATTCCATGTTGGAACTTGTTGTTGGAATATCATAATATCTATTATTATCATTAACACACCTATATACTTGGCAATGGGTGGAAGGCTTGGCCTTTTGCTTGGTGTTTTGTTCCACTCATGCCACCTTAGGAGCCGATAAACCGGCGTTATGTTCCTTGATTTTGCGCTCCTTACACGGTTGGGTATATGGGGACCCCTTGACAGTTCGTCTTTGAATAAAACTCCTCCAGCAAGGCCCAACATTGGTTTTAATTTGCTCATAATAAAAACTTAATTAATTAATTAATTGCATAGGGAGTTAGCGCTACCCGAGGATTCTTTCTACATAGCAAGGGGGCCAGTGCTGATGGTGTTGGTCCCAAACGGGGGTTCGACGGGGCCGCCACGGGGAAACTCAAGGTATCTGGCTCCCGTAAAGTCACCCATCCGGTTGTGGCCTGAGACGAGATACGCGCGGCTACTATGAGGGTGTCGGCACGCCGGGACGTCTTGCTGGACTTGTTTCACCATTGTCAAAATGTCTTATGCACCGGGAATTCCGAGTCTGATCGGGCCTTCCCTTAGATAAGGGGTAATATTATTATTATCTCTGCTGTTTGTGAGAGCTTGTGATGGGCTAAGTTTGGACACCCCTGCAGGGTTATGATCTTTCGAAAGCCGTGCCCGTGGTTATGTGGTAGATTAGAATTTGTTAATTTCCGGTTATAGAAAACTTGACAGAGGATCCGAGATAAAACACACAACCGTGTGCGTAACCGTGACTGTCTCTTTTCACTTTGAGAAGAGAACACGGTGGGGTTATGTTTGACTCGTAGGTAGTTCAGGATCTTTAGCGATCATTACTAGTTTGCGACCGTTTGCGTAGATGCTCATCTTATTCTTGTACTCGTAAGTTAGCCACCATACTTTTGCTTAGCCGCTGCTGCAACCTCACCACTTTACCTCTTCCTACCCATTAAGCTTTGCTAGTCTTGTTACCCATGGTAATGGGATTGCTGAGTCCTCGTGGCTCACAGATACTACAACAACAGTTGCAGGTGCAGGTTTCCGATGACTTGACGCGAGGGCGACGTCTTTTGTGTTGGAGTTCTTTCTTCTTCTTCTTCGTCAGTCTTGGGTGAGGTTCCGGGTCGACAGCCTGTGATAGCAGATGGATGTCGTTGTGCTTTTCATGTTTGCATCCGTAGTCGGATGCCTTGTATTGATGCTGTTGTATCCATGTGACTTGTATGTATTGTTGTATCCCCCATGTATGTATGTAATGGTACGATGTAATGATATCCATCTTGCTAAGCGCCCGAAATGCGGTTGTGCCCCAATCACGTAAGTGTCACGTGATCGAGATAGAATCGAATCTTGGGCCTGACAAGTTGGTATCAGAGCCTCGATCGACCATAGGAGCCCCTTGATTGATCGTAGCTTGGCCGTTGTCGAGTCTAGCAGAAAACTTTTTCGGAGTCTAGTTATATCGGAGAGTAGGAATTCTTTTTACTCCCAGCCCATTCGTCGCTCTGGTGAGGAATCTTGACGTAGGTGTTTTGAATTACTCCTCTTCCCCTTCAATTTTTTTAGGATCACATGGTTAGTTTTCGTTTGCTGCGTTGTCAGTTCTTTCATCTGGTGCATCTCTCGTCAAGTGGTTCGACCCTCTTCTTCTTTGCAAGTTCAACCCTCAGTTCTTCCAGCCGATGTTGTTTTCCCCTTCTGAAGTGGACTTTCTTTTTCCCACCCGCCCACCCTTTTGCTTCTCGGAGCCGGAGTCCTCAATCGAGTATCCATCCTACTCGAGTGGAGTTTCGAATCTTTTCCTCAATTATTTGAACTGGTGAATTCTCGTCTAGTTCATCATTCTTCATCTCTTTTCTTCCAGTGGATTCAATTCCAATATCTCGGTGTTGTTCTTATTCTTTCATCGACTCAAGTGTTGTCCTCTTGCTCGTTTGCCTCTCGCCATTTGGTAATTCCGGAGTTCCGAAGACATCTCAAGAGATGCGTCTGCATTCCAATTAATTCGAGGTTGTCCCCTCATTCGAGTCTTTCAATCGTTCCGGTGCATCATCTCCTTTTCGATCCTTTCCAACAGAGTCTTCTCTTCGGTGGGCTCATAACCCACGGGTCTTTTCTAGGATCTTACCTGACTCTTCTATTTTCCTGGAGTGTTTCGAAATTCTTTTCAAGTGTGACGTAAGAATGGATTCCATTAGTCATATACCTTCTCCAAGATCGTTTTCAATTTCTATTCATGATTGGCTCAACCTTTCCTCTTTTATTCTTCTGGAGTACCTCAATAATTTTGGTGGCGTTCCTCGTCGTCATTTGAAGTCGAAGAAGAGTTTTACTCTAATTCTTGTCCGTTCTCTTGAAGATTCTTCATTCAAGATCGTTGCGATCTCCTTAATTGTTCCGATCATCAAGACTTCTTTTTCTGTATCCATTCAGAGTATTCATGAATTCTTTTCTTTGTGTTCCTCCAAAGGCCATCATTTCAGAAGATTTCTTCGTTCTCAGTTTCAACTTCGTCCTCCAATTTTTCTTCATTGATGCCTCTTCGTCCATCTCACATTCTTCCGGTGCTTCGTTCAAGTATTCCTTAATCAGTTCACGATCTCTTCGTTCTCTTGTATCTAAATTTCCTCAAGTACTTTATTCTCCCGGCAATTCATCGTATTCACGCAATTTCAATTCCTTACAGTGGTTCTCTCAAGAGTTCTTTTCCGGTGTTATCATGTCAGTCCATTCATTTTATTCCAATCCAACCGGCGTTTCATGAAGATTTTCGCAAGTTCGTGATATATCCCTCTTTAATCAATTTCAACGAGAATAAGTGATATGTAATCCATTGCTTCACATCAATTTAATTGATGGAGGATAAGCATAACGTAATTCTTATTCTTCAAGTTGTTTAATCCCTTCCTTTGGAGTTTATTCTTGATGAATAAATTCTAATTCCCAAGTGTTTTATTCTTCTCTTCGTCGGAGTTCAAAGTTTTCTCGGCTATCTCTCGGAACCCCGACTAATCATCGCAAGGCTTATTCTTATTCTTGAGTTCTTCACTTCTATATCATCATCCTTTTGTTACCAGAGTTCTTCATGGTGGTTCTTCAGGATTTAAATCATTCTACAAGTGTTCATCAAGATTCTTGTTTCAGACTCAAGCATTCTTATTCTTGCCCTTGAGATGCAAATAATTCTTCGTATTCTTTTGAAGTGGAGTTTTGCATTCTTCGCTCTTCTCAGCTCATCAATACTTTGGTTGCGGCATAATATCACCTCAAGTTTCGGGATGATTTCATAAGTCCAAACCAAGCTTATTATTTTGTTGTTGATTTTCTCAACAAACCCGTTCAAACCTTATCCTAAGGATGTTTTCAAATTCTTTTGTGCTAGAAGATGTTGTTCTTCTCCCTTCTTCTCATTCCATCCTTTATTTCTTCCGGAGGTTTTGTGGTGTTCATCTTGTCAACTTCTTGTTCTATTCCTTCCATTTTCAGCCGGAGTGCTGCCCGAATTCCTTTGTGGAAATCCATTTCTTTCCCTTATTAACCGGACTGGTTTGGAATTCATTCTTGTTCCTTCAACTCTTGTTTCATGCCTTTCAAACCCCTTGGTTCTCTTGTGTTCCTTGTTCCTCTTTTGTGACGGAGCTTCTCAATCTCGTTCATCTCCGTTATATTCTTCCTTTCGAGTGGCTCAACCTCTCAACGTTCTTTGGTTTCACTCTTTTTCCCTTGAAGAACTTTGTTCTTCCTTTTTCCTCTTCCGTCTCGTTACTAAGATCTCGGGACGAGATCTCTTGTTAGTAGTGGAGTGCTGTGACACCCCGAGACCGATGCGCCAGGTGACAGCCAGTTGCTCGTCGCCGTTGCCATGTCATTTGCCTGTGTATTGCATTTTGCCTTGTCATCATGTGCATTACATCCTCATGTTTTCAAAACTTGCATCCGACCGAACCCCCTCATCCTTTCCATTGTCCGTTCTGAGCCCAGACACACTTCCACGCGCCCGCGACACCTCTGAATATTTATTTTATGTGTGGCCAAAAAATGTTCTCGGAATGAGATGAAACTTGGCGTGTGGTCTTATTATAGTGTAGACAGGCCGCCTGCCAAATTTCATCGCATTCGGAGCTCGTTTGATAGCCCAACCGTTACATACAGCGGCTCTAGTCACCGGTTAAAACGTCGGACGTTTCGGTCTCCGAAACTGCCACCGGGCCTCTCCCTCTCTTCTCTTCTCCAAGCCCGAGGCCCTCTTCACAGCCCACCTAGGCCTGCCTAACGCCCCCTCGTGACCGGAGTCGTCGGATCGCGATCGGGTGCTCCGAAACACCTCCCAAACCCCCTAACCCTAGCCAAAACTGCTATATATAGAACCCCCATGCAATTTTTGGCATCCCCTAGTCTTCCCCTACCCCTAGACCCCCTTCTCCTCGGATTTGCCACAGCCACCCACCTCCACCTCGAAATCCTGGAGCAGCCACCTCTTCTTTGCCACTTGACGGCCTTTGGTTGGCCAGCCGCCGCAACCGCCGCTTCCCGGCCATCCACCGCTCGCCACTTGGCGCCCTCCGCGTTCGCCCAGCAGCTCTCCAGTCGCCGCAGCCTGCAGGGCCCGACCGCGGCTCCCCGGGGCCTCGATCTGGGCCGAGGCCCGCCTCCTCGCCGCAGAGCGCCCGCGTGTGCAGCTCCCCGCGTTCGTCCTCCCGCAACGCCGCTCTCCTCGCCTTCGCCGTCCCGACGATCGGACCCCGCGCCGTCCAGCCGTTCGCCGCCTCTGGCCTGGCTCGAGCACCGCCCCGCCGGGTCCTCTCTGCGCCAGAGGTGCCCCGAGCACCGCCATGGTGCCCGCGCCTCCTCCGCGACGCCATGGCCGATGCCACCATGGAAGCCGCCGCCGCGCGCCCAAGCTCCCTCGCCGGAGGACCACTCCGGCCAGATCCAGGATCCCCAAGCCCGGATCCGGTGGCCTCGCCGCAAAGCTCCCCGTCCTCGGCCTCTTCCCGTGCTCCTCGCCCTCGCCGGAGAGCCGCCGGCGACCTCCTCTGCGTCCTCTGCCGCGCCGCGCCGGACATGTCTGGCTGGGACCCGGACATGTCCACCGTCCCCTCTCTCGTGTGACTGCCAAGTGGGCCCGTGCGCACCACCGACGGACGTGTCCGACTGACACCGGACAATGTCCGCCCGACCCCAAGGAGGTTGTTTTCCCACTAAGTCCCTGAGAATTGTAAATTTGTATGCATCTTTGTGTGGCTGTATCTTTTTGTGTCTTTGTCCAAATGATGCACATAATATGTCAAAATGATCGTGGTGATATGCTCTTCATTTTGTTCCATTGTGGCATGCTTGATTGAGTTCATCTTGATGCCCTAATCATCGTTGCAAGAGTGCTATATGTTTAAAACGGCTGTTAACTATAATTTTGTTAGCATGTTTGAGATGTGATAACTTTGTGCATGTTCGGTCCAAATGAAGCATATGATATGTCAAAATGTTCATTGTGATGTGCTCTACATGTTGGTTGCTGTAGCATTCATGTTAGGTGCCATATTGCCATATTAATCTATGTTGCCAAAGTGCATGTGGCTGTTAAGTGCTGAAACTTGTTATGAGATGCTGATTTCACTTGCTCATTGCTATTGGTGTGTTTGTCTTCATGCCACATGTCTATATGTTTTAGAAGAACAATCATATGGTATTTGCTGTGGTGCTATCCACTTTCCATGATATGCCTTGAGGTGACTTAAACAAGCTTGTAAACATGTCGTGCCAATGTTGCTGTTTTATACTTGGTGAAAAAAACTGCTAAGTCTGGAATCTGTTAAACCTGATGCCATGTTTGCTTGATGCCTCACTCAAATCCATGCATGTTTTAGTATGTCAAATGCGCATGTCTTGTTGTGCATGTTATGCTCAATCCATCCATGCCCTTATTTGCTTATATGACCTAGTGTTGCTTAGTTATTTATTGCTCTCAAGTTGCTATAAATTTACCTGTCAGACTTTTATCAGCATGATCAATTTGGTGAAGCTTGTTGATATTGATCCATGCCTCCTATGGAGATGATCCAATGGAGTTGTTTGATGTATGCTATGTCTACTACATATCCATGATCTTCATATGCATAGTGGAGTTGGTATGCTTGTTGTTTTGTGACTCCGAAGGAAGCATCGTGATGATGTTTTTACCTTTCCAGATTTTGACTAAGTCTGGATAAATTTATTGCAACTTGCCATGCTTGTTTAATTGTGTTCCAACAAGTTTTTGGGTGTGTTCTAAGTTCATGCTTGTTAAGTATCATGTCTATTTCACATCCATGCCTCTTGTTATCATGTTTGGGTGATGTAGCATATATACACCTTGCTCCAAAGTTGCTATGTGGCTGTTAACTTCAGCTTTGCATTGTAACTTGTTTTGCTCATAATTTCTAGTCCGTTGCTCCGTTTTGAGCGTGCCCTATATGAAACTTGTGTGATTTTGCATGTAGAAGCATAATACCATGTTATTTTCATGTTTGGAGTGTGTTTGCTTGATGTTTGGGTGCATCTTGCACCGATGACATGTTTGACTTGTATTGCTCATATCTTTTAGGCCGTAGCTCCGAATTAAACAAACTTTATATGAAACTTGACTAGAATTTTGAGTAGGTAATCATGGTGCATGTTAACTTTCTGTTTAACAACTTTAACTTAAGGTTTGTTCAGATCTGGACCAATTTCCAAATATGCATATGAGGACTTACCGGAATTGCTATATGTGGATTCCGGCCTCATTTAAACTTGTTGGTTTGTGTTGTTCTTGTGTGCTTCATCCCTTGCCATGAAGTGCATCATATAGACTTGTCTTGCATCATACTTGGTTGAGCATCTTGTCATGTTCTTGAGTTGCGTGTTTACCTTGTTGTGTGCTTTCTTATCGCTAGTTCTTTTCCGTTGTGATCGTGATGATTCATTCGTCTACACGTGGTTCGTCTTCGAGGCTTATTCTTCGTCTTCTTCATAGATTCATTCTTCTTCCTTGCGGGGTCTCAGGCAAGATGAACATCATCTTGGATACCCTTACTATCATTGTCGTGCAAGATGTCTCGATGCTATCGTTATATGTCGCGCTACCCATCATTTATTGTCAGCCCTCTCCTTGTTGCCATGAAACCTCTAACCTTTGACACCTTCCCAGCAAACCGTTGTTTGGCTATGTTACCCGCTTGCTCAGCCCCTCTTATGGCATTGATAGTTGCAGGTGAAGATGAAGATCGTTCCATGTTGGAACTTGTTATTGGAATATCACAATATCTATTATTATCATTAGCACACCTATATACTTGGCAATGGGTGGAAGGCTTGGCCTTTTGCTCGGTGTTTTGTTCCACTCATGCCACCTTAGGAGACGATAAACCGGCGTTATGTTCCTTGATTTTGCGTTCCTTACACGGTTGGGTATATGGGGACCCCTTGAAAGTTCGTCTTTGAATAAAACTCCTCCAACAAGGCCCAACATTGGTTTTAATTTGCTCATAATAAAAACTTAATTAATTAATTAATTGCATAGGGAGTTAGCGCTACCCGAGGATTCTTTCTACATAGTAGGGGGGCCCAGTGCTGATGGTGTTGGTCCCAAACGGGGGTTCGACGGGGCCGCCACGGGGAAACTCGAGGTATCTGGCTCCCGTAAAATCACCCATCCGGTTGTGGCCTGAGACGAGATACGCGCGGCTACTATCAGGGTGTCGGCACGCCGGGAGGTCTTGCTGGACTTGTTTTACCATTGTCGAAATGTCTTGTGCACCGGGAGTTCTGAGTCTGATCGGGCCTTCCCTATGATAAGGGGTACTATTATTATTATCTCTGCTGATCGTGAGAGCTTGTGATGGGTTAAGTTGGGACACCCCTGCAGGGTTATGATCTTTCGAAAGCCGTGCCCGCGGTTATGCGGCAGATTGGAATTTATTAATGTCCGGTTGTAGAAAACTTGACAGAGGATCCGAGATAAAACACACAACCGTGTGCGTAACCGTGACTGTCTCTTTTCACTTTGAGAAGAGAACACGGTGGGGTTATGTTTGACTCGTAGGTAGTTCATGATCTTTAGCGATCAATACTAGTTTGCGGCCGTTTGCGTAGATGCTCATCTTATTCTTGTACTCGTAAGTGAGCCACCATACTTTTTCTTAGCCGCTGCTGCAACCTCACCGCTTTACCTCTTCCTACCCATTAGGCTTTGCTAGTCTTGTCACCCATGGTTATGGGATTGCTAAGTCCTCATGGCTCACAAATACTACAACAATAGTTGCAGGTGCAGGTTTCTGATGACTTGACGCGAGAGTGACATCTTTTGTGTTGGAGTTCCTTCTTCTTCTTCGTCAGTCTTGGGTTAGGTTCCGGGTCGGCAGCCTGGGATAGCAGATGGATGTCGTTGTGCTTTTCATGTTTGCATCCGTAGTCGGATGTCTTGTATTGATGCTGTTGTATCCATGTGACTTGTATGTATTGTTGTATCCCCCATGTATGTATGTAATGGTACGATGTAATGATATCCATCTTGCTATGTGCCCGAAATGCGGTTGTGCCCCAATCACGTAAGTGTCACGTGATCGGGATAGAATCGCATCTTAGGCCTGACAATATCCATATATACATACATATCCAAAACTAGTATCCAACAACATATCCATATATACATACATATCCGAAAGAAGTTTCCAACAAGTTTCCATAAACAAAAAGGAAGCACAAGGAGAAGAGTACACTCCCTCAATGCAAGCTTCCTCATCTAAAGCAAATCTTCAAATTGGGAAAGATGAAAGTTAGAAGAAGAAAAATAAGAAGAAGAAGAAGAAGAGGAAGAGGAAGAAGAAGAAGAAGAAGAAAAAGAACAAGAATAATTTATCTTCTCTTTCTTTTTCTCCTCTCCTCTTCTTTATCTTCTTCATCTTCTAACTAAGCTAGGTAAAAATGCTAAGTGTGTAGGTCATTTTAGAGCTAAGCTAGGTAAATAGGTTATTTTGGAGCTAACCTAGGTAAAATGGATCATATTGGAGCTAACCTAGGTAAACTTGGTCATTTGGGAGCTGACCTAGGTAAAATGGATCATATTAGAGCTAACCTAGGTAAAATTGGTCATTTTGGAGCTAATTTAGCATTTTAGAGCTAACTTAGAGCTAAACTAGGTCATTTTGGAGCTAACTTAGGTAAAATTGATCATTTTGGAGCTAATTAGGCTTATTATGTCATTTTCGAGGAAAATAAGCTAACTATATGACATATATGAGGTTACCAAGATTGTTATGCCATTTCAAACCTAAGTAAGCTAATTATGCCATTTTTTACATAAGTAAGCTAAGTGTATGTCATTATTGACCAAACCTAGGTAACTAAGCATATTAGAGTTAACTTAGCATATTAGAGCTAACTTAGGTCATTTCGGAGGAAACAAAGCTAATTATAGATCTTTTTGGAGATCTGACATACCTGACATACTTTACTCCTTCTTCACCTTCTCCTTCATCATCCTGATATGTTTAGAGTGGCGAGGCAGTGTGATGTAGTCTTCTACAACAATTGGCATGGTCATGTCGCTCGGGCGTGGTATCACTGGCGCCACCACCATCACGAGGTCATTGTCAGGCACCACGAACATCGCAAGGCCATCTTCAGGCAGCAGCATCGCTAGGTCATCATCAGCCACCACCATCTCTTGGCCATAGTCAGCCACCACCATCGCGAGGCCATCGTCAGACAGAATAGGCTACACCTCCTCATACCCACTCTGCTCCTCTTCTTACCCACTCCATTTCGGATCATCCTCGCAGCTGCTTTCGCTGTAGCCAGACTCACTTCTGCTTTTGATGTAGCTAGAGTCGCTGCTGCTGCTCCCATTGCCTGACCAAATGCAACAAAGTTTTTTTTAACAATCAGTGTGAGACAAAGCCAAATGGAGAGGAAGAAGAGGCCGAGCGTACTCGCATAATCGTCGTCCTGGTAGCGCATGCGGCACATAGTCGTGTTGAACACCTTCACGGTGAGTGTGAAGTTGACGTCGTACCCGAGGACAAGGAAGTACCCGTGCCACAGGTCGTAGGCACGGACGAACTGCTCCCATCCACGACACAAGTACATGTGGTCGTACCTAAACACCACCTCCACGTCCCATAGCCTGTGAAGCCCACTGCAGGACTGTCGCAGCTTCACATTCCTTGGCCGATGGCCATCCAACATCTTTATAAAAGTGTCAGGCAACCTCTGTAGCGTGGGTCAAGTAGTGATGTAACAAACTGCAGAGTTATGATAAAGAGATGGGTGAAGGGGAGATCTCTCCTTTTATATACCTGCCTCTTGTAGGATTTCTTGAGTATGATCATGAAGAACTCAAAACGTTCCAAGTCGTACTCAGGTGTGGGAGAGCACAGCCTGCGGTGGCGGCCTCCCCCTATCTCTGATAAGTAGCAGAAGAGACCAATTAGTATCTAGAACCATATCTATAAACACATGTAGCTAGAACCATATCTATCAACTGTATCATATTAATTTGATAAATGGACATAGTTGGAACAAAGCCAAGTTTTTAGACATGAAATAAAACTGAGGAAAAAAAAGCAATGCACTTGTGCTCAACAACACTTTTAATTTGGTAGGTTAGTTGGCAATGGCAATTGGCACCGTTCAAAACTAGGGATTTCTTTAGACATGAAATAAAACTGAAAACGTTGAAAAACAGAGCATAGTAATCTAAAAATAGGAAAAAAAATACACTTGTGGTGTGATCACATGTTGAAATTTTGGTGTGATCACTTGTGGTGCCACCAAAATACACTTGTTGAGGGAAAAAATATACTTGTGGTGTGATCACTTGTGGTGCCACCTAAATACACTTGTTGAAATTTTCAGTAATCTAAAAACTGAAAATGTTGAAAAATAGAGCATAGTAATCTAAAAATTGGGAAAAAACAAAGCAGTGCACTTATTCCTCCTCTTTATCTTCTTCTTCTTATTTTTTTCATCTTTCTTCTTTCTTCTTAACCTAAAGTTCCTTGTGGTGTGATCACATTGGAATACTTGTGGCAACATTCATAGTTGCACCATATTTAGGTGGCTCTAGGTTGACATACTAGAGCTGAGCACAAGATTTATCTTTGGTATGTGGATTTAGGTGGCTCTAGGTGGCTATAGTTGAACATGCATATAAATTTTACTGGATATGCTCATAGATTCATATGAGGTGTACATATAAATTTAAACTAAAGTAAACTAAAGTCAACCTAAACTAAACAAAACCTAAACTAAATCTAAACTAAACTTAAAAATAAAAACAAAAATACAAGAGGTCTCACCAGAGCCCGGGGCGCCGGAGCGGGAAGGCGGTCGCGGTTGTGGAGGAGACGGGCGCCGGAGCGGCCGGGTGGAGGAGGGGGCGCCGGAGCGGCGGGGCGGCCGTAGTGGTGGAGGAAAGGGGCGCCTGGGCGGCCAGATGGAGGAGGGAGCGCCAGAGCAGCGTGGCGGTCGGGTGGAGGAGGGGGCGCCGGAGCGGCGGGGTAGCCGTGGTGTAGGAAGGGCGCCGGAGTGGCAGGGCGGCCGCTGTGGTGGAGGAGAGGGGCG
>LR738713.1:131586983-131640051 GCA_902687465.1 Secale cereale
ATGGTGTAGGGCATGGTGGAGGAGGGGGCGGCACGGGGGCGGGATGGTGTAGGGTGGGTGGAGGAGGGGGCGGCATGGGGGCAGGGTGGCGCGGGGTAGCGCCGGCACGGGGACGGTGTGGCGCGGGGCGGTGGCGGCTCGGGCGCGGGCAGAGAGAGAGAGGTGACAGAGAGATGGGGCGTGGGCGGGCATCGTTTGGCATTTTAGTTAGGGCACGGTTCTTTGCCGTCTGCTAGTAGATGACAAAGAGCCTAGGTAACGGACGTTATTTTGGCCACTTTCTTTGCCGCCCGCTAGCGGACGGCAAGAAAGCGGCAAATAAAGTGTCCGTTAGGTGGTTCTCATTAGTGCGCCACCCGCCCTCTTTGCCGTCTGCTAGTAGACATCAAAACTTCTATGCCGTCTGCCAGCAGATGGCAAAGAGCTGGCTGTCGGCAAACTTGACCTTTGCCGTTAGCTCTTTCTTGAAGCAGACGGCAAATAACTTCTTTGCCATCAGCTGGCAGATGGCAAAGAGCTGGCTGACAGCAAAGATCCTGATTCCAGTAGTGATGGGGGGTCCTCGGTCAGATCCACCTGGCCGGGATATGACATGGTGAGTACCCCCTAGTCCAGGACACCATCAGTAGCCCCCTGAACTGGTCTTCAAGTTGGGGACGCTCCTCGATTCTTCCGAACTATTTTTCATCTTCGATCGCGGGTCTTGAAAACTAGTTAAACAAATCTTCCCATCTTCGATCTTGAGGATTGCCGAGCTAAATCAGAAGAGTTCACACGTCAAGCATACGAGGAGCCCTTTAAGTCTTCAACCTTTATCAATGCCTTGTTATTTTTTACACCACACCTCGGGGTCAAAGTGTTTCCCATGCGGTGGTGTCCTCTTGCTTCTGAGCTCCAACTCCGGACTGCATCCGAGTTGTCTTTTTGCAGCCGAGCTCCAACGCCGATCTGCATCTGAGGTGTCTGATACGTCTCCAATGTATCTATAATTTTTGATTGTTCCATGCTGTTATATTCTAATTCTTGGATGTTTTACAATCATTTGATAGTCATTTTATATCATTTATTGGTACTAACCTATTGACATAGTGCCAACTGCTAGTTGCTGTTTTCTGCATGTTTTTTACATCGCAGGAAATCAATATCAAACGGAGTCCATACACCGTGAAACTTTTTGGAGAATTTTTATGGGCCAGAAGACACCCAATGGGCCAGAACTGCACCTGGGAGGTTCCTCGAGGGGGTCACAATCCACCAGGATATGCCAGGCCCCCCTAGCGCGTCCAGGTGGGTTGTGCCCACCTCGTTGGCCTCCAACACCGCCTCTTTGCATTATGTCGAAGATATTGACCACGAGTGTCCTCATCAACCACCCATGGTATTTCAAGATGATTGGGGGCCGCCTGTCACCCTCCGGCCGCCTGCTCATCGGGCCGCCTCCTGGGGCCGCAACGCCCAGGAGCCGGCTGCCAGCAGGCGGCGGGGCCTGGACAGGCGGCAACCTAATGAACATCATCCAGAAGACGGCCTCACGCCTCCCCCTCGGGACGTTTGCTGGGGAACCACGACAAGGCTAAGGCATGGCTACAGTGGAGCATGTCCTTAGAGAATCTATAAGGGCGTGGCTATAGTGAGGGCGTACCTTACAGACACTCCTTAAGCGGCGTATCACTATATCCATGTTGCCAATGACCTAGCCCCGGTCAAAAGAAGCCATGATCCCACTACCCACAGGCAGCAGGGCCAGCAGGCAGCTGGCCCCACCAGCCAGTGGGTCAACAAGAAGCAAGCGACCTTTGGCAGGCGGCTTGAGGGACGGGACGCCTGGTAGCAGGCGGCTAACCGTGCCCTAGGGGTCTGAACCCCATCAAGATGACAAGACAGGACGTGGTGGCAGTGTTCGGCAGGAGACGGCGGCACTATAGCCATTCCCCTCCTGATGATGCTGCCGTCAGCAGAAGAGCGCCCACAGTGAAAAGCAATCACGAGGTCCCGCAGACGGCAGGCCCCAACAAACAGGCGGGAAGGCCGGCACCCGAAGATGCTGACAGCCGGGGGTCGTTCCGCCCAGATTACCGTTGTACCCTAGGGGGGTAGGCCTATATAAACCTCCATGGTCCTCCATGTGGAGGGGCTGGGTCCAGGTCGTTCGATCATTAGTTTACACAAAGAGACATAGATAGAAAGAGAGATCGCGAGGGAGAAACCCTGGCGGCCATTCCCGTTCCCTAGAGCGTAGGTAGAGAGCTAGCCTTGCCCTTCTTCCTCCTCAAGACGACACAACTCAAGGAGAAACCTTGTAGCTACCATATTGCCATTAGTCATGCGCAGAGCCCCTGCAGTGCAGGACTAGGGGTGTTATCTCCTCGGAGAGCCCCGAACCTGGGTAAGATTCGTAGGTGTCCTAAGTATCGCCTTATCTCGCTTCCAGGGCCTGGCGACGTTCTATTGACCCCATGCATGATAAGCCATCCTTTGGCATATGTCGCACCAAAACCCCGACATTTGGCGCCCACCATGGGGCAAGGTGCATCGTCGTCCGGAGACATGTTATAGACGGGAACTTTGTTCCTCCCTGGCGAGCACAGCCAACCCGACACACTGCTACTTCTCGAGCTTGCGTTGTATTCCCTCGAAGAGGAAAGGGAGATGCAGCACAGTAGCGTAAGTATTTCCCTCAGTTTTTGAGAACCAAGGTATCAATCCAGTAGGAGACCACGCGCGAGTCCCTCGCACCTGCACAAACAAATAAGAACTTCGCAGCCAACGCGATAAGGGGCTGTCAATCCCTTTACGATCACTTACGAAAGTGAGATCTGATAGAGATGATAGTTTATATTTTTTGTATTTTGGTTTATAAGAACAGAAAATAAAAGCGATAAAAGTAAAGTAGATGTAGATTGATATGTTGAGAATAGACCCGGGGGCCATAGTGTTCTCTAGTGGCTTCTCTCATGATAGCGATATTCTACGGCGGGTAAACAAATTACTGTCGAGCAATTGATAGAAAAGCGAATAATTATGAGATTATCTAGGCATGATCATTGTATATAGGCATCACTTCCGAGACAAGTAGACCGAAACGATTCTGCATCTACTACTATTACTCCACACATCGACCGCTATCCAGCATGCATCTAGTGTATTGAGTTCATAAGAACAGAGTAACGCCTTAAGCAAGATGACATGATGTAGAGGGATAAACTCAAGCAATATGATATAAACCCCATCTTTTTATCCTCGATAGTAACAATACAATACGTGCCTTGCTGCCCCTACTGTCACTGGGAAAGGACACCGCAAGATTGAACCCAAAGCCAAGCACTTCTCCCATTGCAAGAACTATAGATCTAGTAGTCCATTCCAAACCAATAATTCGAAGAGACTTGCAAGGATATTATGAGCACACATAAAAAGTTCAGAGAAGAACCAAATATTTCTCATAGATAATCTTGATCATAAAGTCACAATTCATCGGATCTCGACAAACACACCGCAAAAAGGGATTACATCGAATAGATCTCCTCGAAGACCAAGGAGAACTTTGTAGTGAGATCCAGAGAGAGAGAAGAAGCCATCTAGATACTAGCTATGGACCTGAAGGTCTATGGTAAACTACTCACAACTCATGATGAGGGCGATGATGATGATGATGAAGAACTCCATAATGGATCCCCCTCCGGTGGAGCTCTGGAACAGGCGCCAAGATGGGATCTCATGGGAACAGAAGCTTAGAGCGGTGGAATTAAGGTTTTCTCTCTATTGTTGATGGCTTCGGGGTACGTAGACTTATATAGGAGGAAGAAGGACACTAGGGGGGGGGGGTGCTCGAGGGGCCCACGAGGCAGGGGGCGCGCCCTGGGAAGGGGGCGCACCCCCACCCTCGTGGGCGCCTCGATGCTCCCCTGACGTGGTTCTCAAGTTCCTTGTGCGTGATTTTCTCCAAAAATATCTCGCGCGAAGGTTTCATTCCGTTTGGACTCCGTTTGATATTCTTTTTCTGCAAAACCCTGAAACAGGCAAATAATAGCAATCTGGACTGGGCCTTTGGGTTAGTAGGTTAGTCCCCAAAATGATATAAAAGTGTATGATAACGCCTATTAAACATCCATGACTTCATAAATAATAGCATGGAACAATCAAAAATTATAGATACATTGGAGACGTATCACACGCCCGCAGGCGTGGATGCCAGGATGCTTTGCGGCGCTGAGGCCGCATGCGCCACGAGTGGACTCGCCGACCTTCTCGTCGGTGTCCACCTTCACGACGAGCCCTCTCCAATCGCAGAGCCAGTTGGATCGGAGAGTTGCCTCGTCGAGCTCCTCGACAAGCTCCACATCATCGACAAGCACGCCTCTGACATGGAGTCCGTGGGTTCCTCTGATCCACCCGTCGACATGATCGTCGACCTCGACGTGGCGTCCGCCGAGTCCTTCCCCGAGCACGTGGTGATCATCGATGATCCCCTCCCCTCTGTAGCCTATGGTAGAGGCATCAGCACCGTCGCGGAGGTGCTAACTGCCAGCCACGACGAGCCTTCCAGCGGGTCTGGCCAGGACCCACTACAGGCGGCCATGCAGAGCCTCTCCGCCCCCATCGCCGCGTGAACGGACGGTGCGGCGCTGGAGGCACTCCGCGTCTCGCTCCTCGACAACGCCAACAAGCTAGCCGCCTCCCAGCGCCTCACCGAAGCCTACCACCGTGAGATGGACCGTGACATAGGCGGCACGCCGGCTGCTGGTGAGCCAAGCCGAGCCGGTGCCGTTCACGGTCGCGGAGGGATGCTGGCCGACATTCTGGGGGCCCCACGACCAGTGTACCCCACCCCATTGGAGAACCTAAGGGCTGCCCAGGCGGCAGTTGATGAGCTAGGCCACTTAGAGGGAGATGAACTTCGCTGCATGACTCAGCGCGTCCAGCAGCTCTTCGAAGCGGCTGCCGTGCAGCAGGAAGCCCGTCGCCGGGCCTTGGAGGCCGGTGCGCAAGCGGATAACCGCCCTCTTCGGCGGGAGCAAGGAGCTATTTCCCGTTCACCAACAGTCGGCACTCTCAGCCGGCGTGACTCCGAAGCGGCTGCTAGACACAGCAGACAGACTCGCATCACCATCTAGCGCGATCAAGACGGCCGCCCAAGGGCTGTAGAGCAGCGAGATGTGCGCTCGCATCCTCCTCACCGGGAGAGGCGTGTGTCTCCGCCGCCTATCGACCATCCTTCTCTCGGTGGCCGCTTGGGCCGCCGCGAGGGAGTTGGGGAGAATGACGCCCGCCACCGCCTCGACTGAATGGCCCGGTCCCAGGCGGTCGAAGAAGAAGATGCACTCGCCCCAGCTTGCTTCGGCCCCCGCATCCGTGACGAGCCTTTCCCTAAAGGTTTTTCACTCCCCAGAGACACCCCCAAGTACAACGGATCGGTGAAGCCGGAGGACTGGCTGGTGGACTACTCCAATGCCGTCAGCATACCAACCGACAACAAGCGCGTTGCGGTGAAGTATGTGCCACTCATGCTCTAGGGCACGACCCAGACGTGGATGAACAGCCTCAAGCCCAACAGCATCAACAACTGGCTGGATTTCACCGACGTTTTCACTCGCAACTTCACCAGCACCTACAAGCGGGCCGCTACAGCCCTCCTTATGCGTCCAAGGTCCGAACGAGTCTGCTCGTGATTACCTGACGTGTTGGGCAGAGCTGCGCAACTCTTGCGAAGGAGTGCACGAGGTACAAGCCATCGAGTACTTCACGGCCGAGTGCAGAAAAGGCACCTTGCTCAACCACAAGCTCCCCTGCGACGAGCCCACCACATTGGACGAGCTACTAAGCATAGCAGACAAGTATGCCACCGCTGATTCCTCCATGAAGTCTGAGCTTCATGTGGATGCCTCCGGAAAAATGGCTCCATCGGCTCCTAGAACACCGGCTGGAGAGTCCAGTCGGCGCCAGCAGCACACTGATCACAAGCGCAAGGCCCACCCACCGGCCTCCAGTAGCCGGCTGGTGGCAACAGTGGATGGCCAGCAGCCAGAAGCTCAGGCAGGTCCCAAACGCCAGAGGGGCGGCAAGCCGGCCTGGCAACCTGCTTTCTCCTTTGGCCAAGCTCTAGATGCTCCCTGCAAGTTTCACAGCGGCGCGAAGCCCTCCAATCACACCACACAAAAGTTTCACTCGCTCACGCGGATTGCCAGAGGGGAAACTCTGCCACCGCCGCCTGCTAGGCAGGCGGCTCTGCCTCCAAAACCGCCGGCTGCTCGCCCAGGCGGCCAGGTCCAGGACGAATTCTCGGAAGAGAACGGAGCTTACGTCATCTTCACGAGCCACGCGGACGATAGGCACAGCCGGCGCCAGCAGCACAGAGAAGTCAACACCATTGCCTCCGAAGCCCCAGAATTCATGCACTGGTCCGAAAGGCCCATCAGTTGGAGCCGTGAAGATCACCCGACTGTCATGCCTTCGCCAGGAGCTTACGCCTTGGTTCTGGATGCAACTCTCTCCACCGATAGGCGGGCATGTCGTTTCTCCCGAGTGCTGGTAGATGGCGGCAGCAGCATCAACATCATGTATCGTGACACCATGGAGAAGTTGGGCATCAAAGAGAAGCAGCTTCAGCCTACCAGGACCGTGTTCCATGGCATCGTCCCCGGCCTCTCTTGCTCACCAATCGGCAAGGCCAAGGTTGATGTCCTGTTTGGTGACAAGAGGCATTTCCGGCGGGAGCCGGTCTGGTTTGAAGTGGTGAACCTGGAAAGCCCCTATCACGTGATATTGGGCCGACCAACTCTTGCGAAGTTCATGGCAGTACCCCATTACACCTACCTCAAGATGAAGATGCCGGGCCCCAAAGAAATAATCACCATAGTTGGGACTATGATAAGTCTATCGCATGTGCAACTGCCAGCAGCCGGCTGGCCGAGTCCCTTGTCGTAGCTGAAGAGAAGCGCCACCTTGATCTGTTGGTGGCAATGGCTGGCGAGCAGCCAGCCATACCATCCGATCCCAGGGAGGCGGAGCCGCAAGGATCGTTTCAGCCGGCCAAGGAGGCGAAGAAGATTTCGTTGGACCTGTCACACCCAGAGCGATTTGCTGTCATAGGGTCAAACCTAGATAGCAAATAGGAAAGCGAGCTCGTCGATTTCCTTCGTGAGAATTGCGACATCTTTGCATGGACCCCCAAAGACATGTCGGGTGTCCCGACGGACTTCGTCGAGCACAAGCTACATGTGAGAGAAGATGCAAAGCCTGTCAGGCAGCCACTCCGCCGCCTGTTAGAAGAAAAAAGAAGAGTTGTTGGAGAAGAGGTCGCCCGCCTGCTAGCAGCCGACTTCAGTATGGAAGTGTTCTACCCTGAGTGACTCTCCAACCCTGTCCTAGTGCTGAAGAAGAACAATAAATGGCGCATGTGCATCGATTACACCAGCCTCAACAAAGCTTGCCCCGCGAATAGACCAAGTGATTGACTCCACAGCCGGATGCGAGCTGTTGTCATTCCTTGATGCCTATTCCGGATACCACCAGATCAAACTTGATCCGGCCAACCGCCTGAAGACCGCCTTCCTCACACCATTTGGGGCCTTCTGCTACCTGATTATGATGTTCGGCTTGAGGAATGCCGGCACCACCTTTCATCATTGCATGCAGAAGTGTCTCCTCAAGCAACTTGGCAGAAACTCCCACGTTTACGTGGACGATATCGTGGTAAAGACGGAGAAGAGGGGAACTCTCTTGGAAGACCTCCAAGAGACCTTCGAAAACCTGTGCCGCTTTCAGATTAAGCTAAACCCGGATAAATGCGTCTTCGGGGTACCAGCAGGCCAGCTCCTTGGTTTCCTGGTATCTGAACGCGGCATCGAGTGCAACCCCGCGAAGATCAAGGCCATTGAGAGAATGGAGAGGCCAACTCGCATACGAGACATCCAGAAGTTCATCGGGTTCCTGGCATCGCTCAGCCGATTCATCAGTCGGCTGGACGAAAAGGCACTCCCCCTGTACCAACTGATGAAGAAGACTACTTGCTTCGAGTGGAACAACAAGGCGGATGAAGCCTTCGGGCAGCTCATGAAAGTGCTGTCCACACCGCCTGTCCTGGCGGCGTCAATAGACAAGGAACCCATGTTCCATTACATAGCCGCCACCAGCCGGGTGGTCAGCACTGTGATTGTGGTCGAGTGCCCAGAAGACGATAGGGCCTTGCCTGTCCAGAGGCCGGTCTACTACTTGAGCGAGGTGCTATCAGTCTCCAAGCAGAACTACCCCCATTACCAGAAGATGTGCTATGGCGTGTACTTTGCTGCCAAGAAACTCAAGCAGTACTTCCAAGAGCATCCGATCATGGTCGTATGCACGGCCCCGCTTGCTGAGATCATGGGCAACCGAGATGCTTCAGGCCGAGTGGCAAAGTGGACCATTGAGCTGGCCCCCTTCTCCATCTTCTACCAGCCCCGCACCACCATCAAATCACAAGCGCTGGCCGACTTCCTCGTCGACTGGGCCGAGACCCAGTACCTGCCGCCTGCTCCAGATTCAACCCATTGGCGGATGCACTTTGATGGCTCAAAGATGCACCCTAGCTTGGGAGCCGGCATCATCCTCACCTTTCCCAAGGGCGACAAGCTCAAGTACACCCTGCAAATCCACTTTGCCGCCTCCAACAATGTGGCCGAGTATGAGGCACTCATTCACGGGCTCCGGATCGCCAAAGAGATTGGCTTCCGCCGGGTGCTGTGCTATGATGACTCAGATTTGGTTGTCCAGCAGTCATCTGGTGACTGGGACGCCAAGGATGCAAACATGGCAAGTTACCGTTTCCTTGTCCAGTAGATCAGCGGGCACTTCGACGGCTGCGAGTTCCTCCATGTGCCACGAGCCGACAATGAGCAAGCCGACACCTTGGCACGAATTGGCTCGACCCGCCAAGCAATACCAGCCGGCGTGTCCCTCCAATGCTTGCGCAAGCCATCTATCCAGCCGTCACGAGAGTCAGAGTCCATCTTCATGCCAGCCGATCCTTGGGCAAATGACCCAACAACCTCAGCAACCGGACTAGGGACTGCTGCGCCTGCACCCGGCCCGGGGACTGCTCCAGCAGGCGGCCAAGAAACTTCAGCTCCAACACCCGCCCCGGGGACTGCTCCAGCAGGCGGCCAAAAAACTTCAGCTCCAACACTCGGCCCGGGGACTGCTCCAGCAGGCGGCCAAGAAACTTCAGCTCCAACAGACGGCCTAGGGACTGCCGCACCAGCACCTGGCCCGGGGACTTCAGAACCCGGCCCAGGGACTGCTGCAGTCGGCCTGGGGACTTCAGAAGCATAGCAGGCGGCTCACCCCAGCCCTCCACCTCCCGGCCCAACCGCCCTGGTTTCAGTGGCAGAAGTAACAGGAGTCCCATCACCGTCTTGGGCACAGCCAATCCTTAGTTTTCTGCTCAGAAGAGACTTGCCAGCAGACGAAACCTTGGCACGACAGGTTCAATGCCGAGCTTCAGCATATACAATAATGAACAGAGAGCTTGTCAGACGAAGTGCAACCAGCGTCTTCCAGCGCTGCGTGGAAGCAGAAAAGGGTCTAGCCATTTTGAGAGATATTCATCAGGGCGAGTGCGGCCACCATGCGGCCTCAAGATCCCTCGTTGCCAAAGCCTTCCGCCACGGTTTCTTCTGGCCGACTACTTTAGACGCTGCCAAAGATTTAGTCAAGAAGTACAACGGCTGCCAGCGCTTCAGCTCCAAGCAACACTTGCCGGCTTCTGCACTCAAGACCATTTTGATCACTTGGTCGTTTGCAGTTTGGGGACTGGACATGGTGGGTCCTTTCAAGACAGCCCGCGGCGGCTTGACCCATTTGCTTGTGGCCGTGGACAAGTTTACCAAGTGGATCGAGGCGAAGCCGATCAAGAAACTCGACGGCCCAACTGCTGTGACCTTCATCGCTGATATCACAGTCCGATATGGCATACCACACAGCATCATCACCGACAACGGCACAAACTTTGCCAAAGGCGCATTGGCCTGTTTCTGTGCAACACAGGGCATCCGACTGGACTTAGCATCCGTTGCCCACCCGCAGTCAAACGGCCAAGTTGAGCGCGCAAATGGCCTCATCTTGTTCGGCATCAAGCCCTGGCTGGTCGAGCCCTTGGAACGATCGGCTGGCTACTGGATCGAAGAGTTGCCGTCTGTCCTCTGGAGCCTCAGGACAACTCCAAACAAGTCAACTGGCTTCACTCCCTTCTTCCTCGTCTATGGGGCCGAGGCCGTCATCCCAACAGATGTCGAATTTGACTCGCCTCGCGTCACCATGTACACCGAGGCCGAAGCAAAAGAAGCACGAGAAGACGACATGGACCTGCTGGAGGAGGCTCGGCTGGTAGCGCTCCGCCCGTCCGCCATCTACCAGCAGGGTCTCCGTCGCTACCACAGCCGCGAGTCAGGCCACGTTCCTTCTGCGAGGGGGATCTTGTGCTCCGTCTGATCCAGCAAACATCCGGCCAACACAAGCTCTCAGCCCCTTGGGAAGGACCATTCACCATCAACAAGGTACTAGGCAACGATGCCTACTACCTCATCGATGCGCAGAAGCCAAGAACACGCAAAAGAGACGACTCGTGCAAGGAGTCAGAGCGCCCCTGGAACGCAAACCTCCTTCGCCGCTTTTATAGCTAAAGATAGTATGTATTGTACTATCTACTTTATTTTGAGAAACAATGGGACCCCCGAGGAGTTCTCGGGGACTGTCCCCCCTTTTATCTATATGATAAGATTTATGCCTGTGAATGAGTATTTCCATTCCTTCGCCCGGCACCGGGACCAAGCAGACGGCCCGGGGGCTTGCCGCCTGGCCCTATGTTTAAAGCTTATTCTTCAACAGTCGGACAAGTAATGTGCCGACATCCAAGCCCTCTCCCACCTATAGTCACAGACTCACAGAACGCGGCTGTCTGACTGGCGGGAGTCAAAGGCAGGAAGTGGTGCCCACATGAAAAATGGCTAAAGAAAAATAAACATAGGGCAAGATGGCCCTTCATACAAGTTGGCCGGCTGCTCGTCAGCCGGCCAGCCGGCTTCTAGCTTAGCCAAAACGCGTTACAGAGGGCGGGGTGCTTGCCTATCCAGAAAACAGCTAAGTACCTGACCCAGTCACAGACCACGGAGTGGCTGTCGGGCTGGCAGGACGGCAGTTAAAGGAGACAACAAAAGAAAAAACGCCCAAAGGAACAAAGGACGGTGCTAACTATAGAATCCGGCAAATAGCATAGACATATGCAGAATTAAGAGAATATTTATAACAAAAGGCTTCGAAGGCCGCCTTCCAGCAATATCTTACGAATACACCCAGTGGGTGGAATTGTTCGGGACTAATTCTACCAAGTCTTAAGAAAAACAGGAAATGAAAGTTACACGAGGCCGCCTAACCTAGAGGTGCGACAGGCGGAGCAGGTGGCATGACGGGATCCACGGGGCCGGCTGCTAAGGGGCCGCCTGATGGGCTCCGGCCTGGTCGCTTGTCGTGGCAGATGGCGCCGTCTCGCAGGGCCCGCTTGTGGAGGTCTGGTCGGGCTGGTAACGAGCAAACGGCTCCGCCTCATGGGAGACGGCTTCCTCGTCGCTGTCCTCCTCGTCTTTGCCGTCGTCGCTTGAGGCGATCTCCTCATCTAGCTCCTTCGGCGCCGCGAGGTCTAGCCCAAAGTTATCGGGTGGAACCACATGACCGTTTTCATCCAACTCCGGGATGAAAACAGTAGTGTCGGCGTAGTCGGCGAGGGAGGCGGTGCGCTTGATGAGATCTCCTCGCGCCGCTGCCAGTTCGGGCTCGGCTTCCAGGCGGAAGGTCACCTGCTGGGCGATGTCCAGGTCCGGATAGCAACCCTTATCGAATTCCAGGGCGGTACGTGCGCCGGCCCTCGCCGCGGCGCCCTTCCAGGCCTCGAAGAGGCGGTCGGCCACCTCCAGCCAATCGGCGGTTCGACTGGGAGTGCGGAGTGCTGGGACATCTGGCCAGAGGGCGGCCGGTACCTGGGACCCGGCACGTTGCAGGCGGTGGAGCAGGTGATGGGCCGGCTGGAGGCGCGCTTTGACGGCAAGAAGTTGTTCATTGGGAGTCCGGGGCGTGTTGGGTGCGATCACCCGGCCCGCCCGACGCTTCCCGTCGCGCTGGGCCTCAATAGCCTGGCTGGTGGCAACAGAATGGCCCGGGAAGAATTCTGCGCCAAGGACAAGACAAAGAATCAGAAAAAAGAAAGCCGGCCGTAACAGACGGCAAGCACGTGAAAACAAGGGAGCCGGCTTACCATTGACCCTGTCCGCGATGGCTCCGTAGCCGTCCTGCAGGGCCGTCTCCGTCTCGGCCCAGTTCAAGCGTTCTGTTTCGAACTCGGCCTGAAGGAGCTCCTCAGCGTCCGCCATCTTCTCGAGCTTCGCCTTGTATGTTGCCACCTGGTCTGCCAACTCCTCGGCCAGGCGGTCACATTCTTGGGCGGCGAGGCTGCGCTACTGCTCCTTGGCGGCGAGTGCGGCCTGGACCCCGCCCAACTGATTGTGGAGGTCGCTTGTGGTTGCTGGCAAGAAAGGAGAAGGAGCATCAACACCAGCAAGAAGACAAGACAACCTTGGAGTTCCTGGCTGCCTGCTCAGCAGCCGGCCCGGAACTCGGGGACTACACCCAGCGGGTGCGCTGACGCGTCCCCGCAAGGAGGAAAATAATACACTTACTCCGGCTTTCGGCCAGGGTAGCCCTCAGTCGAACCAGCTCCTGATGCTGGGAGTTGTAGGCCGCCACCCGAAGAATGTGGTAATCCTGCAGCAAGAAACAAGTTAGCCCACAAAGTAGCGCCTTGGAGTTCCAAGCCGCCTGCTCAGTAGCCGACTCAGAACTCGGGGACTACACCCAGTGGGTGCGCTGACGCGCCCCCACAGAAGAAATTGAAGAAATAAAAATAGAAGTAAGGAGTCAACATACCCGGATAGAGGTTCGCGTAGCTAGGAACTCCCGCAAGGCCGTTTGCATGACCTCGCCCAGAGGGTTGAAGCAGTCGAGGACATCTTGTGATCCGACGTTCAGCACGCCGCTACCACAGGGCGTCCAGCCTGGCGGCGCTGCACTGGTGGCCTCATTATCTTGTGATGATGAGCTGGCGGCGCCGGCCTCTACTTGCCGTGGCGCCGAGGCCGCCCTCGCAGGACGCAGACGGGCGGGGGATCGGGGGGTCGGCAGCGGGCCTGCCACCAGCGCGCCTTTTGCCGGCTGCACCTCCACTCCCACAGGCCGGCTGTCATGTGTCTCAGTGGGAGGGATTGCTTCCGCCTCCATGGCGGCGCGACCGCCCCCCTCCTTGTCAAGAGCCAGCTGATCGCCAGCAGCCGGCACTTGGACGGACGGCTCCGGAGGGCCCATGTCCTAGAGATTGGCATGGTCCGTCGGCTACCGGAGGCCCGCTCCTGTTCCTGGGCTTGGGAAGCGGCATCCGCCTGGGCCTTGGTGGCTGCCTCGGCTTCAGCCTTAGCTGCGGCGTCGGCCTTCGCCTGCTCGAGGGCCGCGGCTTCCCGCTCTTCATGCGCCTCTCGGGCATTCCTTTCTGTCGCCTCTCGGAGCGCGGCGGCAGGGTCCACGCGGTGCGGCGCAGAAGGGGCATCCGTGCCCCCAACTACAGAGCCCACATGCGCCCGTGAGAGAGAAATCGGGGCACTGTTCGGGTGTTCCCAAGAAGACAGTAAAATCGGCCACGAAGGGGGCGAAAAATTAGAACAAATACAGAAAGAAAAGAGGATGCGGCAGTTACGCGGACACGGCCGGCCTGGGCTTGGGAACCCTAGGAAGGGTGCTTTGGCGGCCGCCTCCTGGCGTTTGGTGGTGGCGGCTGGGACCTTGAGTTTCTTGGGCTTGCCACTAGTCGGCCCGGCAGAGGGCCGACACTTCACGCCGCCGGCTACGGTTGGCGGCGCCACCAGGGGGCTGCCGCTCTCAGGCGGGTTCGCCTCTCGGACGAGAGATTGCGCTTCCTCCCCCTCATCATCATTTGGCCAGTCCTCGACACCGCCTCCTGACGAGCCGCCTACTGGCTGGCCCCCGCCGCCTGTCACCTCCTCTTCCACCATGGCGGCGGCCCCCAGATCGGGGTCGCTCGTGTCGCTCTAAGAGTGGTCTGGTTGCAGAGGGCGGCCCGGCTGGTCGGAGCCCGGCTCTGGCTGGTCGGGGAAGATCTGCAGGCGACACAAGGGCCAGGCGGCTGGGACAGGCGGAGGAAGGAAAGAAGAAGAAAGAAAGAGGGAGCTCACCGCAGGAGGCGGGTTGCTGCGGCTGTACGGCGGCTTGCCAAACGCCCAGCCCGAGTCGGAGAGCTTGCAGTTGCAGACGGAGTTCACCAGAAGGCCACCTCCCTGTATGGCATCTGCTTGGTGCAGGTCCGGCTCAGCTCCCGGTGCTAGCTCATATCACAGATCATATGCGGGCGGGACTGCGGCAGCACCCGACGCTCCGCAAAGGTGATCAGAAGGTCCGAGAACACCAGACCCTCGTTTTCCCTCATCTCCCGGAGGCGCCGCACGGCAATGGAGGCCCCTGGGTGTGAGGGAGACGGGCCGGAACTTCCAAGAGGCGCAGGGTTCGGCAGGCGGGCCGGCTGCGAAGTCCGGCAGGTTGATGAAGTCGTGCGCTGGGTCGACATTGGAGACGTAGAAATACGTCTTTTGCCACAACTTCGCCGAGTGCATGAGAGCAGGCGGCGGGAAGTAGTTCTTGGCCCCGGTGCGCTTCACCGCGATGCACCCACCGTACTGGGCCGCCACGCCCTGGACCGCGGTGCCGAGCTTCAGAAAGAAGAGCTCGCTCCACAGCTTGACTGTGGGGAGTATCTCGAGGTACCCCTCATAGAGGACGATGAAGGCAGACAGCGTCACCATCGTGTTTGGCATGAGGTGCTGAGGCTGCACATTCAAGAATTCGAGGAAGGAGCGGAAGAAGCCGCCGTCGGGGAGCCCAAAGTCGCAGGGGAAGTGCGAGCGGAAGACGACCCGCTCGCCGAACCACGGCACCGGCCTGATTTCCTTCGTCGGCGCCAGACGCACGGTGACCTTGTCGGTGGAGGGCAATCACCGCACGCGGCGGAGGTAGAAGATGTGCTCGTCGAGGACCTCTCTGCCGTCCCACTCGCCCGAGCGGTGGACCTGCGCCTCCGCAGCCATGGCTTGAGGCAGGAGCTCGCTCTGACGGAGCGCTACAAGCGGCGGTGGCGAGGTGCGTGAAAGAGAGCAAGAAGGAAGAAGAGAACGGAGCGAGGGTGTGTGCGCGAGCGGCGCTGACCCCCTCTCGGGCCTACTTATAGGCTCGGGGCGACGAAGCCGAGGGGGCAAGGGCATGGGATTAACTGCTCCATGCCCCGCACGATCCCCACCTTTTTCATGCCTAATCCGCGCGCATTAAATGCGCGTGGGGAGGGCAATCGACTGCCTCTGCCGCAATAGATCCACGCGCGCACCAAGGCCATGTAGTGGCTGCCCCCAGCCCGCTGCTACGTCCCGTCGCGCGCGTGGGCTAGCAGGCTGGCTTAGCGGGACGGTGACGCGTGGAACACCACCAACGGGCAGCAAGCCCACACCACAACCCGCCATCCAGGCAGTATCTTCTCCCCGAATATTAGAAGACAGAGGCCCAACTGCGAGAAGCCGACCCTTTCCAGAGGACGGACAAGAAACACCACCAAACCTTACTTGGAGTGGGAAGCTGCTGGAACCCCGCAGTCCCAATCGCGACCACAGAGTTCCACCAGCTTCGGGGACTACTGTCGGAGATATTGACCACGGGTGTCCTCATCAACCACCCATGGTATTTCAAGAAAATTGGGGGCCGCCTGTCACCCTTCGGCCGCCTGCTCATCGGGCTGCCTCCTGGGGCTGCAACGCCCAGGAGCCAGCTGCTAGCAGGCGGCGGGGCCTGGACAGGCGGCAGCCTAATGACCAGCATCCAGAAGATGGCCCCACACCTCCCCCTCGGGACATGTGCTAGGGAACCACGACAAGGCTAAGGCATGGCTACAGTTGAGCATGTCCTTAGAGAATCTATAAGGGCGTGGCTACAGTGAGGGCGTACCTTACGGACACACCTTAAGCGGCGTATCACTATAGCCATGTTGCCAATGACCTAGCCCCAGTCAGAGGAAGCCATGATCCCACTACCCACAGGCGGCAGGGCCAGCAGGCGGCTGGCCCCACCAGCCAGTGGGTCAACAAGAAGCAAGTGACCTTTGTCAGGCGGCCTGAGGGACGGGCCGCCTGGTAGCAGGCGGCTAACCGTGCCCTAGGGGTCTGAACCCCATCAAGATGACAAGATAGGACGTGGTGGCAGTGTACAGCAGGAGGCGGCGGCACTGTAGCCATTCCCCTCCTGACGATGCTGCCGTCAGCAGAAGAGCGCCCACAGTGAAAAGCAATCACGAGGGCCCGCAGACGGTGGGCCCCAACAAACAAGCGGGAAGGCCGACACCCGAAGACACTGACAGCCGGGGGCCGTTCCGCCCAGATTACCGTTGTACCCTTGGGGGGTAGGCCTATATAAACTCCCCAGGGTCCTCCATGTGGAGGGGTTGGGTCCAGGTCGTTCGATCATTAGTTTACACAAAGAGACACAGAGAGAAAGAGAGATCGCGAGGGAGAAACCCTGGAGGCCATTCCCATTCCCTAGAGCGTAGGTAGAGAGCTAGCCTTGCCCTTCTTCATCCTCTAGACGACGCAGCTCAAGGAGCAACCTTGTAGCTACCATATTGCCATTATTCATGATGCGGAGCCCCCGCAGAGCAGGACTAGGGGTGTTATCTCCTCGGAGAGCCCCGAACCTGGGTAAGATTCGTAGGCGTCCTAAGTATCGCCTTGTCCCGCTTCCAGGGCCCGGCGACGTTCTATTGACCCCGTGCATGATAAGCCATCCTTTGGCATATGTCGCACCAAAACCCCAACACTTTAGAAATACTCAGATATTCCAGAAACCCTAGAGGAGTCGACAAAATTTTATTCCATCCGCCACAGAGTCCAGAACCACCAGATCCAATATAGACACCATCACGAAGGGGTTCACCATCTCCATTGGTGCCTCTCCGATGATGGGTGCGTAGTTCCTGATACGTCCAAAATGTATCTATAATTTCTGCTTGCTCCATGCCACTTTTGGGTGATATTGCTATGATATTCACACACTTCCATACACTTTTGACCATATTTGGACTAACTTACTAATCCAGTGCACCCCAGTGCCAGTTTCTGTTTTCGGCTGTTTTTGTATTTCAGGTTTTCACGTTTCGAGAACTGCCCAGAAAAATCCAGAAAAATTATATAAAAAATCAGCGATCCGGAAACAACACTGCGTCCGAAGGGCAGCCTGGGGGGGGGGGGCACAGGGGCTCCGGGCGCCCTATGGGCGCGCCCCCCTGGGCCGCGCCGGGGGGGGGGCTGGGCCCCCCGAGGCTCCCCCGGTGCCCTACTTTGGCATATATTTAAAGGGTCCTCCGTAACACTTAGAAGAGGACTTCTTTTCGCGATCCCATCTCTGTTCCGCCGCCGCCGCCGCTTCCAAGATCGGGAGCACCAGGAGAACTCTTCCCGGCACCCTGCCGGAGGGGAGGATCACCACCGGGAGCTTCTCCACCACCATGGACGCCTCCCGGATGACTCGTGAGTAGTCTCCCTTGGACCATGAGTCCATGACCAGTAGCTATGTGATGTTCTCCTCCCGTTCTTGTGCTTCACTAATTAGTCCTCGTGAGCTGCCCTACATGATCGAGGCACCTATGTAATCCTTATGCTGTTGCTATGTTGAGTTTGCTGGGATCTGATGGATTATGAGATTATGTTCAGATTGATCTTTAGTAATATATTTGATTCACCTCTTTTATATTTTAGTTCATAAGTAATTCCTGCATGTTCTCTGTTGTTATTTATTGCTTTGGCCGAGTAGTAAGTAGTGACTCCAAGAGGGAACGTTATGCTCGATTGTGGGTTCATGCCCCTCGATGACTAGCTTGAGTGACAGAAACATGAGTCTAGGGGATGTGCTGTTGCCACAAGGGGGAAAACAACGGTGCTTGTGCCTGCGGGTGCAAGGATTGTTTACTTTACGCAAAGTTCTTTTAATGCAGTTGTCTGTTGCATTGAGTTTACACTATGGGTGGGACTCGCAACTTAATACCAGCGAGATGTTCTGGATAGATATCTCAAGGTGGATGATTAGTAGTAGATATTGATGGATTTCAGTCTACTTACTTTGGCGTACCGCCCATGCTTTGAACCTCAACCTTTCTTGCAATGTAATCAGCATTGGTTTGCGTTCGTGGTCCTGTCAATTGCCCAACAGTAATTTGTTTACCTCACATAGCTGTTTTATCGTCTTTTGGGAGAGAGACATCACTAGTGAACATCATGAGACTCCGGTCCATATTACCATTATTGATCACATCCACTATTTACTTTTCGCTATTTACTTACTATTGCAAAACACTATCTATCACTACTATCATATTGCTTTTAACCCTTTGTGAACTACAAGGCCGGAGAGATTGACAACCTCTCTGTACTCGTTGGGAGCAAAGTTATTTGTATCTGTGTGCAGGTCCACGTTGATTGCTAATTGTGCCGTTAGCAATTGACACCTACTTCTTGAACCTAGGAGTCTCTGGGGATTCGATCCTTAGCATCATTGCTATGGGAAAACACTTCTACTTACTGCATCTTACACCTTCCACTTGGGGTAACCGACGAGGGGTTCGAGGCCCATCAAGGAGTATTTTCTGGCGCCGTTGCCGGGGACTCCACTCTTCAGGATAGGGGAGTTGCATGCTATCTTTTACCTTTGCTTTTTAGTCTTGTTAGTTTACTTTCATTTTTGCTTTAGTTCCTTTTATCGAAAATCACAAAAATAGTTATCTTGCTTGCTTGCTACTATGGGTTCTACCAAAAACACTAAATGGGAGGAGGACACCCCTACTTCCATTGCCCCACTTATCTCTGATGGGATTTACAAAAAAAATAAACCTTGTGATTACACTAGTTATGACGGAGAGTTATGCCCATGGCATGGTCTTCCAGGAAAAAAGTATGAGCCTCAGTTTAAAATTGCTCCTAAGCTTCTCGAAACTTAGGAAGATGTTCAAACTCTTATAATAGAGAGCGAATTACACAAAGAGGATGACACTACAATTCTGCCCACTAATGATAAAATTGATTTTGATAATTGTAGTATTTCAGAAGTTGTTGCCTTTCTACAAGGAATGGCTAAGGATCCCAACACTAGCACGCTTAATCTTGCCTTCACAGAGCATATCACTAATGCTCTTATCAAAGCTAGGGAGGAGAAACGTAGAGTAGAAGCCTCCATACCTAGAAAGCTAGAAGATGGTTGGGATTCTATGATTAAAATTAAGATAAACAACTTCTCATGCTATGCTTTATGTGATATTGTAGCTAGTACTTCCATTATGCCCAAAAGACTATATGATATGCTTAAATTGAAATCTTTTGATTCTTGTTCTTTTGGTGATGCTCTTGTTGATTCTTCCATAAAGAAACCTTTGGGGAGGATCGACGATGTTCTTATTATTGTCAATGATAATTATGTGCCCGTTGATTTCACTATTATGGATATTGAATGTGATCCTTCATGTCCAATTATTTTGGGACGTCCCTTTTTGCGCACCGTTGGTGCTGTCATTGACATGAAAGAGGGTAATATTAAATTTCAGTTTCCTCTCAAGAAAGGGATGAAACACTTCCCTCGTAAGAAGGTCAAGTTACCTTTTGAGTCCGTTGTACGGGCTAGTTATTCTTTTACTCTTGTTAAAACTTGATCTATGCATTATGCCTAGCTTAAAGGCATAAAAGAAAGCGCTTTTGGGAGGCAGCCCACATGAATAATTTTTTTGTTTTTGTTGTGTCTTGATGTTGTTTACTTCTGTAGCATAATCATTGTATCTTTGCTTTTCATATTTGTGCCAAGTATAGCCTCTGATTGCTAGAAAGCTCAAAAGTTATGAGGTGCTGTCCAGGAAACAGATTCTGTCCTTGGATAGAAAAATTCGTATAAAATCACCAGATCATCTTTTTGGTCTGAATTTTTCGACAGCGTTATCTATATAATTGTCTTTCGTGTGTCAGTTCTGAGTTTGTTGATTTGAGGTGCAGAAGTATCCCGAACAGGTCAATTACTGCCTGATGTTCTGTTTTTCACAGATTCTGTCCTGTTTTGCCTTACCTTCACTTTGCAAATTGAGAACTTGCTTTTTATTTGCAAAAACCTTTTGGCAATCTTGAGAATCAGTAGAACTTCAAGAATATCCTTATTTCCAGTAAGGTATAATTATTTTATTAAAGGTACTAACCTCGCTAATCAGATTATGATGAGTTGTGTATGAAGGGAGTTTTCAAGTGTGCGAGGGAAGATGATAAAAAAGATTCAGGAGTGTCAAGCGCTCAAGCTTGGGGATGCCCCCGTGCACCCCCAAGAAATATTCAAGGAGACTCAAGCGTCTAAGCTTGGGGATGCCCCCCGTGCATCCCCTTCTCCATCAACATTATCAGTTCGTCTTTCGTTCCGCTATATTTTTATCACTTCATATGTTATGTGCTATGCTTGGAGCGTCTTGCTTTTAGTTTTCTTTTTAGTTTTTCATAACGAGTCGGAACCCAGCATTCCTTTATGTGGGAGAGAAACACGCTCCACCTCTACCTAGAACATTACATAGAATTTTCATGTCTATCTATGCTGTGTGTGTTCTTTGTCTTTTAATAGCTACTATCATACTCTGCTCTTAGTATTCATGCTTATCTTTTCAAGAGCTTTTATTTAGTTGGTTGCTTGAACTCTCTTTAATTACCATGCTCACCTTATTAAGAGAGTTTGCTTCCGTTGCATGGGTTAATGTGTCTATGATAAAGATGCTACTTTCATGATGGTGCTTAGTAGTTCAGGTTTTCTTTTGGTTAATCTCAAATAGCTGGGGGGTTCCCAATGTGTTATTGGAGTACCAACTTGGTTTGTTTGCCTATGATGTGGTATGGTTTAGTAATATCTTCCTTCGAGAATTTATTTTGATTGACTTGGCGTATGCTCACACATATTCAAGACTGTAAAGAAAGTCTGTCAAGCCTTCATGATCTTTTGTTTCTAAGTAGCGATATAACTACCATGCCTGATTCAATATTGCTTTGTCGCTCTGCATGATTATGACCGTCATTGCTCTCTTAGTTGGTCGCTCCCAGTCTTTTGCTAACCTCCACCTGCACTAAGCAAACTAACCATGCAATACATAGCTCATGGGAAAGTAGCCTAAAAACTATTGTGGTAAAGAATATGTTGCCTATGTATCTTATTTCTTATAAGTTGCTTGCTGAGCGGTAACCATGTTTCTGGGGACGCCATCAACTGTCACACTTTTGTTGAATATCATGTGAGTTGCTATGCATGTTCGTCTTGTCTGAAGTAAGGGTGATTTACCGTGGGTTGAATTAATATGCATATTGTTAGAGAAGAACATTGGGCCGCCAACCAAAGCCATGCATCATGGTGGAAGTTTTAGCTTGGACCTTAATCCTCAATCTCTCATGAGAATATGCTTATGCATTAAAGAGGAGTCCATCATCTATTTTCTATGTTGTCCCGGTATGAATGTCCTCAAGTTGAGATCTATCAAAAACGAGAAATCAAATGCGATCTATCTCCTTGGACCTTTGTATAGGTGGCATAGAGGTACCCCTTTGTGACACTTGGTTAAAACATATGCAATGCAATGATAACCCATGGGGATCCGAGCTAATTAGGACAAGGAGCGAGCACTATTGGTATTCGATGCATGAGGCTTGCAACTTATAAGATGTTTTATACATGAGACATATGAAGTACTACTACCGTTGACACAATTGCTTCCATGTTTTCAAAATAAAAAGCTCTAGCACTTAACCTTTCTTTTACCTTTATGTTGAAGCACCAACTACTGAGAGCATGATTGTCATTCTGACTGTAATGTGCATTGTCCCAAAGTAGCATTGTCTTTTGCATGATTGTGATATCGTTTATTCTGAAATGATTGTATCTAGTCATCACTTAAACCTTGAAGGTGCCCTTGCATTCATGTTTTGCATCACTAAAGGGGGCAAGCTAGATATCACTTTATCATATTTGCACGTCATGTTCATTGCAAATCTTTTTGATGTTTCAGTTTCATGTTGTAAAACTTTCAGTCATTTGTGATTTTCTCTTGAGACAACTTAATTACTTTAGAATCATTGTCTCAGTAAGCTTTCGTCATATGACTATGAGAAAGTCCTATATGGTTAATAGCATGTCACCACAGAAATTATTCTTGTTATCATTTACCTACTCGAGGACGAGCAGGAATTAAGCTTGGGGATGTTGATACGTCCAAAACGTATCTATAATTTATGCTTGCTCCATGCCACTTTTGGGTGATATTGCTATGATATTCATACACTTCCATACACTTTTGATCATATTTGGACTAACTTACTAATCCAGTGCACCCCAGTGCCAGTTTCTGTTTTTGGCTGTTTTTGTATTTCACGTTTTCACGTTTCGAGAACTGCCCAGAAAAATCCAGAAAAATTATATAAAAAATCAGCGATCCAGAAACAACACTGCGTCTGAAGGGCAGCCTGGGGGGGGGGGCACAGGGGCTCTAGGCGCCCTGTGGGCGCGCCCCCCCTGGGCCGCGCCGGGGGGGCGCCTGGGCCCCCCGAGGCTCCCCCGGTGCCCTACTTTGGCATATATTTAAAGGGTCCTCCGTAACCCTCAGAAGAGGACTTCTTTTCGCGATCCCATCTCTGTTCCGCCGCCGCCGCCGCTTCCAAGATCGGGAGCACCAGGAGAACTCTTCCCGGCACCCTGCCGGAGGGGAGGATCACCACCGGGAGCTTCTCCACCACCATGGACGCCTCCCGGATGACTCGTGAGTAGTCTCCCTTGGACCATGAGTCCATGACCAGTAGCTATGTGATGTTCTCCTCCCGTTCTTGTGCTTCACTAATTAGTCCTCGTGAGCTGCCCTACATGATCGAGGCACCTATGTAATCCTTATGCTGTTGCTATGTTGAGTTTGCTGGGATCCGATGGATTATGAGATTATGTTCAGATTGATCTTTAGTAATATATTTGATTCACCTCTTTTATATTTTAGTTCATAAGTAATTCTTGCATGTTCTCCGTTGTTATTTATTGCTTTGGCCGAGTATTAAGTAGTGACTCCCAGAGGGAACGTTATGCTCCATTGTGGGTTCATGCCCCTCGATGACTAGCTTGAGTGACAGAAACATGAGTCTAGGGGATGTGCTGTTGCCACAAGGGGGAAAACAACGGTGCTTGTGCCCGCGGGTGCAAGGATTGTTTACTTTACGCAAAGTTCTTTTAATGCAGTTGTCCGTTGCATTGAGTTTACACTATGGGTGGGACTCGCAACTTAATACCAGCGAGATGTTCTGGATAGATATCTCAAGGTGGATGATTAGTAGTAGATATTGATGGATTTCGGTCTACTTACTTTGGCGTACCGCCCATGCTTTGAACCTCAACCTTTCTTGCAATGTAATCAGCATTGGTTTGCGTTCGTGGTCCTGTCAATTGCCCAGCAGTAATTTGTTTACCTCACATAGCTGTTTTATCGTCTTTTGGGAGAGAGACATCACTAGTGAACATCATGAGACTCCGGTCCATATTACCATTATTGATCACATCCACTATTTACTTTTCGCTATTTACTTACTATTGCAAAACACTATCTATCACTACTATCATATTGCTTTTAACCCTTTGTGAACTACAAGGCCGGAGAGATTGACAACCTCTCTGTACTCGTTGGGAGCAAAGTTATTTGTACCTGTGTGCAAGTCCACGTTGATTGCTAATTGCGCCGTTAGCAATTGACACCTACTTGTTGAACCTAGGAGTCTCTGGGGATTCGATCCTTGGCATCTTTGCTAGGGGAAAACACTTCTACTTACTGCATCTTACACCTTCCACTTGGGGTAACCAACGAGGGGTTCGAGGTCCATCAGTTCCTTGTAGACCTACAGGTCCGTAGTTAGTAGCTAGATGGATTCCTCTCTCTCTTTTGATTATCAATACAATGGTCTCTTGGAGATCCATATGATGTACCTCTTTTGCGGTGTGTTTGTTGGGATCCGATGAACTTTGAGTTTATGATCAGATCTATCTTTTTATATCCATGAAAGTTATTTGAGTCTTCTTTGATCTATTATATGCATGATTTCTTATAACCTCATATTTCTTCTCCAATATTTTGGTTTTTTGGCCAACTTGATCTATTTATCTTGCAATGGGAAGAGGTGCTTTATAGTTGGTTCGATCTTACGGTGCTTGATCCTAGTGACAGAAAGGGAACCGACACATATGTATCATTGATACTAAGGATAAAACGATGGGGGTCTATTTCCACATAAATAGATCCTGTCTACATCATATCATCGTTCTTATTGCATTACTTCGTTTCTCCATGAACTTAATACACTAGATGCATGTTGGATAGCGGTCGATGTGTGGAGTAATAGTAGTAGATGCAGGCATGAGTCGGTCTACTAATCTTGGACGTGATGCCTATATAATGATCATTTCCTGGATATTGTTATAATTATTTGAGGTTCTATGAATTGCCCAACAGTAATTGTTTTCCCATCGTTTACTATTTTCTCGAGAGATGCCACTAGTGAAATCTACGCCCCTCGGGTCTCTTTCTCATATTATTTGCCGTTGCGATTTATTTTCCTTTGCTTTTATTTTGAGATCTATTAAACCAAAAACCCAAAAATACCTTGCTGCAATTTATCTTATTTGGCGTTCGATCTATCAATATTTACAACTCTATCACGTCTGTTACCCGAAAGGGATTGACAACCCCTTTTTTACACGTCGGGTTGTGAGTATTTGTTATTTGTGTGCACATGCTGTTAACGTTGTATTGCTTGGTTCTCCTACTGGTTTGATAACATTGGTTTCATCACTGAGGGAAATACCTACCGCTGCTATACTGCATCATCCCTTCCTCTTTGGGGAAAACCCGACGTAGTCCTAGCAGTCATCAAAAGGAAATATCTGGCGCCGTTGCGAGGGAGCACCTTCAACATATACCAGGTTCCTATTCACAAATCTCATATCCTCGCAATTTACATTATTTGCCATTTGCCTCTCGTTTTCATCTCCCCCACTTCACAAACATTTGCTATTTTTATTCGCCCTCTTTTTCGTTCGCCGTTTTTCTTGCCGGATCTATTTGGGTCCTTGTCATCATGGCTAGTCCTCCCCTCATCATTTGCACACCCGAGAAAAAAGTTCTCGACTTTAAGCAAAGAGGAGGATAAAGCCAAAAAGATGCCTGGTATCAGATTTGCAACGCTAATAATAGATCTATTCACAAGCAATCCACTATTGTTCTTCTTCGAAATTTTTATGTGGGAATCACTACTTGGTTTAGATTTGTTCTTGATACCATTACCGGAGGAAACTTCTTAAGTTGTCCCCCTCTTGATGCCTTGAATGCTATGGGAAGTTTAATGGGATCTCCTCTTATTATATTTAATGAAACATCTTTGAATCTTGAGCATGTTATGAAAATATTAGATGCTATTGAAAAGGGATGCTTACTAAAGAACATATTGAAAATTTGGATAAAAAGATGCATGATCTTGCTAATAAATTCAAATCTAAGGCGGGTGAGGTTTTTAAATTGCTAAAAGAGAAGGAACCCGTAGTTAATGAAAGAATAGAAGAGAGTCCTTCTCAGATTGATAAAATGGAAGTAATTCTTAGTAACTTGGGTACCGCTTTTTCTTCCGTCAACACTATTGAGAAAACTCCCGTAAAAGGACGTAAGAATAAAGGGGCTTCTTCTAGTAATAACAAAGGGGATCTTAAAATGATTAGTATTCACCCCAATTTTATTGAAATAATTGAAATACCTCTTTTTACAAAAGAAAATTCTTTGATCTTGTCCCTAAAAGTATCTTTGTCAAAGAATTATATGCTAAGTCTTTAAAGAAACCTGTTATTAAGGAATTGGAAAACAAGGATGAAAACACTTGAAATCTTGGTATCATGCCTAGTTAAGGGCGTAAAATGATAGCGCTTGTTCGGAGGCAACCCAACTTGAATATTTTTGCTTTTTTATTTCCTTGTTGTTTTCAATAAAATACCCTTTAATGCCTCTGTTTAGATGTATTTTGTGGTTTGAATAAAGGTTTGTGCCAAGCAAAGCCTTAGAATCATGTTGGGTGGTAGTAGATTTAATCTTGCTGAAAAACAGAAACTTTTGCGCTCACGAGAAAATATCTCATTTTTAACAGAAGAGTGATTTTTGGTTGATTATTTTTGCAGAAGATTAATATACAAATTTCCCATGTGGCCCTATTTGTTTCAAGATTTTTAGAGTTACAAAAGTATTCGAAACTTCCAGATTTCTACAAAATGTTCTGTTTTTGACAGATTCTGTTTTTATTGAGTTATGTGCTTGTTTTAATGATTCTATGGTTTTCTTTGATGAGTTTTTAACATAGAAAAGTTGGAATACAGTAGATATAATACAAATACAAAATATGAATTGGTTTACTACAATACTTGTAGTAGTGATTTGTTTTCTTATACTAACGGTCTTACGAAAGTTTTGTTGAGTTTTGTGTGATTGAAGTTTTCAAGTTTTGGGTTATCTTACGATGGATGAAGGAATAAGGAGTAAGAAGATCCTAATCTTGGGGATGCCCCGGCATCCCAAGCCATTATCTAAAAGAGAGGAAAGCAACTAAGCTTGGGGATGCCCCCGAGTGGCATCCCCTCTTTCTTCTAACGACCGTTGGTATTTTACTCAAAACTATATTTTTATTCGTCACATGATATGTGTTTTGATTTTAGCGTCTTGTATGATATGAGTCTTTGCTTATTTTGTTTTACTTTCTAAGTCACCAGTCCTTGCTGTACACACCTATTAGAGAGAGCCAAAATTATGCCATGACTTGTTAGAATAGCACTCTATGCTTCACTTAAATTTTTATGAGCTATGGATTTGCTCTAGTGCTTCACTTATATATTTTTGGCACGGTGTGCTTTAGGATTTTTGAAGAAATACTCTCTTGCTTCACATAGATTTATTTGAGAGTTAGTAAGTTTTTTAAGAAATTCTCGCTTGCTTCACTTAAATTATTTTGAGAGAAAGAAAAACAATTATGCTCATGATCTTCACTTATATTTGTTTGAGCTTATCAAAAGCAACACATGAAAATTAGTTCCAAAGTGATAGATATCCAAGAAGGACATAATAAAAACTTTCATGAAGATCATTGGACAAAATAAACTTGATTCCTTGTAATAGTTTTGAGAGATGATGATATGATATGTGAGTCATGTTAATAGTAAGAATATGAGTGTTAAAGTTTGTGATTCCTTATGCAAGCACGAAAGTCAATAATCATGTAATGAAATTAAATCCTACTTGTAGTGCATTATTCGGTGTTATTTATGCTCAATGCTCGCTTATGAGATTATTCGTTTCATGGTTGGTCGCTTCCCAGTCTTTTGCTAGCCTTCATTTTGCACTAAGTATGATCACTACTGGTGCATCCAAAATCCTTTATCCCTGTTTTGCAACATGAGTCCACCATACCTACCTATAGGCAGTATTCCCTTGCCGTTCTAAGCAAATTTGTATGTGCCATCTCTAATTTTCTAAATAAATTTCCCTTTTGTGTGCCCGTACCATTCACGAGGCAGTGAGAGGTGGCCAATACTTTCCATGCTAGATGTGTTATTCTCACGATGAGTGTTTATTCACTTTTCATCGCACGAGAGTAAGGCAAAGGTATTAGGGATGCCCAGTCCCAAGATGAAAAATAAATCTGCTTTATGTTGTCAAATAATAAATTCCTTGGAAAGTGTTGGTATGGAAGGCAACCGTGGATTCGGCTAGCCATGGCTTGTGGAAGTTTGGTGGAAAAGGAATAAACTTTATTTTATGTTTGGGAACCACCTATGATATATCTAGCATGGAAAGTGTTGGGAACCTCAAGTCGTTTTCATTGGTGGGAAAAGTACACCTCCCAAAATATTTTTGTCTCTCAATTTAAGCTTTGAGCTCTGGCACCTCTAGAAATCCCTACTTCCCTCTGTGAAGGGTCTTTCTTTTACTTATGCAATTTTTATTTTGAATTTGAGTCTCCATCTTCTCTTATAAAGCACCAACTAGGAAACACTATGATTGTACTTGAGCATTGGGTGTAACTAATATGCGAGTCTGTTGATCAATGGTTGATCATGATGAGCTAGGGCTAACTTATTTTAGCATTGATATTTTGAAAGCCATGGTTGATTGTTGATATGTTTGAGTATTTAAATCTCATGTCAAAACTAGACTATTTCTTTGAACCATATAAAAGTCCAAATGTCCATGCTATGAAGAAAACAATATGATATGACATGATAAGCAACATTCCACATAAAAAATTATGTTTTTATCATTTACCTACTCGAGGACGAGTAGGAATTAAGCTTGGGGATGCCGATACGTCTCCAACATATCTATAATTTTTGATTGTTCCATGTTATTATATTATCATTCTTGGATGTTTTACAATCATTTTATATAATTTTTTGGTACTAACCTATTGACATAGTGCCAAGTTCGAGTTGCTGTTTTCTGCTTGTTTTTTACATCGCAGAAAATTAATATCAAACGGAGTCCAAACACCGCGAAACTTTTTAGGAATTTTTATGGGCCAGAAGACACCTAATGGGCAAGAGCTGCACCGGGGGGTGCCCCGAGGGGGGCACAACCACCAGCGCCAGGCCCCCTGGTGCACCCAGTTGGGTTGTGCCCACCTCGGTGGCCTCCTGCACCGCCTCTTAGCTCTATAAATACATAGATATGCCAGAAACCCTAGAGGAGTCGACAAAATTCTATTCTAGCCGCCGCAGAGTCCAGAACCACTAGATCCAATCTAGACACCATCACGGAGGGGTTCACCATCTCCATTGGTGCCTCTCCGATGATGTGTGAGTAGTTCCTTGTAGACCTACTGGTCCATAGTTAGTAGCTAGATGGCTTCCTCTCTCTCTCTTTTGATTATCAATTCAATGGTCTCTTAGAGATCCATATGATGTAACTCTTTTGCGGTGTGTTTGTTGGGATCCGATGAACTTTGAGTTTATGATCAGATCTATCTTTTTAAATCCATGAAAGTTATTTGAGTCTTCTTTGATCTCTTATATGCATGACTTCTTATAGCCTCGTAATTTTTTTCTTCGATATTTGGATTTTGTTTGGCCAACTTGATCTATTTATCTTGCAATGGGAAGAGGTGCTTTGTAGTGGGTTTGATCTTACGGTGCTTGATCCTAGTGACGGAAAGGGAACCGACACATATGTATCATTGCTACTAAGGATAAAACGATGGGGTCTATTTCTACATAAATAGATCTTGTCTACATCATGTCATCGTTCTTATTGCATTACTCCGTTTCTCCATGAACTTAATACACTAGATGCATGCTGGATAGCGGTCGATGTGTGGAGTAATAGTAGTAGATGCAGGCACCAGTCGGTCTACTAATCTTAGATGTGATGCCTATATAATGATCATTTCCTTGATATCGTCATAACTATTTGAAGTTCTATCAATTGCCCAATAGTAATTGTTATCCCACCGTTTGCTATTTTCTCGAGAGAAGCCCCTATTGAACCAAAAACCCAAAAATACCTTGCTGCAATTTATCTTATTTGGCGTTCGATCTATCAATATTTACAACTCTATCACGTCCGTTACCCGAAAGGAATTGACAACCCTTTTTACATGCCGGGTTGCGAGTATTTGTTATTTGTGTGTAGGTGCTATTTACGTTGTGTTGCTTGGTTCTCCTACTGGTTTGATAACCTTGGTTTCATCACCGAGGGAAATACCTACCGCTACTATACTGTATCATCCCTTTTTCTTTGGGGAAAAAACCAACGTAGTCCTAGTAGTCATGAGTGTCATAAATTACCCCATTCTTGTAAAACTTGAAGGAGTTCGACGGAGCTTAATGCCCTAAGTGCCCTCTATAGAGCCAGCCACTTGCATCCGAGCTTTTATGCTGGGCTATTTCCAAGGTGGTGTACCACCTCAGCCTTGGGCTTACTTTTTGCGGAGTTTAGTTCCAATCAGTGCAATTTATTCTCTAACGAGACGTATAGTTAGTAGCCCTCAAGGTGTGTGTCGGTCTAAAACCTGAGATGTACCTAAAGGAAAAAAAGTAAACCGTCGATCCCAGTAGCCCCCGAGCCACTGGTCGGGTGGAACACCAGATCGGGGATCGATGTAACCTGTTAATGATTTTTAAGTGAGAAGCGCGAAGCCAATAGCTCCCGAGCCATAATGTGGGCACGGGTGGCGGAATTAGGTATCAATATGCATTTGAAAAAAACAAATTGTTGTGTTTAACACAGACTTCTCGGAAATAGAATAAATATCTCTTAAAGGAGCTAGAGCTAGCGAAAGCCAAGCTTGCCAAGGTCGACCCCAAAGGGCTTAATAGATAGGAAATCAATGCCAATAGGGAAGTATGAGAGCGTTATGTTAGCCGCTCGGTTGTCTCAGCCAGATTGTGCACTTGTGTAACACCCCAAATGTAATACTTCCTTATGGCAATATATTTAATTACCTTTTGGTCCTTATCCTTTCCTTGGGGGGTTCTTTTCAATTATGCCTTGTCATCTCATTTGCATTGTCATGTTTTTCTTTCGTTATGCATTCATGCATTGCTTCATCACCATCATTGCATCATGGTCATCATAGGGCATTTCATATTGTCATTGTGTTTTTCTCATCCTTGTTGTCAAGTGAGTTCTTCTTGCACATGCTTTGGTGGTTTGATGCTAGGACATGCCCAATCCATAAACCGTTCCAACTTGCACCACTTCCCCTTCTTTCTTTTCCCTTTCTTTAAATTTTGCAAGTGGCTTTTACCCTCTTCTTTAAATGTTCATCTCCTCCCAACTTCTTTGGTACCTTGTCCTAAGCCACTGTGCAAAACCTCACTCTATTCTAAAATGCTTTGGTCAGGTTAAAAAATGACAGAAGTTTAAATCATATTCAAACTTGTTTTATTTTCCTACCTCTAAAAATGTCCAAGTCATTTTTATAAAATAGGGCATAATTACAGGAGCATGGAGATATTTTTGCCTCATTTTATATCCTTCCCTAGCCCTTTGTGCTTTTCTATTTTTCTTTCTTCCTGAAGAAATGGAAAAAGGAAAAGCAACATCAGCAGCAGTGCAGCCAGCCGCAGCCACAGCCGCCTGGGCCTTGGCATCCCCCTCGGCCTAGCAACCTCCCCGCGCGCCAGCCCACCAGCGCAGCTCCCCTCTCGCCCCCTCTAGCCGGGCCCGCCTGCCAGCGACCCAGGCCTCACGGTCAGCTGCTCCGTCCTCTCCTCCGTCTCCCGCCTTTCAGAGGCAGAACGCCCTCGCCGTCGCGCCGTGAGTTCACGAACATCGAGGCCAGCTCGTCCCCCCCCCTTTTTAACCCGAGCCGTGCCCTAGTGTTCCTCCTCCTCCCTCCTTTCTCCATATCTGCCGCCGCACAAGAGGGGATCTCCCCTGCTCTCGACCTCCTGCCGCTCACCCTGAGCGGAAGCGGGAGCACGCCGGCGCGTGCTGTCCCTCCGGCCACCTCCAGCTGCCTCCTTCTACTTCCTCGACGTGCTCGTCGTCGTCCACGCCTCTGCGTCGCTGAAGGAACGCTCCAGGAGCCTTGCAACGCCCCGCCTCTGCTTCCTCTTCCTCGGTCAACATCAAGCGACGTGGTTCAGAGCTCGACTGCGACGTCTCCGGCTCATCTCCGACGATCTATTCGTGCCTTAGGGTAAGCAGGTATACCCGCCTCCCTTCCTTCCTCTTCCAGCCGTGTTTCGGTCACCGGAGGCGTAGCTAGATCTATGCCACCGTCGCGCTCTCGGTGCTCCCGCGTTTTCTGAAATCTTCAGAGTAGCGTCGTGCCTGTCTGAATTTTGGCGACGCCGCCCCGCTTATGCCGTTGCTTCGTTCGCGAGCCCGCGCTGCCGTAGTGCTGCAGTCCCGCACACCCGCGTCGCCGTTTAGCCAGCGCCAGCCGCCACCTCGTTGTGCTTCGCTGCCATGGCCGCAAGCACGCCGGGTCCCCGTCCGCGCGCGCCCTCGAGCAGAGTATGCTCGCGCGCTGCAGCTCTCCCCTCCAGCTCCTGCAAAGCCCCGCGTCACCGCAGCCCACGCGCGCCCGCGGCTTGCCTCGCTCCTCGCCGGCGTCGTCGTAGCTGTCGTCGGCAGCGTCTCTGCTCCTGTAGTAGAGACAGCGCCTCGAGTTAGTTCAGTAGGAGCGAGCCCCCTCTCTGAGCAGACGCACCCGCCTATCCCAGTGTAGCCCACTTACTTTGTTATGCCAGCGACCTTGGGTCGAATCCCCTCGGGCCAGTGGTAAAATGCCCCATTTTTTTTTTGCTTCCGTGACACTGTCAGCCTGGCCCCACCTAGCAGTCTCGGTGCACTCGCACCCACTCCTGCACCCACGCTCCCACATCAGCACCCCCTTGACCCACTAGTCAGTGGCTATGGCTAGTCCAGGCCGGGCCGGTATTGTTTATTTTTCTTTCCTGTTTCGAATTTAAATTCAGTTTTGGCATTTCTTTTGCATATTTCATATCTTTTAATCTGTGCATCTGTTCAAAATACTTTATATATGAAAATTGTCTAGTTATTAGTGTAGATTATTGATATACGGTTTGTTGCCATGTTAAAAAACATTTAAATTGCTGTTTGTCATTGTTTTTGCAATTAACATGTTCAAACTTATTAAATTCATAACTAAATAACTATAGGTCCAAATTTGACAAACTTTATATGTATTTGGGGTGGAAAAATGTGTAGTTTAAGATGGTGCTGTTACTTTTCATATTTAACAACTCTAAATTAACCTTACAACATATCTGTCCTATATTTGTTTTCATGTACATGGGAGTTCCCGAAATTTTTGTTTGTTCCTTTCGGCCCATTTAAAATGCTTGCATGGTGTGTTGTTCTTAGTTGCACCCCTTGCCATGCTAAACAACTTTTAAAACTTGTTGGGTGCTTGGTTAGTTCAACTACATAACTACTTATGTGACTATGCTTGTTCTTGTTTTCTTTTGCATGTTGTGCCCCTACATGTTTTGTGTTCTTGCATATTGTCATGTCACATGTGCACTCATCATGTTCCTTGGAGATGCATCATATCCCTCCTATGCTCATATGCATCATATCTCGGATCATGTGTTTGAGCATTGCATGGTGATTGATTGTTGTTCCGGTGTTTGTATTGTTGTGTTGGTTAGAGCCCGGTGACGATTCAAAGTTCGAGGTTCCTATCGAGACTGAGTTTGAGGAGCAAGGTTACGATCCCTCAGTGGACTTTACAGGCAAGATGACCATTCCCCTATATCACCTCTATGTTTGCATATGCTAGTTGTCTCGTTCTTTAGCTATGCCTCGATGCCTATTCCTGTTTGTCAGCCTCCTATTGTTGCCATGAAACACTCTAACCGCCTTCCTAGCAAACCGTTGATTGGCTAAGTACGCTTTTGCTCAGCCCCTCTTATAGCTTTGTTAGTTGCAGGTGAAGTTTTCGAAGATTGCTCCATGTTCGGACTTGTTTTTTGGGATAACACAATAATTATCTGTTTTAAACTAATGCACCTATATATTGGTAATGGGTGGAAGGCTTGGCCTTCTGCTTGGTGTTTTGTTCCACTCATGCCACGTTAGGACCCGATAAACCGGTGTTATGTTTCTTGATTTTGCGTTCCTAACACAGTTGGGGTTTATGGGCCCCCCTTGATAATTTGCTCTGCTTAAAGCTTTTCCAGCAAGACACAACATTGGTTTTACATTTGCCTAACAACTAAAAACTTGCATAGGGAGTTGCAAACCCGAGTTCTTAATCAACAACCCGGGCCAGTGCTCCTCTTGAGTGTTGGTCCAAACTGGGGGTTATGCGGGGCCACCACGAGGAAACTCGAGGATTGGTATTACCTGTAGGATCGCCCATCCGGTCGTGGCCTGAGACGAGATACGTGTGGATACTATCAGGGTGTCGGCACACCGGGAGGTCTTGCTGGATTAGTTTTACCTTTGTCAAAATATCTTGAGCACGGGATTCCGAGGATACTCGGGTCTTCCCACTTTGGAGTTGCGACTCCGTAGATCGTGGGCTTGTGATGGGCTAAGTTGGGACACCCCTGCAGGGTTTTGAACTTTCGAAAGCCGTGCCCGCGGTTATGTGGCAGATGGGAATTTGTTAATATCCGGTTGTAGATAAGTGGACACCATATCCTTAAGAATTCACTACTTTTGTGAGTAACCATGATGGTCTCTTTCCGAAGGGCTTCGTGAAGTGAACACTGTGAGGTTATGTATAAACATGAGTAGCTAGGATCACTTCTTGATCAACTTGGCGACCGTTGACACATATTCTCATCTCGCTCTGAACTCGTAAGCTAGTTGCTTAGTGCTTGCTGCAAACACTTTATTACCTCTCCGCACCTAAAGGCTTTGTTAGTTGTGATACCCGGGAATGGGATTGCTGAGTCCTTGTGGCTCACAGATTACAACACACCAGATGCGGGTACAACCGAGAACGTTGCAGGAGATGGATCAGAACTTCACTGGGAGTTTGATGAGGAGCGTGGTCATTTCTATGTTACGTATCCCGACGATCAGTAGTGGTTCCTACTAGGAGTGATCCGGCCTTGTGTTGTGGTATCTTTCTCGTTTGGATTTCGTCCATAGTCGGACCCTGTGTTATTTGGATGAATGTATGCTATTGTATTCATTGTGTGACATGGCGAGTGTAAGCCAACTATTTTACTCTTTCATCCCTGAACTTTTACATGAGTTGTGCAAAGATACCACGCTTGCGATCATTCCAGAATGCGCTTATGTCTCTAAGTCGTGCCTCGACACGTAGGAGATATAGTCACATCCTGGGCATTACATCTTGACTCTTTAAAAGATGGGCTATAGTAAATTGACTTTACTCGCAATTTATGTGTAATGATTCTACGCATCCAATTACTTTACATCATTAATGCTCGGATCTGCATTGTACAAAACTTTGTTGACCGACCATCGGCTTCAACCTCCTCGACTAGTATCCAGGGAGTGTTTGTCCTACTTTATAAAGCCTTTATAAGGGAAAAGGTTTATGACAAACAAGGCAATCCGGCCACACGACTTTATAAACAAAGGTACACAGAGAGATAGTTTATATTACTATTGAACATAAGAACCATCTTCTGGATAGTTCCTTTATAAGTTCCTTTTCCCAGGATGTCGTGTTGATCATGATCATGAAAATCTCACCTCCGATCAATGTGAGAGGAAAATATTGAGGATTTAGTTTGGGGAAATTCCCAAAATCTGTGGTCTTAATGAACCAAAAAAAGTTCACTCCCATCGTTGCCACCAATTATATTGTTAAGATAGGTAGGTTCTGGCCTCACCAAGTCTGAGGTACTAGCTCGGATGACCTAGTAGTAACAACCACAGAGGCGCTCCCTTTACCCCGTAGCCGAACAATTGGGAACATAGGGTGTAAACACAAGAGCCGGGCAACCCAGCTTGGCCAAAATCTTAAGTCAAATTGATGCATATTTATGGCTTTATAACGATAATTATGGATGGCAGCGCTTGTATGTTGAATACAAACGCTGATGATATATGTTTATTTTGACTCAGTTGCGACCGTTTATCATTTGAGAGTGGCCCATCGTTGGCTTCTACCCTTTGTAGATGCTACATAGGGTTTTTCCATAGCAATAACACATCCCTTAGATGACGTCTCGGTACCCGGAAGGCGGTTGTGTTAGTGGAAACGAGGCAATCAGATATGCAGACTTTATAACTTTCACTTAGTCATAGGAGTTTAAAGTTGGGGGGCCAGTTACTAGCCCCCGATTAGTGTTTGGTGTCAGCCGAGGACACGCAAGTAACACTTCGGCCAATTTTATGAAAGGCCCCTCATTGAACACGGGGGTCACCTCTATTGATCTATAGTTTGACACAGTCATCGGATCATTGACTAGTTTACGCCCATTCTAACTGCCCGTTTTTGGCTTTCTCCACTGAGGTAATTGACTAGCTTCACCGAAGGTACAATCGCAGTGGTTCTCCCTTTGCAAACCTAGCTGAACAAAGCAGAACACAGGAGGCAAACACAGGAGCCGGGCAACCCAACTATTGACCGAAGACACAATTCAAAACTGATGCTTATAAAGCAATACCGAGACCGTTTTGTCGAGGACTCCTCGGAGTATCTTGGCATTTGGTGGGTTTGGCTCTAGTCGCAGCCCCCCTTTGATATTGTTGATGCTTTAATGGGATGCGACACTGTACTGCGAGAGTTATGCTGGAGACACACAATATCCCCCCGAGACTCGGGTTGGGTGCGGCCGACCAACCTGAGAAATGAATCTCCTCGGGAACTAGTCCATATGTCTTGTGCATTTTGCCAACACTGAGGTTTAGGTCGGCCGGAAAGATGCCGAGCTGCGGGTCGGAAATGATCTCCCGAGTTGAATATTACGCCAGGCACCTTGGTCATTAGGATGTCCCGCCTCTTGAAAGAAAAAACATACAAATAGCTTAAAATTGCTATAAGCTCGAAAAGCCAAAAATCTTATGTAAAAACTTGACGTCCGAGGTAAATCAAGTTTTTCGGTGCCAATCATAACATTGGTCTTAAAGTTAGCTTGTGCTTCCGTCGTGCTTTAGCCTGACGCATCTTATCTCAAGACTTCAAGCGAGTCGGCCTATAGCTTCAATCTCCAGTCCCGAAGGAAGAGTGCTTATCAGGACAGTTTAGCGAACTAAACTCGAGCATCTTTAGATAGAAGCCAGGCTATCCGGCTATTGGCCATACACTCGAGTCGAGAAAGGAGTGGTAGAAAAAAATTACTTTGCAACAACTTAGAAGAAAACATTTATTGCAAAATGGCTCATATAAATTCAAGAGCCCCCAACTAACATAGGAAAAGGGAGTTTTGTTAACAAACAACATTGTTGACAAACTAAGTTTTAACACAAATATAATGTTTGGTCAAATCAAATAAGGATTAAAAATTAAAAAAACTGAGCATGGAAGTGACTTAGCTGGTTAAGGTGCTCGGTGTCGTCGATGAGGTCCGAGCTTGTGGCGGGACGAAGACGTAGTCCTCAGCATGGCCGAGGTCCCAGCTCCCAAGCCCGAGGTGACCGAGCGAAGAGTTTGGCTTGATGAAGTGGCAACACAGCATGCTCATTGTGGCGAGGCGAAGCCCCCGGTCCAGCTAATTGTGATGAGCCTGGTCGGCTGGTGACACCGATGTCCCCGAAGTAGGTTGATGAAGATATGGCGAAGCGCCCGGTCTAGCCGAGGTGAAGGAGCATGTCGGTAAGGTGACGTTGCAGCTGCCTTGCTAGCTGAGGTGTCGAAGCATTTTGGCGTTGAGGACATCAGCTTGAAGAAGCAATGGTGCGATGATGCCAACACAGGTCGAATCTTATGACACGGTCGATGTCAGCTTGATGAAGTGACCGCGTGGTGATGCCGGCGCGCCCGACCCGTGCAATCCGTGGGGCAATGATGTTGCTGATGATTTAGACTTCACAATGTCGAACTCTTGGTCGTCTCGACGAGATGATGATCCGATGAGGTTGAGTTTGGCTTAACGAAGCGACGACGTGCCTAGCGCAGGTCCGCAGTCGTGGAGCAATGTTGCCGAGCTGGTTTGACGCCGGCGTGATGGTGAAGATTACCTCAGAAAAAGCTTAAAATTTATGGGAACATGTTTAAGAACATCACATAGTACCCTAGAAAGAAATTCCTTAAAAAGGTTGTCCAGTATCCCGTTCATGAAGAAATATGAACTCGGGTCGGATTGGTATTCACGCCGAAAACATATCCAAAAGATTCACACATCAGAAGTTTCTCGGAGTTTGAACGGCCGGATCGAGCTGAGATTGTGAGGGGTGGTTGATATTGGAATTCTGCAGGTCATGAATGGTTGGATCTTTCAAACAATGGCCGATCTGGACGCTGGAATCCTCACACTAAACTCCTACAGATTCCCATCTAGATTTGATAGGGCTCTAGTATATCGGAGATCTCGGGAGATTCCTCCATTGGAATGCTTTTACAGGGTTGTTGTATACTCAATTCTGCACAATTGCGCCGAAGAAATCGTCAAAACAACGCTTGAGGATGCGGTGACGGCGGATACAAATTTGCTGTCCAGAAAAACAACACAGTCGCTCGAGGGCAATGTTGACATTGAGCCCCCGAGGTCCATGGATCATTCCTTCATGATCATGATAGAGATAGGAATTGATGTTGATGAAAGCCCTAGTCCGAACATGATGATCTAACGTGGAGCACAGTCCTCGGTCGAGCCAGGGTGACCGGTCGAGCCATCGATCCATTTCGGTCACACATCAGAACTCTCAATGAAAGCTCCATTGTTAGTGTCAAAACCGGCATACCTCGAGGTAGGAGTTCCCAAGCTGTGGATCTTGGATCGATGGGTAACATGAGCCGAAGGAGATAATGTTTACCCAGGTTTGGGCCCTCTTAATGGAGTTAAAACCCTACGTCCTGCTCTTGTTTATATTCATGAAGATGTATCAAGTACATAGTTAATCTACCTCGAGATTGTAAGCTATGGTCTAAACCCTAGGGGTATGATGAATGTCATAATAATCTACCGGCTAGCCTGGCCTCGACTTATATAATGTACCGTAGCCCTAGGATAATAAGAGTCCTAGTCAGATACATCGGTGGAGAGGAGTCATTGTCTTGATCACCAAGTCTTGTGGAATCTTCCTCGTATATGTCACGGGCTGTCCGAACTGGCCCAATAATGAACCGCCATGGGGGTCCTTGATGTCTACTATGCAAACTTCTTCTTGTAGACATTGTTGGGCCTCCAAGTGCGGAGGTTTGTAGGACAATAGCAAATTTTCCTCAAGTGAATGATCTAAGGTTTATCAATCCGTGGGAGGCGTAGGATGAAGATGGTCTCTCTCAAACAAGCCTGCAACCAAATAACAAAGAGTCTCTTGTGTCCCCAACACACCCAATACAATGGTAAATTGTATAGGTGCACTAGTTCGGCGAAGAGATGGTGATACAAGTGCAATATGGATGGAAGATATAGGTCTTTGTAATAAGAAAATATAAAAACAACAAGGTAACTAAAGATAAAAGTGAGCATAAACGGTGTTGCAATGATAGGAAACAAGGCCTAGGGTTCATACTTTCACTAGTGGAAGTTCTCTCAACAATAATAACTTAACTGGATCATATAACTATCCCTCAACATGCAACAAAGAGTCACTCCAAAGTCACTAATAGCGGAGAACAAATGAAAAGATTATGGTAGGGTATGAAACTACCTCAAAGTTATTCTTTCTGATCGATCTATTCAAGAGTCCGTAGTAAAATAACATGAAGCTATTCTTTCCGTTCAATCTATCATAGAGTTCGTACTAGAATAACACCTTAAGATACAAATCAACCAAAACCCTAATGTCACCTAGATACTCTATTGTCACCTCAAGTATCCGTGGGCGTGATTATACGATATGCATCACAGAATCTCAGATTCATCTATTCAAGCGACATAAAGTACTTCAAAGAGTGCCCCAAAGTTTCTACCGGAAAGTCAAGACGAAAACGTGTGCCAACCCCTATGCATAGATTCCCAAGGTCACGGAACCCACAAGTTGATCACCAAAACATACTTCAAGTGGATCACATGATATCCCATTGTCACCACAGATAAGCACGTGCAAGACATACATCAAGTGTTCTCAAATCCTTAAAGACTCAATCCGATAAGATAATTTCAAAGGGAAAACTCAATCCATTACAAGAGAGTAGAGGGGGAGAAACATCATAAGATCCAACTATAGTAGCAAGGCTCGTGATACATCAAGATCGTGCCATCTCTAGAACACGAGAGAGAGATCAAACACATAGCTACTGATACATACCCTCAGCCTCGAGGGTGGACTAGTCCCTCCTCATCATGGAGAGCGCCGGGATGATGAAGATGGTCACCGGAGAGGGATTCCCCCCTCTAGCAGGGTGCCATAATGGGTCTAGATTGGTTTTCGGTGGCAACAGAGGCTTTCGGTGGCGGAACTTGCGATCTAGGTTATTCTCCAGAGGTTTCAATATATATAGGAGGTGTTGGAGTCGAGGCCAAGTAAAGGGGGTCTCCGAGATGTCCACGAGGCAGGGGGGCGCGCCCAGTAGGGGGCGCGCCCCTACCCTCGTGGGCAGCCCGTGGACCTTCTGGCCCCCCTCTGGTACTTTCTAGGCTTCTTCTGGTCCAAAAATAACCTCCGTTGAGTTTCAGGTCAATTGGGCTCCGTTTGATATTCCTTTTCTGCGATACCCTAAAACAGGAAAAAAACAAAAACTGGTAGTGGGCTCTGGGTTAATAGGTTTGTCCAAAAAATCATATAAAAGTGTTAATAAAACCCATAAAACATCCTAGAAGGATAATATAATAGCATGGAACAATAAAAAATTATAGATACATTGGAGACGTATCAAGCATCCCAAGCTTAATTCCTGCTTGTCCTTGAGTAGGTAAATGATAAAAACAGAATTTTTGATGTGGAATGCTACCTAACATAATTCTCAATGTAATTTCTTTATTGTGGCATGAATGTTCAGATCCGAAAGATTCAAGACAAAAGTCTATATTGACATAAGAATAGTAATACTTCAAGCATACTAACAAAGCAATCATGTCTTCTCAAAATAACATGGCCAAAGAAAGTTATCCCTACAAAATCATATAGTCTGGCTATGCTCCCTCTTCAGCACACAAAATATTCATAGCATGCACAACCCCGGTTTCAGCCAAGAACTTGTTTTCATACTCAATTTTTTCAATCCTTTCAACTTTCATGCAATACATGAGCGTGAGCTATGGACATAACACTATAGGTGGACTAGAGTGGTGGTTGTGGAGAAGACAAAAAGGAGGAAGATAGTCTCAGATCGACTAGGCGTATCAACGGGCTATGGAGATGCCCATCAATAGATATCAATGTGAGTGAGTAGGGATTGCCATGCAACAGATGCACTAGAGCTATAAATGTATGAAAGCTCAACAAAAGAAACTAAGTGGGTGTGCATCCAACTTGCTTGTTCACAAAGACCTAGGGCATTTGAGGAAGCCCATCATTGGAATATACAAGCCAAGTTCTATAATGAAAATTCCCACTAGTATATGAAAGTGACAACACAAGAGACTCTCTATCATGAAGAACATGGTGCTACTTTGAAGCACAAGTGTGGAAAAAGATAGTAGCATTGTCCCTTTTTTCTTCTTTTTTTTGGGCCTTTCTTTTTTCTTTGGCCTTTCCTTTTTTTGGGACAATGCTCTAATAATGATGATCATCACACTTATATTGATTTACAACTCGATACTAGAGCAAAGTATGACTCTATATGAATGCCTCCGGCAGTGAACCATGATGTGCAATGAATCAAGAGTGACATGTATGAAAAATTATGCATGGTGGCTTTGCCACAAATACGATGTCAACTACATGATCATGCATGGCAATATGACAATATGAAGCATGTCATATTAATGGAACGGTGGAAGGTTGCATGGCAATATATCTCGGAATGGCTATGTAAATGCCATGATAGGTAGATATGATGGCTGTTTTGTGGAAGGTATATGGTGGGTGTATGGTACCGGCGAGAGATGCGTGGTACAAGAGAGGCTAGCAATGGTGGAAGGGTGAGAGTGCGTATAATCCATGGACTCAACATTAGTCATAAATTACTCATATACTTATTGAAAAATTTTATGAGTCATCAAAACAAATCAATCAACACATGCTCCTAGGGGGGAGGTTGGTAGGAGTTAACCATCGCGCGCCCCCAACCTCCACACAGAGGATGACACTCTACAAATATGTCATGCTCTAACTTTGTCACATAGCAGTTCACCATACGTGCATGCTACGGGAATCAGAAACTTTAACACAAGTATTTCTCAATTTCATAATAACTCCACTAGCATGACTCTAATATCACTATCCTCATATCTCATAACAATTATCAAGCATCAAACTTCTCATCGTATTCAACGCACTTTGTATGAAAGTTTTTACTATATTTATCTTGGATGCCTATCATATTAGGACTAGTTTTATAACCAAAGCACATTACCATGCTGTTCTAAAAGACTCTCAAAAGGATATAAGTGAAGCATGAGAGATCAAAAATTTCTACAAAATAAAATCACCACCGTGCCCTAAAAGATATAAGTGAAGCACTAGAGCAACCTATTTAGCTCAAAAGATATAAGTGAAGCACATAGAGTGTTCTAACAAATTCTAGGACATATTTATCTCTCTCAAAAAGGTGTGTCCAGCAAGGATGATTGTGGCAAACTAACAAGCAAAGACTCAAATTATACATGACGCTCCAAGTAAAACACATATCATGTGGTGAATAAAAATATAGTCCCAAGTATAGTTACCGATAGATGAAGACGAAAGAGGGGATGCCTTCCTGGGGCATCCCCAAGCTTAGGCTCTTGGTTGTCCTTGAATTTTACCTTGGGATGACTTAGGCATCCCCAAGCTTAGGCCCTTACCACTCTTTGTTCCATAGTCCATCAAAGCAATACTCAAAACTTGAAAACTTCACAACACAAAACTTAGGCAAAAATCTCATGAGCTCCGTTAGTATAAGAAAACAAACCACCACTCAAAGGTACTGTAATAAACTCATTCTTTGTTTATATTGGTGTTAAACCTACTGTATTCCAACTTCTCTATGATTCATATCCTCCAATACTACTCACAGATTCATCAAAACAAGCAAACAACACACGAAAAACAGAATATGTGAAAAACAGAATAGTCTGTAGTAATCTATAACTTTCGCATACTTCTGTAACTCCAAACAAATTGAAATAAATTGGTAAACGTGAGGAATTTGTATATTAATCATCTGCAAAAATAATCAACTAAATATCACTCTTAGGTAAAATCTGGTAGCTAATCTCGTGAGCGCTAAAGTTTCTGTTTTTTACAGCATGATCACATAAATTTCACACAAGTCTTCCCAAAGGTTCTACTTGGCACAGACACTAACTGGAACACAAAACCACACCTAAACACAAGCTAGATGCAATATTTATTCCTAAACAGAAGCAAAAATCAAAGAACAAAAATAAAGTTGGGTTACCTCCCAACAAGCGCTATCGTTTAACGACCCTAGCTAGGCATGATGATTTCAATGATGCTCGCATAAAAGATAAGAATTGAAACATAAAGAGAGCATCATGAAGAATATGACTAGCACATTTAAGCCTAACCCACTTCCTATGCATAGGGATTTTGTGAGCAAACAACTTATGGGAACAATAATCAACTAGCATAGGAAAGCAAAACAAGCATAGCTTCAAAACTTCAAGCACATAGAGATGAAACTTGATACTATTGCAATTCCTACAAGCATATATTCCTCCCTCATAATAATTTTCAGTAGCATCATGAATGAATTCAACAATATAACTAACACATAAAGCATTCTTGTCATGATCCCCAAGCATATAAATTTTATTACTCTCCACATAAGCAAATTTCTTCTCATGAATAGTAGTGGGAGCAAACTCAACAAAATAATTATATGTGAGGCATAATCCAATTGAAAACTAAAATCATGATGACAAATTTCATGGTTATCATTATTTGTAATAGCATACAAGTCATCACAATAATAATCATAGATAGCAACTTTGTTCTCATAATCAACTGGAACCTCTTCCGACATAGTGTATTCATCACTAAATAAAGTCATGACCTCTCCAAATCCACTTTCATAAATATAATCATCATAAATAGGAGGCATGCTTTCATCATGATAAATTTGCTCATCAAAACTTGGGGGACTGAACATATCATCTTCATCAAACATAGCTTCCCCAAGCTTGTGGCTTTGCATATCATTAGCATCATGGGTATTCAAAGAATTCATACTAGCAACATTGCAATCATGCTCATCATGCACATATTTTATGCCAAGCATCTATGTAATTCTTCTTCTAATACTTGAGCACAATTTTCCTTCCCATCATTTTCACGAAATATATTAAAAAGATGAAGCATATGAGGTAACCTTAATTCCATCTTTTTTGTAATTTTATTTTATAAGCTAAACTAGTGAATAAACAAGAAACAAAAATATTCGATTGCAAGATCTAAAGATATACCTTCAAGCACTCACCTCACTGGCAACGACGCCAGAAAAGAGCTTGATGTCTACTATGCAACCTTCTTCTTGTAGACGTTGTTGGGCCTCCATGTGCAGAGGTTTGTAGGACAGTAGAAAATTTCCCTCAAGTGGATGACCTAAGGTTTATCCATCCGTGGGAGGCATAGGATGAAGATGGTCTCTCTCAAACAACCCTGCAACCAAATAACAAAGAGTATCTTGTGTCCCCAACACACCCAATACAATGGTAAATTGTATAGGTGCGCTAGTTCGGCGAAGAGATGGTGATACAAGTGCAATATGGATGGTAGATATAGGTTTTTGTAATAAGAAAATATAAAAACAAGAAGGTAACTAAAGATAAAAGTTAGCATAAATGGTGTTGCAATGGTAGGAAACAAGGCCTAGGGTTCATACTTCCACTAGTGGAAGTTCTCTCAACAATAATAACATAACTGGATCATATAACTATCCCTCAACATGCAACAAAGAGTCACTCCAAAGTCACTAATAGCGGAGAACAAACGAAGAGATTATGGTAGGGTATGAAACTACCTCAAAGTTATTCTTTCTGATCGATCTATTCAAGAGTCCGTAGTAAAATAACATGAAGCTATTCTTTCCGTTCAATCTATCATAGAGTTCGTACTAGAATAACACCTTAAGATACAAATCAACCAAGCCCCTAATGTCACCTAGATACTCCATTGTCACCTCAAGTATCCGTTGGCATGATTATACGATATGCATCACACAATCTCTGATTCATCTATTCAACCAACGGAAAGTACTTCAAAGAGTGCCCCAAAGTTTCTATCGGAAAGTCAAGACGAAAACGTGTGCCAAGCCCTATGCATAGATTCCCAAGGTCATGGAACCCGCAAGTTGATCACCAAAACATACATCAAGTGGATCACATGATATCCCATTGTCACCACAGATAAGCATGTGCAGGACATACATCAAGTGTTCTCAAATCCTTAAAGACTCAATCCGATAAGATAACTTCAAAGGGAAAACTCAATCCATTACAAGAGAGTAGAGGGGGAGAAACATCATAAGATCCAACTATAGTAGCAAAGCTCGCGATACATCAAGATCGTGCCATCTCTAGAACAAGAGAGAGAGAGAGAGAGAGAGAGAGAGAGAGAGAGAGAGAGAGAGAGAGAGAGAGATCAAACACATAGCTACTGATACATACCCTCTGCCCCGAGGGTGGACTACTCCCTCCTCGTCATGGAGAGCGCCAGGATGATGAAGATGGCCACCGAAGAGGGATTCCCCCCTCCGGCAGGGTGCCAGAATGGGTCTAGATTGGTTTTCGGTGGCAACAGAGGCTTTTGGCGGCGAAACTCCCGATCTACATTATTCTCGGGAGGTTTCAGTTATATAGGAGGTGTTGGAGTCGGGGCCAAGTAAAGGGGGTCTCCGGGCTGTCCACGAGGCAGGGGGGCGCGCCCAGTAGGGGGGGTGCCCCCTACCCTCGTGGGCAGCCCGTGGACCTTCTGGCCCCCTCCGGCACTTTCTGGGCTTCTTCTGGTCCAAAAATAACCTCCGCTGAGTTTCAGGTCAATTGGGCTCCGTTTGATATTCCTTTTCTGCGATACCCTAAAACAGGAGAAAAACAGAAACTGGTACTGGGCTCTGGGTTAATAGGTTAGTCCCAAAAATCATATAAAAGTGTATAATAAAACCCATAAAACATCCTAGAAGGATAATATAATAGCATGGAACAATAAAAAATTATAGATACATTGGAGACGTATCAGTCCTCGGCGCGATCCACCTGGCCAAGAGATGATTTGGTGAGTACCCCCTAGTCCTGGACACCGTCAAGTGCCATCTTACAAGGTCTCCTAGAAAATGGAGTTGTTCCTGGAATGAGATCTATAACAAACTCTACTTTCCTGTCAGGTGGAATGCCTGGCAGTTCCTCTGGAAAGACATCCAGGAAGTCACATACTACAGGAATATCTTCTAGGTCTGGGAGATGACTGGCATTAAGTGAATGACATTAAGTGAATAGAGCTGACGCTTTGCAACTCTAGTGGAAACAGTGACAGACTTGCCAGATGGGTGTGTAAGCTGAACAGATCTACTGAAACAATCAATCTTGGCATAATGAGCTGACATCCAGTCCATACCCAAGATGATGTTAATGTGTGAAGACTTAAGAGCTATAAGTGATGCAAGCAATACAAGTCTATCGACAAGTATTTCATTTCCAAGGGAAATTCTAGAAGTTTGCCACTTAGAACCAGGAGTTTGAATGTTTAGTGGGGAAGGCATATCACAAAATGTCATGTAGTGCAAGTTGGCATAACTTTCAGAGATGAAAGAATGAAATGCTCCCATATCAAAAAGAACGGCTGCTGGATGGAAATTAACAAGAAGCGTACCGAGCACGACGTTAGGATCATTATAAGCTTCCTCAACTGAAACGTGGTTCACCTGACCACGTCGTGTGGCTGGCTTAGTGTAGAACGCCTTGCCTATTGGCTTACCACGACCAACAAACTTCCCAGAAGGGGGTGGACCAAAGCTGTCCTAAGGGCAACCACGTGCATAGTGGCCTGGCTCTCCACACTTGAAGCAAGTAATGGAGGAATGACGTGGACCCTCATTAGCAGGCGGTCCACCATATTGCCTGGGTGGTGGGTACTGCTGAACTGGGCGAGGAGCCACATAGGATGGCCTTGGTGTGTAACCCGGTGGAAGAGCTATGTTAGGAACCCGGACCCGACACTTCTGAGAGCCCGAACTAGAAGAAGAACCAGTGTCACGTGAATACTTATGAGATGCCTCATAGGTAGCATGTCATGTCTCATCATTAATGGCCTTGTTCATAAGACCCCGGAAGGTATCACAATCATGTAAGTGAAGCTCACAACGCAACTCAATGTTGAGCCCCTTCCTGAACCTGGCCTGCTTCTTGGCATCCGTAGACACCTCCTCTGAAGCATAGCAGGCGAGGTTCCCAAACTCTCTGCTGTAAGCATCAAGAGTCATCTTGCCTTGAACAAGATTACAAAAGTCCTCCCTCTTATGGTTCATAAGGGCCCGAGGGATGTGATGCTCACGGAACGCCTCAGTGAAGTCTCCCCAGGTAGGAACGTGGCCAGCTAGAATCATGACCTCCTAGTTTGCCCACCACTGACTGGCAGGCCCCTCCAAGTGATAGGTAGCATAGGTGACCATGTCACCTTCAGCTACATTTGCAGAACGCAGCTTGTTGGTGATGGTACAAAGCCAGTCATTAGCATCTAGTGGATCAACTGAATGGTGGAAAGTAGGTGACTGTAGTTTGATGAAGTCCTGGATAGACACTAGCGCATTGCGTTGATAAGCAGTATTCTGCTTAATGCGCCCCAACAAGTGGGTAGTCTCACGCTTGTTTCTCTCTGCCTCGAGCATGACCTTCGCCAAGGATGGCGGATGGGGAAAGTGCCCATCCCTGGCCCCACTACCCTCACCCTGCTCATGGGTGGCAGTGGGGGTGCTATGGGTATTCCCCATCCTGGAAACAAAACCATGGTTTAGACAAGGATGGCATCAACTCTAACATAAGAGTGCAGATGTAATGTATGCCACTTGTGATCCATGTTGGTAAATTCCCCGAAGAGGAGGCGATGATGCATCACAACAGCGGTAAGTATTTCCCTCAGTTATGAAACCAAGTTTATCAATCCAGTAGGAGAACCAAGCAACACTGTGTAAACAACACCTACACACAAACAGCAAATCCTCGCAACCCAATGCGTAGAGGGGTTGTCAATCCCTCCAAGGTATTGAAATATGATAAATAGATAGATTGATAGATGCAAATAAGATAAAAACAAATAAAACGCAGAAAAGTATTTTTCGGTTTTTAGTAAAACATATCTGAAAATGTATGATAGGAAATAGACCCGGGGGCCGTAGATTTCACCAGTGGCTTCTCTCGAGAAAATAGCATGCGGTGGGTAAAAAAAATTACTATTGGGAAATTGATAGAAAAGCAAATAATTATGACAATATCCAAGACAGTGATCATGTATATAGGCACCACGTCCAAGATTAGTAGATCGACTCCTACCTACATCTACTACTATTACTCCACACATCGACCGCTATCCAGCATGCATCTAGTGTATCAAGTTCATGAAAAAACAGAGTAATGCAATAAGAACGATGACATGGTGTAGATAAGATCTATTCATGTAGGAATAGACCCCATCTTGTCATCCTTAATAGCAATGATACATGCGTGTGATGTCTCCTTGTGTCACTGAGATTGAACTTCGCAAGATCAAACCCATTACAAGGCACCTCTTCCCATGGCAAGATAAATCAATCAAGTTGGCCAAACACAACCAAAATACCAGAGAAGAAATACGAGGCTATAATAATCTTGTATGGATAGATCTGGTCATAAACTCACAATTCACCGGATCCCAAAAAAAACTTCACAAAAAAGAGTTACATCAAATAGATCTTTAAGAACATCGAGGAGAACATGTATTTAAGATCAAAAGGAGAGAAGAAGCCATCTAGCTACTAACTACGGACCCGTAGGTCAGTGGTAAACCACTCACATATCATCGGAGGAGCACCAATGAGGATGATGAACCCCGCCGTGATCGTGTTCCCCTTCCGCTTTGTGCCGGAAAGGCCTCTAGATTGGATCTCGTGGTTCTGGAAATTGCGGTGGCTGAAACAACTTTTCGTCGAATCCTCTAGGGCTTCAGGAATATTGTGGAATTTATAGAGCCGGAGGTTGGTGGAAAATCTTTCCGTGGGCCCCACAAGCCACCAGGGTGCGCCTGGGGCCTCTAGCGCCCTGGTGTCTTGTGGGCCCCATGGACCTTCTCTGGTACACCTCTTGGGCTCCCTGAGTCTCTTCTGGGCAAAAAAAATCTCCAAAAAGTTTCATGGCATTTGGACTCCATTTGGTATTGATATTCTATAAAGGAAAAACAAGCAAAAAACAACTGGCACCGGGCACTATGCTAATAGGTTAATCCCAAAAAAATGATATAAAGTTGCTAGAAAATGTATGTAAAACATCCAAGATTGGTAATATAACAACATGGAACAATAAAAAAGTGTAGATACGTTGGAGACATACCAACATCCCCAAGTTAATCCCTTCTCGTCCTCGAGTAGGTAAATGATAAAAACGGAATTTTTTATGTGGAGTACTGCCTAACATATTCATCATATTCTTTTCTTCGTAGAATGACACTTGGACTTTTAGATGATCCAAAGCAATAGTCTACAACTTCACATGAAAACTTTAATACTCAACCATATCAACAAGCAACCATGTCTTTCAAAATATCAACGCTAAAGAAAGCGATCGCTAGACCATTATGCTCAATCGTTGATCCATTCATGAAACACATCCAAATATTAGCTACATCCAATGCTCAAGTATGATAATAGTGCTTCCTAGTTGGTGCTTTATAAGAGAAGATGGAGACTCGAGATTTTTTTGCATAAAAGTAAATAGATAGGCCCTTCGTAGAAGAAAGCAGAGGTTTGTAGAGGTGCAGACCTCTTAGCTTAAATTGAGAGATAAATTATTTTGAGAGGCATGCTTTTCCTATCAACGAAAACAACCGAGAATTCCCAATAGCTTCCATGCTAGATAAATCATAGGCGGATCCCAAACATAAAATATATTTTATTTCCTTTCCACCATTCTTTCACAATCCATGGCTAGACGTGCCCATGGGTGACTTCCATACCAACACATACCATGTAATTTATTATAGTATTTTTTTTGCTTTTTGGGACTGGGCATCCCTATTACCGCCACATCTTGAAAATAACATACCTAGCATGGAAAATATGGGCCACCCCCTGCTGCTTCATGAGCGGTACGGGCACACAAAAGAGAAATTTATTTTGAAAATTAGAGTTGGCACATACAAATTTACTTGGAATAGCATGGAAATACCACATATAGGTAGGTATGGTGGATTCATTTGGCACAACTTGGGTTTTAGGAGTTGGATGCACAAGTAGTATTCCCGCTTAGTAAAAATGGAGGTAGATTGAGAAGCGACCAACCACAAAACGAGAACCATCATAAAAGAACATTAAACATAACTAACATGAAATAATGCACCACAAGTAGGATATAACCACATTGCACAACTATTGACTCAATGTGCATGCATAGGGAATCACAAACCTTAACACCAATATTCTTACTAAAGCATAATTAATTACCAACCTAAAGCACATATCACTATCTTCATATCGCAAAACTATTGCAAGGAATCAAGTTTAATATCCAATGATCTTCATGAATTTTTTAATTATATCCCTCTTGAATATCTATCACTTTGGGACCAAGTTCTTTTCAAGCATATTGTCATTTCTAATAACAATACCTCAAATAAATTTAAGTGAAGTGCGGGGGCTCATATTTCTTCAAAATTTCAACTCTCGAAATAACCTAAGTGAAGCATGAGATCGTATTTCTATAAAATAACAGCACCACCATGCTCAAAAAGATATAAGTGAAGTACTAGAGCAATTCTGTAGCTCAAAAAATTTAAGTGAAGCACATAGAGAAATTCTGAAAAGTCATAGGATAATTATGACTGTCTCAAATAGGTGTGTCTAGCAAGGATGATTGTGACAAAATAAAAAGAAAATAAGCAAAGACTCATATAATACAAGACGCTCCAAACAAAACTCATGATATGTGACGAATAAATATATATCTCCAAGTAAAATAACCGATGGTCGTTAGAAGAAAGAGGGGATGCCTTCCGGGGCATCCCCAAGCTTAGTTGCTTGGTCCTACTTGAATATTTCCTTGGGGTACCATGGGCATCCCCAATCTTAGGCTCTTTCCACTCTTAACTGTGATCTCACCCAAAATTTGAAAACTTCAATCACACAAAGCTCAACAAAACCTCGTGAGATCTGTTAGTATAATAAAACTCATCTTTACTTTCAGTACTATTGAAAACCCATTCATATTTTGTTATAACATTATATCTACTGTAGTCTAACTTTACCATGGCTTATACCCCCCGATACAATCCATAGATTCATCAAATAAGCACACAATGCAACGAAAACAGAATCTGTCAAAAATAGAATAGTTTGTAAAGACATAATTTTTAGTCATACTTCCGCTCTAAAAATCCTAAAAATAGAAAAACTTGGGAATTTTGTACATCAATTATGTGTACAAAATTCAGAAATTTTCACACTCCAACAATTGAAAACAATTCTGCTACTCGACGCGAAAGTTTCCGTTAATGCACCGAATCAAATCACTTCTCACCCAAATCAACCCAAATGCTTTTCTTGGCACAAACACTAATTAAAACATCAAAACACAATCACAACAGTAGTATAATTGTGTATTTATTGAAAAACAGAAAGAAAACCAAAAAGCGAAAATTAAAAGATAAATATTAGGTTGCCGCCAACAAGCGATATTGTTTTTCGCCCCTAGCTAGACGTAATGCATAGATTCAAGTATTGTCATCTTTGTTTTTTGGTCCATAGATTGCACTCATAATTGATTCATATGGTAACTTAGTTTTGGTTCTAGGGAAATGTTCCATACCCTTTCTTAGTGGAAACTGAAATTTAATATTCCCATCTTTCATATCAATCACGGCACCTATAGTTTGCAGAAACGCTCTGATACGTCTCCAACGTATCTATAATTTTTTATTGTTCCATGCTGTTATATTTTCATTCTTGGATGTTTTATAATTCTAGCACTTTTATATCATTTTTGGGACTAAGCTATTGACATAGTGCCCAGTGCTAGTTGTTGTTTTCTACTTGTTTTTATTTCCCAGAATATTAATATCAAATGGAGTCCAAATGCAAGAAAACTTTTTCAAGATTATTTTGGGACCAGAAGACATCTAAAGGGCCAAAGAAGTGCATCAGGGAAGGTCCGTGGGGACCATGGTCCACCTGGGCGCGCCCAGATGGACCTGTGGGGCCAACGGGGGTCCTTTCCACCACCTCTCAGCTCTATAAATTCTCAGATATTCTAGAAACCCTAGAGGAGTCGGATACTTGTTTTTCTAGCCACCACAAGTTCCAGAACCACGAGCTCCAATCTAGAGCCCTTTTCTAGCACTCCACCGAAGAGGAACACAATCACGGAGGGGTTCATCATCCTTATCGGTGCCTATCCGATGATGTGTGAGTAGTTTACCAAAGACCTACGGGTGTGTAGGCAGTAGCTAGATGGCTTCTTCTCTCTTTTTGATCTTCAATACAATGTTCTCTTCAGAGATCTATTTGATGTAACTCTTTTGCCGTGTGTTTGTTGGGATCCGATGAATTGTGAGTTTATGATCCGATCTATCCATGCATGATTATTATAGCCTCATATTTCTTCTTTGATATTTTGGTTTTGTTTGGCCAACATGATTGATTTATCTTGCAATAGAAGAGGTGCTTTGTGATGGGTTCGATCTTGCGGTGCTCAATCTTGGTGAGAACATCAATCATGACACACATGTATCGTTTCCATTAAGGATATATCGAGGGTCTATTGCTACATGAATAGATCTTGTCTACATTATGTCATCATTCTTAAGGCATTACCTCGTTTCTTTTTGGAACTTAATACACTAGAAGCATGCTGGATAGCGGTCGATGTGTGGAGTCATAGTAGTAGATGCAGGCAGTAATCGGTCTAGTAATCTTGGACATGATGCATATATACATGATTATTGTCTTGGATATCGTCATAACTATTCGCTTTTCTATCAATTGCCCAA
>LR738713.1:131640061-131676483 GCA_902687465.1 Secale cereale
TGATATTTTGGTTTTGTTTGGCCAACATGATTGATTTATCTTGCAATAGAAGAGGTGCTTTGTGATGGGTTCGATCTTGCGGTGCTCAATCTTGGTGAGAACATCAATCATGACACACATGTATCGTTTCCATTAAGGATATATCGAGGGTCTATTGCTACATGAATAGATCTTGTCTACATTATGTCATCGTTCTTAAGGCATTACCTCGTTTCTTTTTGGAACTTAATACACTAGAAGCATGCTGGATAGCGGTCGATGTGTGGAGTCATAGTAGTAGATGCAGGCAGTAATCGGTCTAGTAATCTTGGACATGATGCATATATACATGATTATTGTCTTGGATATCGTCATAACTATTCGCTTTTCTATCAATTGCCCAACAATAATTTTATTACCCACCGTATGCTATTTTCTCGAGAGAAGCCACTAGTGAAACCTACGCCCCCGGGTCTATTTCTCGTCATATACTTGCAGATCTATATTGCTATTCGTGTTTTACACTATTTGCCTATTTTATTTTCAGATCTATATTATCAAAAACCCCAAATACTTTCTTGCGTTTTATTTGCTTTTATGATATTTACATATATCAACCTATCTTTTATCATAGTACCAAACTCAAAGAGGGATTGACAACCCCTCTACGCGTCGGGTTGCGATGATTTGTTGTTTGTGTGAAGGTGCCGCTTACATAATTTGCTTGGTTCTTATAGTAGATTGATACCTTTGTTTCATAACTGAGGGAAATACTTACCACTGCTGAGTTGCATCATCCCCTCCTCTTCGGGGAATTTACTGACACGATTCACAAGTAGCAGTAAGAATTTCTGGCGCCGTTGCTGGGAAATATCAAGTCAGGTCTATCAGGTTCACACACATAAACTTTCATTACCTTGTAATTTACATTATTTTCCATTTGCCTCTCATTTTCATCTTCCCCACTCCTAAAATGATTTTACAAAAACACAAAAATATTTTCCATTTCATTTGCCTTCTGTCCATTTGCCTCTTTGCGAGATCTCTTTTTGTTGGTGCTTTTGTTCGCTTTTTCACTATGGCTAATTCTCCCCTCATCTTATGCACTCCCGAGAATGAAGTTCTCAATTTTAAGCAAAGAGGAGGAGAAAGCCTGAAAGATGCTTGGTATAGGATTTGCAATACTCATAATAGATCTATTCACAAACAATCTACCATTATTCTTCTTCGAAACATTTATGTGCGAATCACCACTCGGTATAGATTTTTTCTCGACACTATCACAGGTGGGAATTTTTTGAGTTGCCCTTCTCTTAATGCTTTGGATGCACTGGGAAGTTTAGTGGGATCTCCACCTATCATTATCAATGAAACGGTTTTAACTCTTGAATATGTTATTCTAAGAATAGATGCTATTGAAAAGAAAATGCTCACCAAAGAACATGTTGAAATTTTTGATAAAAGGATTCATGATTTTGCTAATCAAATCAGTTCAAAGTTAGGGTATTCTATAAAAATACTAATGAAGAAATAACCCGTAACTAATGAAAGGGTAGTGGAAAGCCCGACTCGGATTGATAAGCTAGAAGAAATTTTTAGTAATCTGAGCACGACTTTTTCTTCCATTAAATCCATTAAAAAAACTCCTCCCAACAAGAAATCTACCCAAACTCCTAAGAAAAAGTGTGCCACTTCTAGTAGCAACAATGTAGATCTTAAAATGATTAGAGTCCACCCTAACTTTGCTGAAATAATGAAAGAACCCTTTTATAAGAATGATTACTTCAACTTTATTCCCAGGAGTATGATTATTAAGAATATGCATGTTAGATCTCCAATGAATTATGGATGTGTGATTGAGGAGTTGGAAATTGAAGATGACAATACTTGAGATCTATGCATTATGCCTAGCGAGGGCCATTAAACAATGGCACTTGTTGGGAGGCAACCCAATAGTTATTTTTTATTTTTGATTTTCATTCTATTTTTACAAAAGTAAACATTATTAATTCTGTAATGATATGTTTTTTTGGTGTTTAAAATAGTGTTTGTTCCTAGCAAAGCCTTTGGGTTGATTTGGGTGAGAGTTGGTTTGATTCGGTGCATCAACATAAATTTTCGCATCCAATGGCATATTTGTTGTCATTTTCTGGAGCGTGAACAATTCCATAAAAATTTACATAGAACTGATATACAAATTTCCCACATTTTAATACTTTTTTCAGAATTAATAGAGTTATAGAAGTATGACTAAAAATTACGTCTTAATAGACTGTTCTGTTTTTGACAGATTCTGTTTTCATTGCATTATGTGCTTATTTTGATGAATCTATGGTTTGTATCAGGGCGTATAGCCATGGTAAATTTAGAATACAGTAGGTATAATGTAATGACAAAATTTGAATGGGTTTTCTACAGTGCTTATAGTAAAGATGATTTTATTATAGTAATGGATCTCATGAGGTTTTGTTAAGTTTTGTGTGATTGAAGTTTTCAAGTTTTGGGTGAGATCACGACGGATGAAGGTATAAGGAGTTAAAAGAGCCTAAGCTTGGGGATTCCCATGGCACCCCAAGGAAATATTCAAGAAGTATCAAGAAACTAAGCTTGGGGATGCCCCAGTAGGCATCCCTGCCTCTTTCTTCTAACGACCACTAGTATTTTACTTCGAGCTATATTTTTATTCGTCATATATCATGAGTTTTTCTTGGAGCGTCTTGTATTATAAGTGTCTTTTCTTGTTTTGCTCTTTAGTTTTTCACAATCATCCTTGCTGGACAAACGTATTTGAGGAAGCCAAAATTATGCTATGATTTATTTGAATCGCTCTTTATGCTTCACTTATTTTTTAGAGCTATGTAATTGCTCTAGTGCTTCACTTATATCTTTTTGAGCACGGTGGTGCTGTTACTTTGAAGAAATATGCTCTCATGCTTCACTTATATTATTTTGAGACTTAGTAGAAATTTTGAAGAATTTTTCTCTCATGCTTCATGTCGGGACCCCGATCCTAAGTCACATCGATCTAGCATGTAAAACATCATATCACTTTGCGTCCTCACGCACGGTATCCCCACGGGTGCCGCCTTACTGGCCCGGGACCATTTGCAGCTTTTGGCTCATGTATATGATAGTGTCGCTAGCATCCAAATGACAGAGAACCTGGGCCGACATGACATGTCATAAACCCAAAGCAGCGTTAATTAAAGGGACATGCATACATGACCCATAAATGCACGTGTCGGTTAGCAGCGAGTGTTGCCGGGCCGTAGCAAGCTAACAGGACCCCGGTATACACTGCGTGACATTTCCCTGGAAGCGACAGACACAAGGGCAAGGATGGACACATGCCGGCCATTCCATGTGTTCTGGAGCAGTAGCAAGCTACCAAGGTTCAGTGGAAGCACTAGGAGGAATTTCCCCATAAGGTAGGCTACGAAGAATAAACGACTAGGTGTCGGATCCCACACATAGGAATACATGTTACGCATACGCATAACATGAAAGCAATGTTGGGGATATCTCTTATCGGGAACTTATTGGTCGACCCATGATAAGGGGTAAATCGGCCAGTTTATCGGCATATCGGCCGATTTATCGCCATCTCGGCTGATTTAACAGCCGATTTATCTTATCGGTCAGACAGCGGTAAGCGATAAATCGGCCGATTTATCGGCATATCCGAAGATATCTTGAACAGTGCATGAAAGTATGTGTTGTACAACATGGCATCACAACATAACACAACAACTCATATAGATAAAGGCCTAGAAGAGCCATCATAGCATTTATTACAAATAGGGGTCACATGACCCAACATACAGAGCATATATACAACAGAAGCATAAAAATGTCTGGGTACAGACATATGAAAAGGAATAAGGCTATCAAGCCTGACTATCTACAAGACCCTCCCAAGGGTACAAGATCGTAGCTAAGGTAACAAGCTAAACGTCGAAGTCCACGCAGAACCACTAGTGAGACTGAAGTCTCTCTGCAAAAACATAAATTAAGCTAACATGAGTACAAATGTACTCTGCAAGACATTCATCAGAACTAGCTACATATGCATCGGTATCAACAAAGGGGTAGTGGAGTTTAACTGCCGCAAGCCAGCTTTGACTGAGTGGCCATCCTGTACTACGATAGCTAGTAACTATTTTGAGGTGGCGCACCCGAGTCCACATACTCACCATAACAATACAGCACTATGGATCCGCTCCCGTCTCCCTACGAGAAGGCCATCCATAGCACTCACGTTTATCTTGTGCACTTTAGAGTATCCACTTCCACTTCTCTATGAACAATGCAAGCGTTCCAAGTAGTCCATATCCGCGGACGCGGCTATTTGAATAGATCATTAACCCGGTAGGGGTATACTTCTTCAGACACACTCTCACCACTTATCACCGTTTACACGACATGTACTCGGCAACCTTCAAGCGAAAGCCCAGCGAGGGTGTCGGCCATGACCTGACTAACCACACAAGACTCTAGTCCAGGTTTATCGCCTATTCGGGTTCCATCCATAAGGAAATCCATCCAGGGTTTCCACTACAGCCCCAAACGATGTGTGCTGGGTTCCGGGGCACCAAACATGCGTCTCGGTACACCGGGCCACGGTGTATCTATTGCATTATAGCCCACCCCTAGGGTCAGCGCTACGCACGGCCTCCAACACATATCCTACAAACACCAGAAACTAGTTGCAACTCCTGGACAGAGATCAAGGCAGTTAATAAGTCGAGAGAGTCAATTAAGGATCCTAATGTGTGGTAGTAACTGTCTTGGATCACAAACTCAGAACTCGGTTCTCGAGGGCGGCTTCAATGAGACAACCCACCATGTACTCCTACATGGCCTCTCATCGCTAGCTTTACCAAATCATGTTCACACACACTTTGCTCTCATTAGTAGGACATGTTCATCACCAACCCAATTCATCCCAGATGAATCAGTCCTGCCACAACTCTAAGTATAGCAGGCATGACAAGCAAGCATGAATGATTAGGCACAACATGTCTCAAACAACTCCTACTCATGCTAGCGGGTTTCTACTATTTATTGTGGCAATGACGGGCTAGGCAAAGGAAAGGGGTTCAACTACTGCAACAAATAGCAGTTGAAACATTGTTGTCTTAATGCAGTAAAAGAGAGCAAGAGCGAGAGAGTGGGATTTTATCGAAATGTTCAATGGGGGTTGCTTTCCTGGCACTTCTGAAGATATCACTGTGTCTTCATCGGTGTCATCAATCATATCGTCGGAACAATGTCTACTGAGAGGGGACAACACCGGCAAACAAGGGGGGACACAATCAATGCAATGCAACAATATGATGCATGATCATGTCATAGCAATATGATGTTCATTGAGCTAACACCACTAGCAACACAATTAAATGAAGTTGGTTCGAACCAAAGGTTCAAATTCAAACTCCACATGAGGTTATTTAAATGCCATTTATTTTATTTATCCTAGACAGTAGCTATAAGTTGTTCTAACATGCATCAAAATGCCACAAACAAATTCCTTGAATTTTTCTGATAATTTTTCATATATAAATTATTTTCATTGGAGTTACAGATTATTTTCTATGGGTTTTTGAAGTTTAGGCTATTTTCCGAATTAAAAAAATCATTTCCGATTTATTCTAAATCCAGAAAACTATTATGATGTCAGCACTGCATTAGCGCTGCGTTAGCAGGTCAACACAGTGAATCTGACGGGTGGGACCTATGTGTCATCGACACAGTGAGCTAAACATGGATTAATTAAACCTAACTGAAGTAATTAGAAATTTTGGGGCCCATTGTCATTGTCCGGGGATTAAACTATTATGTGATTAGCACTAATTAAGCAGGTGCCAGGTCATCTAATCCGGCGACTAATCACCGGCGGTAAACAGAACACGGTGGTGTACGCCATTCCGGCGAGGGAAGCAAGCGGGACTGGGATCTACGTGCTCAGCGCGACGCGACGCATCGAGTGGTGGCTGTGGCAGGTGCGGAGGCGGGCTCTAGCGGCGGCAGCAGCGAGCTCAGGCTGCGGCAGCGCTCGGGCTAGCTTGTGCTCGGGGCTGTAGCTTGCGGGCGAGCGGACTAGGTATCTTGGCATCATCTACGGCACTCCAGGAGCAAGATGGACATAGGCACAGGTTGGAGGGGGCTCGGCAAGGACGAGCTCATTGTCCATGGACTGGAGGACGGCAGCTTCAGTAATAGGGGGACCGACCAGAGGATGCGAGGGACATTGGGGAAAAGGGGCAACAGAGCAGGAGCTCACAGGCGGTCAGTTGGAGCAGACGACAAGCTTGGGGGGGGGGGTGTCCTGATAGCGACGAATCGATCGACGGCGGCCGACGGCCCTGCTCGGAGAGGACCGGTCGATGGCGACATTTTCGGGCACCCGAGGACGCGTTCTTCCGCGTGGAGCTTCACGATGTCGATGCAGATCCGTTGGTCATGATGGAGAGGCGAGGCGTGCACAATGGCAGCGTGGGCGAGCGGCGATGCGGTTCGGCCATGGAGATGGGAGTCGAGGGAGATAGCAAGGGGCGAGTGAGGAGGTCGGGTGGATCAGGACGACATCGAGGAAATGACCAGCGGCGTCGCACTGTCCTCAGACGCATGCAGGCAGCCTGGTGGCGTGGCGTTCGCGCGCGTGTGCGCTGTCCCCTACCTACTGGCGCGATGTAGCGGATGACTGGCATCTCCAGTGGGCTGGCTGCTACAGTAACATGCTGGCTAGGTAAGTCACTCACTCTCCCTCTCTCTCTCTCTCTCTCTCTCTCTCTCTCTCTCTTATTTTTTTCTATTTTAGTTTCTGTTTTCTATTTTTGCTTTTGTTCGGAATTTGGTTTTCAAACCAAACCAATTTTTTCACTCCTGAAAGTTATCATGTGCCTATATAGAACAAAACCAAAACCACACACAAAGTTTTAGAATATTTGGAGGAGTTGATATATTTATAGTAATTTAATGCCCCAATTCAAATACAATAGTGATTTAAATTCAAGCCCATAATAACCTTAAAAATGTTCCAGAATTTTGGTTTCAAATATAATTCTTGCCAAAATTCTCAAAAAATTAAACATTTTAGAAACATTGAATGAGTATTCCAGGGTTCTTTGCCCTTTTATTTAAATTTTTCAGGCTTCCAAAACAATCCTCAATTCAAGTTTCTTGTGATTAACAGGATGCATGCTGCTCGCTGATGCAACTATCTGCAACCAAATTCTAGGGCTGTTACAGTTCAATTATATTATTTTGAGAGATGAAACTTTAAAGAAATTTGTGCTCTCGTTCTTCACTTAAATTTGTTTGAGAGCTTGTTATTTGCAATGGCAATATACTTCAAAAGAAATTGGTCCCAAAGTGATAAATACCCAGAGAATATATAATAAGAACTTTCATGAAGATCATTGGACATTAAACTTGATTCCTTGCAATATTTCTGCGATATGATGATAGTGATATATGAGTAATGTTGGTGAGTAATTATGCTTTAGTACGAATATTGGTGTTAAGGGTTGTGATTCCCTATGCAAGCATGTCAAGTCAATAACTATGCAATGAAATTATATCCTACTTGTGTTGCATTATTCGGTGTTAGTTATGTTTAATGTTATTTTATTATGGTTTTCGTTCCTTGGTTGATCGCTTCTCAATCTATTTGCTAGTCACATGTACTAAGCGGAAATGCCGCTTGTGCATCCAAATCCTAAAACCAAGTTGTGCCATATGAGTCAATCATACTTATCTATATGCGGTATTTGCCGTCCTAAGCAAATTTGTATGTGCCAACTCTAATTTTTCAAAATAAATTTCTTTTTTGTGTGCCCGTACCGCCCATGAAGGGGCGAGGTGTGGCCGATATTTTCCATGCTAAGTAGGTTATTCTAAAGATGAGTGTTTATTCACTTATCGTTGCATGAGAGTGTGGCGGTAATAGGGATGCCCAGTCCCGAAATGCAAAAAAGTACTACAAATAAATTCCTTTTGTATATGTTGGTATGGAAGGCACCCGTGAATTCGGCTAGCCATGAATTGTGAAAGGATGGTGGAAAGGAAAAGAACTTTATTTTTATGTGTTAGGACCCCGATCCTAAGTCACACTGATCTAGCATGTAACACATCATATCACTTTGCGGCATCACACACGGTATTCCCACGGCTGCCACCTTACCTGGGAGGGAACCGTTTGTGCCTTTTGGCTCACGTATATGATATTGTCGCTAGCATCCATATGACAGAGAACCCGGGCCGACATGACCAGTCATAAACCCAAAGTGGTGCTAAATTACAGGGGCATGCATACATGACCCAACAATGCATGTGTCGGTCAGCAACGAGTGTAACCGGGCTGTAGCAAGCTAAGAGGACTCTAGTAAATATTGCATGACATTTCCTCAAAGGGATAGGCACAGGAGCAAGGAATGACACATGCCAATCAATCCATGTGTTCTAGAGAAGTAGCAAGCTACCAAGGCTCAGTGCAAGCAATAGGAGGAATTTCCCCATGAGATAGGCTACCAAGGATAAACAACTAGGTGTCGAATCCCACACATACCAATGATTTCAATAACATACACACAATATGCTCGATATGTGTAAATACAACATGGCATCACAACAAAACTCTACAACTCAGAGTATTTATTCAATAGGCCCCGAGGAGCCAGATAATACAACCATGGGTCTCATGACCAACATACAAAGTCATTCAAGCAACAAGCACATGTGGAAGCGTAACTTGTTTGAGTAGAGACAACTAGAAAGAAAGAAGGACAAGAAGCCTGACTATCTACAAGACCCTCTGTCGGTGTCAAAACCGGCAGATCTCGGGTAGGGGGGCCCAAGCTGCGTATCTGAGGATCGGTGGTAACAGGGGGAAACAAGGACACGATGTTTACCCAGGTTCAGGCCCTCTCGATGGATGTAATACCCTACTTCTTGCTTGATTGATCTTGATGGATATGGAGATTACAAGAGTTGATCTACCTCAAGATCGTAATGGCTAAACTCTAGATGTCTAGCCTATGGTAGTTCTGTTAGCCCCTACAGACTAAACCCTTCGACTTATATACACACCGGAGGGGGCCTAGGGTTGTATAGAGATGACTTGAGGAGGAAGGAATCATTACATCCGGACATCAATTTTGCCTTTCTACGTACATAGGAGTCCTACCCGGACACGGGGGATGATCTTCTGCTTTTATCTTCACGGCCCATCAGTCCGACCCACCTTCAGTAGTCCGGACACCTGAGGACCCCCAAATCCAGGACTCCCTCAATAGCCCCCGAACTTGCCTTCAATGACGAAGTAGTATCCGGCTTCATGTCTTCGGCCTTGCAAGGTAGGTTCTTCGTTATACTTCGGAACGATGACAGTTCGGTTCTGACTCTCACACCCTGCCTTGATGATTCCTTCCCGTCGTCACCTCGACTTCCACGTGTCAGACAAATGCGAACAGTCCATGTACTTTTTACAAATACACCCCTGGCTGCGCAAGGACGGCGTCTATTTAGAGATATTGGATCCTAGAAGGCCTTCCACACCACGCAGAAACCCTCAGAACAAACCAAGAAAAATCCTCCCAACATGGCAAGCGCTCATGTCTCCTCCTTGGGCCCCATGGCCCTCAACCAGGCAACTTGGGAAGCATATCAGTATCACATTCCTAGCTGAATAGACTTCAGACGGAGGGATATCTTCCTCCCGCAGATCTAGTCTCTGTTCGGGTTGGATTAGCTTCAATCAACGGCGAGGCTCTAGTGGAAAATTTCCCCACCCCCAATAAAGAGGCGCGGTTGTGCTTTGTATCATTCCTTCTAAGAGGTGTAGGATTTCCAATTCATCCCTTCCTTAGAGGTTTTTTGGAGTTTTATGGACTCCAACTGCACAACCTTACGCCAGGTTCTATCATGCATATCACGGGTTTCGTTGTTCTTTGTGAGCTATTTTAGGCTATGAAGCCCATTCTGAATTATGGAGAAAGTTCTTTTGCCTCGTCCCTTGCTCCCAAAAGGGATCGATATTTGAGGTGGGTGACGCCGAAGTATGGTGTATAGCATGAACAGGTTACCAGTCCAGCACTCCCAAAAAGGGACGCGAAGAGTGGATCTCAAAGTGGTTTTACATTGAAGATGTTGTGTTGGGGATCGTAGCAGAAATCAAAAAATTTCTATGCATCACCAAGATCAATCTATGGAGTAATCTAGCAACGAGGGAGAGGGGAGTGCATCTACATACCCTTGTAGATCGCTAAGCCGAAGCGTTACAAGAACGCGGATGAAGGAGTCGTACTCGTAGCGATTCAGATCGTGGTTGATTCCGATCTAAGCGCCGAACCACGGCGCCTCCGCGTTCAACACACGTGCAGCCCGGTGACGTCTCCCAAGCCTTGATCCAGCAAGGGGAGAAGGAGAGGTTGGGGAAGACTCCGTCCAGCAGTAGCACGACGGCGTGGTGGTGGTGGAGGAGCGTGGCAATCCCGCAGGGCTTCGCCAAGCACCGCGGGAGAGGAGAAGGACTTGGGAGAGGGGGAGGGCTGCGCCAAAACTTGGGTGCGGCTGCCCTGCCACCCCCCACATATACATAGGGGCAAGGGAGATGGGGCCGGCCCCCTCAGATCCAATCTGAGGAGGGGGCGGCGGCCAAAGGGGGGTGCCTTGCCCCCCAAGGCAAGGGGGGCGCCCCACGTTAGGGTTCCCCCCAAACCCTAGGCGCATGGGCCCTAGGAGGGGAGGCGCCCAGCCCACTAAGGGGCTGGTCCCTCTCCACACACAGCCCATAGGGCCCTCCGGGGCAGGTGGACCCTCCCGGTGGACCCCCGGAACCCCTTCGTTGGTTCCGGTACAATACCGGTAACCCCCCAAATTATTCCGTTGACCGTATGATGACTTCCCATATATAAATCTTTATCTCCGGACCATTCTGGAACTCCTCGTGACGTCCGAGATCTCATTCGGGACTCCGAACAACATTCGGTAACCACGTACATCTATTCCCTATAACCCTAGCGTCATCAAACCTTAAGTGTGTAGACCCTACGGGTTCGGGAACCATGTAGTCATGACCGAGACATATCTCCAGCCAATAACCAACAGCGGGATCTGGATAGCCATGTTGTCTCCCACATGTTCCACGATGATCTCATCGGATGAACCACAATGTCAAGGATTCAATCAATCCCGTATACAATTCCCTTTGTCTACCGGTATAGTACTTGCCCGAGATTCGATCGTCGGTATCCCGATACCTTGTTCAATCTCGTTACCGGCAAGTCTCTTTACTCGATCCGTAACACATCATCCCGTGATAAACTCCGTGATTACATTGTGCACATTATGACGATGTCCTACCGAGTGGGCCCAGAGATACCTCTCCGTCACACGGAGTGACAAATCCCAGTCTCGATTCGTGCCAACCCAACAGACACTTTCGGAGATACCCGTAGTGCACCTTTATAGCCACCCAGTTACGTTGTGACGTTTGGTACACCCAAAGCATTCCTATGGTATCCGGGAGTTGCACAATTTCATGGTCTAATGAAAAGATACTTGACATTTAGAAAAGCTTTAGCATACGAACTACACGATCTTGTGCTAGGCTTAGGATTGGGTCTTGTCCATCACATCATTCTCCTAATGATATGATCCCGTTATCAACGACATCCAATGTCCATGGTCAGGAAACCGTAACCATCTATTGATCAACGAGCCAGTCAACTAGAGGCTCACTAGGGACATGGTGTTTGTCTATGTATCCACACATGTATCTGAGTTTCCTATCAATACAATTCTAGCATGGATAATAAACAATTATCATGAACAAGGAAATATAATAATAACCAATTTATTATTGCCTCTAGGGCATACTTCCAACAGTCTCCCACTTGCACCAGAGTCAATAATCTAGTTCACATCACTATGTGATTAACACTACATGAGTTATGGGTTTGATCATGCTATGCTTGTGAGAGAGGTTGTAGTCAACTGGTCTGCAACATTCAGATCCCTATGTATTTCGCAAAACTTTATGTCATATCATAGATGCTGCTACCATGTTTCATTTGGAGCTATTCCAAATTGTTGCTCCATTATACGTATCCGGTATCTCTACTCAGAGCTATCCGGATAGGTGTTAAGCTTGCATCGACGTAACTCTTTACGTCGAACTCTTTATCACCTCCGTAACCGAGAAACATTTCCTTATTCCTCTAATGATAATTTTGACCGCTATCTAGTGATCCACTCCTGGATCACCTTTGTACCCTCTTGCCAGACATGTGGCAAGGCACACATCAGGTGCGGCACTCAGCATGGCATACCGTATAGAGCCTATGACAAAAGCATAGGGGACAACCTTCGTCCTTCCTCTTTCTTCTACCGTGGTCAAGCTTTGAGTCTTACTCAACTTCACACCTTACAACTCAGGTAAGAACTCCTTCTTTGACTGATCTATTCTGAACTCCTTCAAAATCATGTCAAAGGTGTGTGTTCTTTTGAAAGTATCATCAGGCGTCTTGATCTATCTCTATAGATCTTGATGCCCAATATGTAAGCACCTTTATCCAGGTCTTCCTTTGAAAAACTCATTTCAAACAACCCTTTATGCTTTCCAGAAATTCTACATCATTTCGGATCAACAATATGTCATTCACATATACTTATCAGAAATTTTGTAGTGCTCCCACTCACTTTATTGTAAATACAAGTTTCTAACAAACTTTGTATAAACCCAAAAACTTTGATCACTCCATCAAAGCGTATATTCCGACTCCGAGATGCTTGCTCTAGTCCATGGAAGGATCACTGGAGCTAGCATACCTTTTACCATCCTTAGGATCGACAAAACCTTTCTGATTGTATCACATACAACCTTTCCTTACCAAAAATGGTAAGGAAACTTGTTTTGACATCCATCTGCCATATTTCACAAATGCAGCTAATGCTAACATGATCCCGACGGACTTAAGCATCGCTACGGGTGAGAAAATCTCATCGTAGTCAACTCCTTGAACTTGTGAAAACTCTTCACCACAAGTCGAGCTTCATAGACGGTGACATTACCGTCCACGCCCATCTTCTTCTTAAAGATCCATTTATCTCAATGGCTTGCCAATCATCGGGCAAGTCCACCAAAGTCCGTACTTTGTTTTGATACATGGATCCTATCTCAGATTTCTCGGCTTCTAACCATTTGTCAGAATACGGGCCCACCATCGCTTCTCCATAGTTCGTAGGTTCATTGTTGTCCAACAACATGACCTCTAAGACAGGATCACCGTACCACTCAGGAGTAGTACATATCCTTGTCGACCTACGAGGTTCGATAGCAAGTTTATCCGGAGCTTCATGATCACTATCATTAGTTTCCTCTTCAACAGTCGTAGGTTCCACAGAAACATCTTTCTGTGTTGCACTAGTCTCCGGTTGAAGTGAGGGTTCGACAACCTCATCAAGTTCTATCTTCTTCCCACTCAATTCTTTCGAGAGAAACTCCTTCTCGAGAAATGACCCGTTCTTAGCGACAACCATTTTTGCCCCTGGATCTGAGATAGAAGGTATACCCAACTGTTACCTTTGGGTATCCTATGAAGATGTATTTGTCTGCTTTGGGTTCAAGCTTTTTCCGGCTAAAGCCATAAGCATCACATCCCCAAACATTAAGAAACAATAAATTTGGTTTTTTTGCCAAACCATAGTTCATACGGCGTCGTCTCAACGGACTTAGATGGTGCCCTATCTGAAGTGAATGCAGTTGTCTCTAATGCATAATCTCAAAATAATAGCGGTAGATTGGTAAGAGACATCATAGATCGCACCATATCTCATAAGGTTAAATTTCGACGTCCAGACACACCATTACGCTGTGGTGTTCCAAGTGGCTTCAACTGGGAAACAATTCCACAATGTCTTAAGTGATTGCCAAACTCATAACTCAGAAAATCTCCCCTTGATCAGATCGTAGGAACATGATCTTCTTGTTATGATGATTCTTAACTTCACTCTGAAATTGCTTGAACTTTTCAAACGTTTCAGACTTTTGCTTCATTAAGTAAATATACCCATATCTACTCATACGTCAGTGAAGATTAGAAAATAATGATATCCACCACACGCCTTAATTCTTATTGGATCACACACATCAGCATGTATGATTTCCAACAAGTCACTTGCCCGTTTCATTGTACCTGAAAACGGGATCTTAGTCATCCTGCCCAAGAGGCATGGCTCGCATGTGTCAAGCGATTCAAAATCAAGTGACTCCAAATATCCATCAACATGGAGTTTATTCATGCCAAAATGACCTAAGCGGTAGTGCCACAAGAAAGTGGTACTATCATTATTAACTCTACATCTTTTGGCGTTAATATTATTACCATGTGTATTACTATGATCGAGATTCAATAAACCATTGGGTGCATGACCATAAATGTATTATTCATGTAAATAGAATAACCATTATTCTCTAACTTAAATGAATAACCGTATTGCAATGAACATGATCTAATCATATTCATGCTCAACGTAGACACCTGATATTATTTATCTAGGTTCAACACTAATCTCGAAGGTAGAGGGAGCGTGCGATGGTGATCTTATCAACCTTGGAAACACTTCCAACACACATCGTCACGTCGCCCTTAGCTAGTCTCCGTTCAGTCCATAGCTTTTGCTTCAAGTCACTAATAATAGCAACTGAACCGGTATCCAATACCCAGGTAATACAAGGAGTACTAGTAAGGTACACATCAATAACACGTATATCAAATATACTTTGTTAAAGTTGCCAGCTTTCTTATCTACCATGTATTTGGGGTAGTTCCGCTACCATGTGATCGTTCCCCTTACAATAGAAGCACTTAGTCTTGAGGTTCGGGTTCAACCTTGGTTTCCTTCATTAGAGCGACAACTGGTTTACCATTCATGAAGTTTCCCTTCTAGCCCTTGCCCTTTTTGAAACCAGTGGTCTTGTTAAACCATCAACACTTGATGCTCCTTCTTGATTTCTACTTTTGCGGTCTTAAGCACTGCTAATAGCTCCGGTATCATCTCCATCCTTTGCATGTCATAGTTCATCACGAAGTTCTAGTAGCTTGGTGATAGTGTCTAGAGAATTCCGTCAACCACTATCTCATCTGGAAGATTAACTCCCACTTGGTTCAAGTGATTTCAGCACCCAGACATTCTGAGCACATGCTCACTAGTTGAGCTATTCTCCTCCATATTGTTGGCAAAAGAACTTGTCAGAGGTGTCATACCTCTCAACACGGGCATGAGCCTGAAATCCCAATTTCAGCTCTTGGAACATCTCATATGTCTTATGGCGTTCAAAACGTCATTGGAAACCCGATTCTAAGCCGTAAAGTATGGTGCACTAAACTATCAAGTAGTCATCAGGACGTGTCTGTCAGGTGTTCACAACATCCACAGACGACATTGTAGGGGTTTGCACATCGAGCGGTGCATCAAAGATGTAAGCCTTCTGTGTTGCAGTGAGGACACTCCTCGGACTATGGACCCAGTCCGCATCATTGCTTACAATATCTTTCAACTTAGTCTTTCTCTAGGATCGTATTAAACAGAGAGCTACAACGCAAGCTATTGGTCTACAACATAATTTGCGAAGACAACTTAGACTATTGTTCATGACAATTAAGTTCATCTAAACAAATATAATGAACTCCCACTCAGATAGACATCTCTCTAGTCATCTAAGTGATACATATCCGAATCGACTAGGCCGTGTCCGATCATCACGTGAGACGGACTAGTCATCAATGGTGAACATCTTTATGTTGATCGTATCTTCTATACAACTCATGTTCGACCTTTCGGTCTTCCGTGTTCCAAGGCCATGTCTGTACATGCTAGCCTCGTCAAGTGAACCCTAAGTGTATTGCGTGTGTAAATCTGGCTTACACCCATTGTATGCGAACGTTAGAGCCTATCACACCCGATCATCACGTGGTGCTTCGGAACAACGAACCTTAGCAACGATGCACAGTTAGGGGGAACACAATTCTTGAAATTTTAGTGAGAGATCATCTTATTTACTACCGTCGTTCTAAGCAAATAAGATGTAAAACATGATAAACATCACATGCAATCAAATAGTGACATGATATGGCCAATATCATTTTGCTCCTTTTCATCTTCATCTTCGGGGCTCCATGATCATCATCGTCGCCAGCATGACACCATGATCTCCATCATCATGATCTCCATCATCGTGTCTTCATGAAGTCGTCTCGCCAAACATTACTTCTACTACTATGGCTAACGGTTAGCAATAAAGTAAAGTAATTACATGGCATTTTCAGTGACACGCAGGTCATACAATAAAATAAGACAACTCCTATGGCTCCTGCCGGTTGTCACACTCATCGACATGGAAGTCATGATTCCTATTACAAGAACATGATCAATCTCATACATCACATATATACCATTCATCACATCCTTTTAGCCATATCACATCACACGGCACATGCTGCAAGATCAAGTTAGACGTCCTCTAATTGTTGTTGCAAGGTTTTTACGTGGCTGCTATAGGTTTCTAGCAAGCACGTTTCTTACCTATGCCAAAACCACAACGTGATATGCCAATTTCTATTTACCCTTCATAAGGACCCTTTTCATCGAATCCGGTTCGACTAAAGTGGGAGAGACAAACACCCGCTCGCCACCTTATGCAACTAGTGCATGCCAGTCGGTGGAACCTGTCTCACGTAAGCGTACGTGTAAGGTCACTCTGGGCCGCTTCATCCCACGATGCCGCCGAATCAAGATAAGACTAGTAACGGCAAGAGAATTGACAAATCGACGCCCACAACTACTTTGTGTTCTACTCGTGCAAGAAACTACACATAGACCTAGCTCATGATGCCACTGTTGGGGATCGTAGCAGAAATCAAAAAATTTCTACGCATCACCAAGATCAATCTATGGAGTAATCTAGCAACGAGGGAGAGGGGAGTGCATCTACATACCCTTGTAGATCGCTAAGCGGAAGCGTTACAAGAACGCGGATGAAGGAGTCGTACTCGTAGCGATTCAGATCGTGGTTGATTCCGATCTAAGCGCCGAACCACGGCGCCTCCGCGTTCAACACACGCGCAGCCTGGTGACGTCTCCCACGCCTTGATCCAGCAAGGGGAGAAGGAGAGGTTGGGGAATACTCCGTCCAGCTGCAGCACGACGGCGTGGTGGTGGTGGAGGAGCGTGGCAATCCTGTAGGGCTTCGCCAAGCACCGCGGGAGAGGAGAAGGGCTTGGGAGAGGGGGAGGGCTGCGCCAGAACTTGGGTGTGGCTGCCCTCCCACCCCCACGTATATATAGGGGCAAGGGAGAGGGGGCCCAGCCCCCTCAGATCCAATCTGAGGAGGGGGCGGCGGCCAAAGGGGGTGCCTTTTCCCCCAAGAGAAGGAGGGCGCCCCCCTTAGGGTTCCCCCAAACCCTAGGCGCATAGGCCCTAGGGGGGAGGCGCCCAGCCCACTAAGAGGCTGGTCCCTCTCCACACACAACCCATAGGGCCCTCCGGGGCAGGTGGACCCTCCCGATGGACCCCCGGAAACCCTTCGGTGGTTCCGGTACAATACCGGTAATCCCCCAAATTATTCCGATGACCGTATGATGACTTCCCATATATAAATCTTTACCTCCGGACCATTCCGGAACTCCTCGTGACATCCGGGATCTCATCAGGGACTCTGAAAAACATTCGGTAACCACGTACATATATTCCCTATAACCCTAGCATCATCGAACCTTAAGTGTGTAGACCCTACGGGTTCGGGAACCATGCAGTCATGACCGAGACATATCTCCGGCCAATAACCAACAGCGGGATCTGGATACCCATGTTGGCTCCGACATGTTCCACGATGATCTCATCGGATGAACCACAATGTCAAGGATTCAATCAATCCCGTATACAATTCCCTTTGCCTACCGGTATAGTACTTGCCCGAGATTCGATCATCGGTATCCCGATACCTTGTTCAATCTCGTTACCGGCAAGTCTCTTTACTTGTTCCATAACACATCATCCCGTGATCAACTCCTTGATCACATTGTGCACATTATGATGATGTCCTACCGAGTGGGCCCAGAGATACCTCTCCGTCACACGGAGTGACAAATCCTAGTCTCGATTCATGCCAACCCAACAGACACTTTCGGAGATACCCGTAGTGCACCTTTATAGCCACCCAATTACGTTGTGACGTTTGGTACACCCAAAGCATTCCTACGGTATCCGGGAGTTGCACAATCTCATGGTCTAAGGAAAAGATACTTGACATTTAGAAAAGCTTTAGCATACGAACTACACGATCTTGTGCTAGGCTTAGGATTGGGTCTTGTCCATCACATCATTCTCCTAATGATGTGATCCCGTTATCAGCGACATCCAATGTCCATGGTCAGGAAACCGTAACCATCTATTGATCAGCGAGCCAGTCAACTAGAGGCTCACTAGGGACATTGTGTTTGTCTATGTATCCACACATGTATCTGAGTTTCCTATCAATACAATTCTAGCATGGATAATAAACAATTATCATGAACAAGGAAATATAATAATAACCAATTTATTATTGCCTCTAGGGCATAATTCCAACATGTTGCCCTTCCGGACCGAGTTCGACATGGTCTTCCCAAATTCTCCATCTTTCCCTTGAAGAAACGCTTCAACTGGTGCCCCCGAAGCCCCAAGGAAGGAGACAGTGAGCAAATTAACAGGCTAGTCACCAAGATCAGAGTACTTGCCCATTCTGAACTCACAATAATTGAAGTTATGGCCATTGCGATAAAGCGATGTGTTCAGCCACTTCAATCTAGAGGGTTTCCCATGTGGCATTACAACGGGCAGGACGACGCATCTCGCTACAAGCGCGAGGGTTCGGATACCCTGATCGCTTTGGATGCCATCTTAACATATCTTTATAAGGGGGAGAAGGAAGACTTCGTCCGTTTAAAATGCCGTGAAGGTTTATCCATGTATAACCCCATCGAAAGGGTAAAGTTTTTTTGATTACTAGCATTATCCATCCTTTTCACTGACATGTGCTGATCGAACTATATTTGGCTGTTTTAAAACAGACATGGAGGAAGGTGATCGAGGGGGTTCATTGGCCTGCCCCGCAACTAGAGGACCATGTTCACAATGAAGATCCCGTATTTGAAGAGGACCATGACATATTCATAGAACTCATCGACGGAGTTTTCTACCAGGCGAGCCATGATGGTACAAAAGTGGCAATTGTAGCCGATTATCCTAGCCTTCTTCCCTCCTCCAATGTAAGTACCCATGAAACATCCTCTCAAAGAGAGCCTTCCCGTTGCGCCTCACCCACCGCACTGACTCGTGCTCAAAAGGGATAGTGCTCGGCACGCTGCACAGCATCAAGGGCATCTTCTAGGGGGACGGTGCCTACGCAGGGTGAGTCTTCAAAGCAAAAAGAAATGGGGGGGGGCACCGTCGAGCCCCCTTCTTCATGAAAGAGGTATAGTTTTCAGTATGTGCCCTGATGCAAGACCGGATTGTTACATTTCCCCTTCTGTCTTATTTCATAAGTATCATACGCTGAACTTTGTCCGAGGACCTTGTTTGCCGATCACCATCCAATCCGGCCCCGGGGTCATCAACAAGGACAAGAGCCGATACAGATGTAGCGCCGGATTGTCCTCCACAGGAGGATTCAGATAATGTATCAGTCATGAATTCGAAGTGGAGGGCATGATGAATCATCGCGGCGAAAAGAGGCCATGCGTGACCCAGTCATTACTGAGGAGGTGTTCAACACCCTCAGCTCTAGGGATGAGTATATCCAAGTCGCTCGACACGGGCTTGCCGGAGCCACTCACTTGCTTTCAAAAGATATGCGGGTAAGAATTTGTGTAAATTTAATAAGCATATGCCAATAGCCCCCGAGACTTGAAGCAGTTGGCCCAACTGATTTAAGGATCGTTATGACCGCATGTTCTCAAGGAAAAGAATGACGTGTTGTCCAAGGAGCTTGAAGCAAACCGGACCAAGCTGAATGCCGTCACCACTGAGCTAGAATACTGGAGGAAATCCATGAGGGGATCTCATGGTAAGGACGCATAGTGTTCAAAAAGTACGATTTCACCATCGGTGATGTTTAAGCATACATTGTTGTATTTTTAGGGGCAGAATCGACAGATCAACTGCAGGAGAAGTAAAGGGATGTCCAGGAGGACAAAAAACATGCTCAGGGGCAAGAAGTAGCTAGTCAGCATGTATTAACACGGACCATTGAGCAAAAGAACAAACTGCTGGATGAAAAGATCAAGCAAGCCGAAGAGATAAAGGACCTAAGGGCCCAGTTATCGGATGCCTTGAAGGATAATAAAAATTTAAAAGGCGACATACTTAGTATGACCTTTGAACTAGCTTTCATATTGTCCAACAATTCAGAGCTTCATAATGCTATTCTTGCAGGTTTGTTAACTGGGCGGCCCAAAGAAGAAGTATCCGGATTTCAAGGTCTACAAGAGCTCTCCAAAGTTCATGAGCGGGTTCGGAAAACCATGAAGAACATGGCTAAAGCCTTATGGCCATCCGATTCTCCTCCAAAAAATATGGAGGATCTGGCGAACTTATTCAAAGGACCTCGGCATCGCTTTGAGCTATGGAAGGCGTCAGCATGCGGAGAAGGTGCGCGAAAGGCCTGGGCCATGGTGAAAACACGCTATAGCGGGCTTGATCCGAATCATATAGCCCAAGTTGGACCTCAGGGACCAGACGGAAAAGAGATTCCTGTGAGCTTGGTGTATGACCAAGTAATGATAGCAGCAAATTATTCGTAAGAAGGTGGTAGTTTAGATAGTATTATAGACGACATAGATAAAGAATAAGCATTTGATTCCATGTAGCAATGTACTTTATCATTAAACTTATCTCTGACCGATCTTGTAATTTTTTTGTCATGGCAGGCCTTCGGCTTCAACCTCCTGAACCCAAGGGTTAGAGTGTCTCCGGATACTATACTTGTGGTAAACACTCAGTATGTTCGGAAACCATGCAATCTAGTCATTTTGCTTGAACAGACAAAATTTGTTCAGGGAGTTATGTTATATTACTATTTAATGTAAGAAACATCTTCCAGGAAGAATAATTCCGTTAAGGGTTTCTTTCCCTGGGTCAGCATGCGTAATTGTGCATGCCTAGCCTTTGATCCTGAAGATAGGATTACAGGAAGCCTATCCCTTGATATTCAAAATTTATGTACGAATAAGCAATTCGTTGTTTGTCCGCCGACCAATCATTCCATTAAGAATGCTACCTTTCGACTTCACCCGTCTGAGGTACAGGTCCGGATTACCCGGCTGTAACAATTGCAGAGGTGCTCCCTTTACACCCTAGTCGAACAATCGGGAACGTAGGGTATAAACACATGAGCCAGGCAACCCAGCTTGGAAAAAACTTAAGTCATAGAGGTGCATATAATGGCGAAGAGACTGTATGAAACAGACGACATAAGTAATGTAAGCGACAAGCTTTAATAGTATGCTTCGTTAGAGAAGCCCCCGGGTATCTTGAGGTATATACATTTAAAGATGTTCACCCTTAACAGTTCGGTATAGCCGAACACTTTTCTGGGAACGAAAAACAAAAAAAATGAAGAGGAGGAAAAACAAAGGAAGAAACCTAGTAAAAAATAAAAATAAAAGGTGCTACCGGACTATGCGTAGAATCGTTGGAGCCTAGCAGCGTTCCATGGATTCAGCTCAAGGCGATTGTGTGATGCATTTTGAAGGCGATAGGCTCCTCCGGTGAGAACTTCGTCAATGATGAAGGGGCCCTCCCGTCTTGGTTTGAGCTTATCCTTTTTCTTCTCTGAGAGGCGCAAAACGAGTTAGCCAACATTGTATGTTCTGGCCCGCACTTCTCTGCTCTTGTATCGCCTATCCTGTAGCTGATAGAATGGGGAACAAGCTTGCACGATATCATGTTCCTCTTCAAGGCTGTTGTTGGTGTCAAAACCGGCAGATCTTGGGTAGGGGGTCCCGAACTGTGCGTCTAAGGATCGATTTTCCCTGAGCATCTTGCTTCCCTGCTGGGGATGATTCCCCTAAAGGATGTATTGCTCTGCCAAATGTGACTCCTATCCGTTTGCATTTTATTGAGCGTGTCCTCGTAGATGAGGTTCAGCCCGCTGCCACCGTCCATTAACACTTTAGTGAGCCGAAATTCGTCCACGAATGGGTTTAGGACCAAAGCGGCTGGTGCCCGGACTGAGTGGGGCCTTGCTTCGTCATCGACATTGAAAGTAATTGCCGTATTGTTCCAAGGGTTTATTGCTGCTATTTGGCAGACTTTGGCGAGGTCGCGGAGCGCCCTTTTGCGCCGATTATTTGATGAGAAGGTCTCGAAGACCGTGAATACTTTGAAATCACCATCCTACGAAGAGTACTTCTTTGGGGTGTTGTCAGTGAGGATAACCTCGCCGCTCTTGGCCACCTGCCAGAGTATCCAAGATGCCCATGGGCTGTGTGTTGGTTCGGTATTCGGCGTCATGTGTATTTGACAGGGCCTATCGAGCCATTCCTCGAAGACAGTTCTATGTCCCATAAAGGTCTTGGTTTTCTTGTCCACGGGATGATGACCAGGTGCCCCGCGAGGGTGCATCCTTTTTTCTCGCCCGGGAGATGGCTTAGAGGCATGCGGTTCCCAGCGGGCTGTCTGATTTTTCCAAGCGCTTTCCATTGCGCAGTACTTCTGTACTATGTGTGCCAAATCTGCAAAGTGCAGTTCGCGACGGCGATTGAGGGCGTTAAGGATTCCCTCATCCATACAATTGTTGAGAAATACTGAAATTGCGTTGTCGTCACGAGAGTCTTTTATCTTGTTTTTAACAAGGAGGAATCTGGCCCAAAAGTGACGGACTATCTCCCGAGGCTGCTGTCGCACATGCATTAGGTCACATATGTCCGGAGGGCTAGAATCGCTTGGAGAATATTGCTTGTGGTGGGTGGGTGGGCTTAAAGTCGCACCCTGACCCACTGTGGAATCCAGAGTTTGAAGAATTTCCAAGGTTACCAGCCCAGGTTCCGGAGTGTCCGGTGAATTCTCGGGCTTAATGTTCGATTTTGTGTTTGGAAGACCAGGAGTGTCCTCTCGAGGACGGGTATCCGGTTTTCAGGGGTCAGAAATACGAACGTAATTTGTTCTCAACGTAGGAGAAGAGTTATTGCCAGCTTGTTCCTCCACAACCACTACTTGATGGGTGATTAATGGAGCTTTAATCTCTCTCTAGTCGGGTTTAAGCCCGATCCGATCATAGTCAGTTGAGACCCCCAAAGTGGCAATGCGATCTAGCAGCTCGTTCAAAGACTATAGATTTGCTAGATCCATCTTGTCGGAGTATTCAGGGTTGATATGGAGGGGTTTTTCGGCGACTTGGGGGGTTGATTTCGGCTTAACGGCCGAACCGGCACCCATGGTGAAGCCGCCAAGCTGTAGGGTTTGCCCTAAAACATGGGCTCCTCCGGAAGTGATACTGTTCTTGATGACAAGATGAGCCATCGAGCCTTTCAATGACGGCACAACGGAACTCTCAATGAAAGCAAGAATTTCGGTGTCAAAACCGGCAGATCTCGGGTAGGGGTCCCAAACTGTGCGTCTAAGGATCAAGGGTAACAGGAGGCAGGGGACACGATGTTTACCCAGGTTCGGGCCCTCTTGATGGAGGTAATACCCTACTTCCTGCTTGATTGACTTTGATGAGTATATGGGTTACAAGAGTTGATCTACCTTGAGATCGTAATGACTAAACCCTAGATGTCTAGCCTGTATGATTATGATTGCCTCTACGGACTAAACTCTCATACAGAGTCAGTTTACAGAGAAAGGAATCTTCATATCCGCACGCCAAGAAGAGTCCCGTCCGGACACGAGGGGAAGTTTTCCGTCTTGTATCTTCACGGCCCATCAGTACGGCCTACGTCACATAGCCCGAACGCCCGAGGACCCCGTAATCCAGGAATCCCTCAGCCATCTAGGTCATCCTGCCGATCAAGCTCAGCCTCTCGAGGTGAGTCGTGAATTATGTCGCATGGCAGAACAACCTCTGCGCCGGACACCATGAAAAAAAGGTGTGTATCCAATTGTCCGGTTAGGTGTGGTCTACAACCCCAATAGTATGGAGTCAAGCTCCTTAACCCAGTATTTATCTGACTCCCGTAGGGAGCGCACCAGTCAGGGCTTAATGCCGCTCATTATTAGGCAATTGGCCCATTCGACTTGACCATTTGTTTGAGGATGGTACACAGAGGCATAGTCGAGTTTAATGCCTAACTTGGCACACCAGTTCTGCACCTCATCAGTTGTAAAGTTGGAGCCATTATCTGTGGTAATGTTGTGTGGGACACCATAGTGGTGTACCACACCAGATATATAATCGATCGCTGGCCCTGCTTCAGCCATTCTTACTGGTTTGGCTTCTATCCACTTAGTGAATTTTATCCACCATAACTAGCAAATATTTCTTTTTATGGCTTCCCCCTTTAAGGGGTCCAACCATATCCAGCCCCCAGACTGCAAAAGGCCAAGTAATGGGGATGGTTCTCAGGGCGGTGGGAGGCATATGAATTTGATTGGCGAAAAGCTGACATCCGACACAATGTTGGACTATGGCTTGTGCATCTGCTCGGGCTGTTGGCCAAAAAAAACCTGTTCGGAAAGCCTTCCTTACGAGAGCCCGAGCTGCGGTGTGATGGCCGCCCATACCAGCGTGTATTTTGGCTAAAAGTTGTCGGCCATCCTCTTCAGAGATGCACCTTTGGAGAACACTAGTAGTGCTTTTCTTGTACAGTTCACCTTTGTGAACTTTGTAGGCTTTAGAGTGCCAAACAATACGACGGGCCTCATTTGGATCATCGGGGAGCTCTTGCCTAATAAGGTAGGCCAGGAAGAGTTCGGTCAAAGGAGCGATGACGGCCATGATCTCATGAGCCGAAGGTGTTATTTCCATATCCGAATCCCCTATGCCATCTGTATTGAGTTCGGCTGGTAGGGGTGTCATTAGGTCTGAATTAGCGTCTTTGCTCTTGTCCTGCCATACCAAGGATGTCTTGAGCATCATTTCTACAAAGGTTTTAGGCGGGACTGGGTCACGCTTGGCGCCCATGCGAGCGAGTATGTCCGCTGCCTGATTACTATCCCGAGCAACGTGATGAAATTCGAGCCCCTCGAACCGAGTCAATATTTTTAATATGGTGTTTTGATAAGCCACCATTTTTGGATCCTTGGCATCAAATTCTCCATTTACCTGAGATATTGTGAGGTTTGAGTCTCCACGCACTTCTAGGCTTTGTAGGCCCATGGATACGACCATGCGGAGACCATGCAGTAGCGCCTCGTATTCGGCAGTGTTGTTTGAGTCCGTATACATGATTTGTAACATGTTTCAGACTGTGTCCCCTGTGGGAGGTGTCAAGATGACATAAGCCCCCAGTCCGATTGACATTTCAGAGCTGTCAAAATACATCGTCCAGTGGGAGTATGACCCGTACTCTTTATGGAGTTTGGCTTCCAACCATTCTGCGACGAAGTCAGCCAACACCTGAGATTTAATAGCTCGACGTGGTTTGTATGTTATTTCGAATGGTAGGAGCTCAATGGATAATTTGGCTATGTGGCTTGTGGCGTACTTGTTGTTTATAATATCATTAAGTGGTACTTCAGATGCCACTGTAATCGAACACTCTTGAAAGTAGTGTAGGAGCTTCCGAGATGCCATGAACACAACATAGGCATTTGACTTGCACGGTGTAAGAACTTCTGATATGTAGTAGACTAGTTTTTGGATAGGGAATTTATATCCCTCTTCCTCTCATTCAACTACGAGCACAACACTCACAACCTCGTGAGTTGCTGAGATATAAAGCAACATTGGCTTACCAACACTTCGGGCGGCTAGGACTAGGTTGCCCGCTAATAGGGTCTTTATTTCTTCTAGTCTAGCAGTGGCCACATCTGTCCATTCAAAGTTGTCTGTGCACCTTAGTAGTCTATAGAGTGGTAATGATTTTTCTCCCAGTCTGGAGATGAAGCGACTTAAGGCCGCTGCGCACCCTGCTAGCTTTTGGACGTGTTTTAGGTCGGTTGGTGTAGCCAGCTGTGAAAAAGCTCGGATTTTAGCTGGGTTTGCTTCAATTCCTCTATGGGAGACAAGAAACCCTAATAGCTTTCCGGTCGGAACACCGAAGACGCATTTTTTCGGATTGAGCCGTGTCATATGTTTGGAGGTTGTCGAACATGAGGCGAAGATCGTCCACCAGTGATTCAACGTGTTTAGTCTTGATGACTACATTGTACACATATGCCCCCACTGTCTTGCCAATTTGTTTCTCGAAGCATGTTTGAATCATGCGTTGATACGTGACGCCGGCATTTTTGAGCCCAAAGGGCATAGTGTTGAAGTAGAAAGGCCCGTACGGAGTGATAAACGCCGTTGCGGCCTGCTCGGATTCCTTCATTTTTATCTGATGGTATCCGGAGTAAGCGTCAAGGAAGCATAATGAGTCATGTCCTGCTGTTGCATCGATGATCTGATCGATGTGGGGCAGTGGAAAAGGTTCCCTAGGGCAAGCCTTGTTTAAGTTTTTAAAATCGACACAAAGGCGCTAGGATTTATCCCTCTGCGGCACCATGACCAAATTGGCTAGCCAATCCGGGTGTTAAATTTCTCTGATGAACCCGGCTTCAACTAACTTGGCCAACTCCTCTCCCATAGCTTGTCTTTTGGGTTCGGAAAATCGTTGTATTGATTGCTTGACCGGTTTGAACCCTTTGATGATGTTGAGGCTGTGTTCGGCCAACCTGCGTGGGATCCCGGGCATGTCGGAAGGATGCCAGGAGAATATATCCCAGTTTTCACATAGAAATGCGTGCAAAGTGGTTTCAACCATCAGGTCTAGCTGTGCTCCAATGGATGCCGTCTTATTAGGATCCGTCGGATGCACCTGAAATTTAATAATTTCATCTACTGGCTTGAAGGAGGTAGATTTATACCTTTTATCGAGGACCACATCATCCTTGTCCCTCGTGGATCGTAAGGTGGTCAATTCTTCGGCCACAAAGGCTTCGGATAGTGCCTCGAGGGCCAAGGATGCGGTTTTATTTTCGGCACGAAGTGCTCTGTTCGAATCACTTGTGACTGTGATTATTCCATTGGGCCGTGGCGTTTTAAGCTTCATACCCATAATGGGGTATGTCCTGAAACCGTGAGAAAGCGTCTCGCCCTAGAAGGACGTGGTATACGCTGTTGAAGGGGACAGTGTGTAATTGCGGCTCTTGTGACTTGTAGTTCTCAGGCATGCTGAATACTATGTCGAATTTGATACTTCCCAAACATCGGGCTTCCCGGCTGGGGATAATTCCTCGAAAGGTTGTATTACTATGCTCAATGCGGGTTTTATCGACCTGCATTTTTTTGAGTGTGTCCTCGTATATGAGGTTAAGCCCACTACCACCGTCCATGAGCACTTTGGTAAGGCTAAAGACGTCTACAGTTGGGTTTAATACAAGAGCGGCTGGTGTTCAGACTGATCGGGGCCGTGGTTCATCGTCAGCGGTGAAGGTAATTCCCATGTCGTTCCATGGGCTCACCGTGGTTATCTGATGGACCTCGGCGAGTTCGCGAAGTGCTCTTTTGCACCGTTTATTTGAAGAGAAGGCCTCGAAGACCGTGAGGACATTAAAATCGTCCTCCTCTAGAGTTGTGGTGGCGAGGATAACTTCGCTGCTTTTAGCTACCTGCCGGAGTACCCAACACGCTCGAAGGCTGTGAGTTGGTGTCATGCCAGGGAATGCATGTATCAGGCAGGGTTTGTCCAGAAGTTCATCAAGAACGGAACTGTGTCCCGCGAAGGGTTTATTTTTCTTGCCGACATGCTTATGATCGGATGCCCCGCTAGGGTATGTCCATTTTGCTTTAGTGGCATATTGCCCGAAGACGGAGTGTTCTAGATGGGTGTTTTGGGCCTTCCAAGTACTTTCCATTGCGCAGTACTTTTGTACTAAGTGCGACAACTCTGTGAAACTCCGTACGCAATGGCGGTTGAGGGCGTTCAAGACTCCCTCGTCCGTGCAATTGCGATGAAAGACCGGAACCGCGTCGTCATCGCATCAGTCTTTAATCTTGTTTTTAACAAGCAGGAACCTGGCCCAGCAGTAATGGACCGTCTCCTGGGGTTGCTGTTGCACGTACATTAAGTCACATATGTCAAGAGGGCCAAAGTTACTTGGAGAGTATTTCTTGTGGTGGGTGGGTGTGGTAAATTTGAATCCCGACCCAATATAGTATCCGAGAGTTCGCAAAGTCTCCGATGTTGACGACTTGTGCCCGGTAGGATCTGAGCGTTCCCCAGGCTCCGTGTCTGTCCCTCAGCTCGGAAGATGTAGAGTCCCGCCCGAAGTAAGGGTGTTCGGCTCAAAGGGTTCGGAGACCCAAACACAGCCGGTCTCCGATTCAAGAGGAGAAGTGTTTTCGTACCGTTCCTCGACGTCCGCCACCAGGTGAGTGATCGGGGAGGAATTGTCTTCCCCCTGGTCAGGTTTAGGCCTGATCCGATCATTCAACACTAAAAGCCCCAGGGCAGCAATGCGATCTAGCAACTCGTTTAAGGACGAGGTATCTGCCGGATTTGCTTTTTCGGAGTGTTCAAGGCCAATGTAGGAGTGATTCTTGGTGACCGCAGGGGACGCGGTCGGCTTAACAGCCATGCAGGTGCATATGGTGAACCCGCCGAGCTAGAGGACCTGGCCAAAAGTCAGGCTTTTCTCGGAGGTGGTGTCGTCGTTGATGACGAGATGAGCCACAGATCGCTTCTCGCAACTACACAGCGAAGCTCTCAATGCAAGCACCATTGTCGCTGTCAAAACCGGAAAATCTCAGGTAGGGGGAAACAAGGACACGATGTTTACCCAGGTTCAGGCCCTCTCGATGGAGGTAATACCCTACTTCCTTCTTGATTAATCTTAATGGATATGGAGATTACAAGAGTTGATCTACCTCGAGATCATAATGGCTAAACTCTAGGTGTCTAGCCTATGATAGTTCTGTTAGCCTCTACGGACTAAACCCTCCGGCTTATATACACACTGGAGGGGGCCTAGGGTTGTACAAAGATGACTCAAGGAGGACGGAATCATTACATCCGGACATCAATTTTGCCTTTCTACGTACATAGGAGTCCTAACCGGACATGGGGGATGATCTTCTACTTTTATTTTCACAACCCACCAGTCCAGCCCCCCTTCAGTAGTCGGACACCCGAGGACCCCCAAATCCAGGACTCCCTCCGTAGCCCCCGAACTTGCCTTCAATGATGATGTAGTATCCGGCTTCATGTCTTCGGCCTTGCAAGGTAGGTTATTCGTTATACTTCAAAATGATGACAGTTCGGTTCTGACTTTCATACCCCGCTTTGATGATTCCTTCCCGTTGTCACCTCGACTTCCACGTGTCATTACCTAGTGGATCATTAGGTTAGTGCTAATCAGCGGTTAGGTTGGCGTTTAACCGCCGACGACCACACGGGATGGCGGAAGCGCGCCGGAATTCCTGCTCTGGCGACCATTCGAGTGGCGGAGGGGCTTTACGTGACGCACAATCTCGCGTACTTCCAAGGCAGCAAGCGGTGGGGGCTAGGGTGCAAGGAAATGATGCCAACATCGAGAAGCGCGGCGCTGGAGTTTGGTGGTGCATGGACGCGGTGCTACAAAGCATGAGAAGCCCAACTGAGGGGGGGGGTGACGGTGTCCTGGACTAGGGGGTACTCGCCATATCGTCTCCCGACTAGGTGGATTGGGCCAAGGCCCCCATGGCCATTTACTCATGGGCCACCTCGGACAGCCAATGACATACATGAGGAAGATTCCACAAGACTTGGTGATCAAGACAATAACTCCTCTCCACCGACGTATTCGACTAGGACTCTTGTTATCCTAGGCCTCTGGTACATTATATAAGCCGAGGCCAAGCTAATCTATAGATCATTAGGACATTATTCATCATACCCTTAGGTTTTAGAACATAACATACGATATCGAGGAAGATCAACTCTTGTAATCTCTATATTCATCAAGATCAATCAAGCATCAAGTAGGGTATTACCTCCATTAAGAGGGCACGAACTTGGGTAAACATCGTGTCCACTTTGTCCTGTTATCCATCGATCCATGACACACAGCTTGGGATCCCCTACCCGAGATCTGCCTGTTTTGAAACTGATAATGGTGCTTTCATTGAGAGTTACGCTATGAGGTCAACGAAGGATCAGTGGCTCGTCTGTAGTTAAACTGCAACATCGACATCTTCGTCACCGGCTCAACTGGTCACCTTGAATCGACTGAGGACTACACTCCGCGTCAGATTGTCATGTTCGAACGATGACCTTCATCAACATCAACTCCGATCTCTCTCAAGATCATGGAGGAATCATCCATAGAGCTCGGGGGCTGAACATCAGCATTGTCCTCGGCCGACCATGCTGTTTTTTGGACAGCGAATTTGTATCCACCGTCACCGCCTCCTCGAGTATTGCCTTGATGATTGCTTCTCTGAAATTCTACAGAATTTAATCTATAATAACCCTGTAAAATTTCGTCGCGTTCCGATGGAGGAATCTCTGGCGATCTATAATATACCGTAGCCCTGCCGAATCTGGACGAGAATCTGGATAAGTTTGCGGCGAGGAGTCCAGCATGTGTCTCACACGTCCTTTGGAAGATCCAACCGTTCATCTGCTGTGGAATTCCTATATCTGCCAGCCCTCAAAAGTTCAGCTCGATCCGACCGTTCAATCTCCGGGAACCTTCCCATGAGTGGACACATTTTCGGATCTGTTTTCTGCGCGAATACGAATCCGACCCGAGTTCATATTTTTTCATGAACGGGATATTGGAAAACCTTTTTGAAGGAAAATTTTTCTAGGTTATTGTGCGTTGTTTTTAAACACGTACCCATAAAAATTTAAGCCTCCTCTGAGGTAATCTTCGCCATCACGCTGGTGTTAAATCAGTCCGGCAATATTGCTCCACGGCTGCCGACCTGCGCTATACATGTCGTCGCTTTGTTCAGCTGAGCTCAACTTCTTCGGATCATTATCTCGGTGGGCCGAAATAGAGTTTGTCATCGCGAAGGATAAATCATCACCAACATCGCCGCCCCACGGATCACGGAGCGGGCACCCTGGCATCACCGCACGGTCACTTCATCAAGCCAGCATTAACCGCGCCACAAGTTACGCCCTGCATCGGCATGGCCACACTGTTGCTTCTTCAAGCCGATGTCCATCATGCCGAACTGCTTCAACACCTCGGCTGACATGGCAGCTGCAATGTCTCCTTACCGACATGCTCCGTCACCTCGGCTAGACCAGGGGCTTCACCGTATCTTCATCAAACCTCCTCTGGTGACTTTGGCATCACCAGCCGACCTACTTCGACTCATCGGCTGACATGGAAGCTTCGACACCTCAGCTAGACCGGGGACTTTGCTATTTCTTCATCAACATACTCTGGTGACTTCGGCGTCACCAACCATCCAGCTTTATCATGATTAGCTGGACCAGGGCTTAGGCTCGCCACATCGACCGCGCTGTGTCGCCACTTCGTCAAGCTAAACTCCTTGCTCGGTCACTTCGGGCTCGGGCGCTGTGACCTCGGCCAGTCCAAGGACTACATCTTCATCCTGTCAAAAGCCCGAATCTCGTCAACAACACCGAGCACATTAACCAGCTAAGTCGCTTCCATGCTTAGTTATTATTGTTATTTTTAATTCTTGTTCGGTTCGACCAAGCATTATATTTATTTGTTAAAAACTTAGTTTCTCAAAAACATTGTTTGTTAAAAATATATATTTTACCCAAGTTAACTGGGGGCTCGCAAATTTACGTGAGCCATTTTATAATAAGTGTTTTCTTCTAAGTCGTTGCAAAGTCTTTTTCTACCACTCCTTTTTTGACTCAAGTATACGGTCCAATAGCCAGATGGCCTGGTCTCTCTCTAAAGCCGCTCGAGTTTTGTTCGTCAAACTGGCCTTTGAGAGGCACTCCGCCTTCGGGATAAGGAGGTTGAAGCCAAAGGCTGACCTACTTGATGTCTAGAGATCAGATGTGTCAAAGCACGACAGATGCACAAATTTATTCTAAGTCCAATTTTCGGATTGGCATCGAAAATCTTTATTTAGTTCGGACATCAAGCTTTTACATAAGTTTTTTTTGGCTTATTCGAGCTTATGGCACTTTTTAGCTATTTGTATGTTTTTTTCTTTCAGGAAGTGAGACATCCTCATGATCGAGGTGCCATGCATTATATTCAGCTCGGGAGATCTTTTTCGATCCACATCTCGGCATCTTTCCCGCTGAACTACACCTCGACGTTGACAAAATACGCGCCACATCGGGACTAGTTCCCGAGCAGTGCAATGCCAGACACCTTTAAAGCATTGGCAATATTAACGGGGGGTTGGACTACAGCCAAACCCACCAAAAGCCAAAGTACTCCGAGGAGTCTTCGGCAAAACGTTCTCGGATATTGCTTTATATGCATGAGTTTTGAATTGTGTCTTCGGTCAATAGTTGGATTGCCCGGCTCCTGTGTTTGCCTCCTACGTTCCACTCTGTTTGACTAGGTGTGCATCAATTTGACTTAAGATTTTGGCCAAGCTGGGTTGCCTAGCTCCTGTGATTACCCCAACATTCCTGATTGTTCGGCGATGAGCTAAAGGGAGCACCTCTGTGATTGTTACTTCCGGGTCATCCGTGTTAGTACCTCAGACACGGAGAAGCCGAAAGCTAGCCATATTAAAGAATATAATTGTTCAGCAACGACGGAAGTGAAAATTTAGGTTCACTAAAAACCACAGAGTTCGGGAACTTTCCCCAAACTAAATACAATATTCCCCTCCCACATTGCTCGGAGGTGAGGTTTCATGATCATGATGAGCATGAAAACCCAAAGAATGTAACTGATAGCGGGACTATTTTCTTTGGAAGATGTTTCTTACATAAAAAAGTAATATGGGATATCTCTTCGCGTACCTTTGTTTATAAAACCGTATGGACGGATTGCTTTGTTTGCCGTAAATCTTTGCCCTTATAAAGGCTTTATAAAGTAGGGCAAACACTCCCAGGCTACTGGCCGAAGAGATTGAAGCCGATGGTCGGTCAAAAAAGTTTTGTACAATGATGATCTAAGCATTAATGATGTAGAGTACTTGGATACATAGAATCATTACACATAAAACTTGCGAGTAAAGTCGATTTAGCAGCCCATCTTTTAAAGAGCAAGGGGGCACAATCTCACTTAGACAACCAAGTAGCTGACATAACGCTCTCATAATTCCCAATTTACATCGATTTCCTATCTATTAAACCCCTTGGGGCCGACCTTGGCGAGCCCAACTTTCGCTGTCTCTAGCTCCTTTAAGATATGTTTATTCTCTTTCTGAGAAGTTTGTGTTAAACACAACATATTTTTTCTGTAAAACGGATATCGATCCTTAATTCGGCGACTTGTGCCCACATTAAGGCTCGGGGGCTACTGGGCTTCACGCATATCATTTACAAATATTTAAGGGGCACCTCAATCCCCTGATCCGGTGTTGCCACCCGACCAGTAGCTCGGGGGCTATTGCATTGCATGTTCAATGCAGAAAATCCAAAGTGCTCAGTGTTCGGCTTGACCGAGTTATGGACAAGCGTGTCTTCGGACAACAATAAGTACCATCTGGGACTTATTCGGCATCAAGCTAATATATCACGATGACTTCTCATGACCCTCTCAGGCCCGTCCGCCGATCGCTATTACCTCTAATATATTACACTGCGTTTCTATTCCTATGTATGCTGCCGAGCTAGGAGTTGATCCTCAGGACGATTTCATGAATCGACCTGAGTCTCACGGGTTACTAGGATTAGCAGTTTCATGTTTTCCTTCGGGTGCATCTCGGATTTTAGGCTGACAGATACCTTGAGGGCTACTGGAAATACATCTTGTCAGCAAATAAATTTACACGCATCGGAAAAAAATCCGCAAACAATCAGCCCACGACCGAGGTGGTGCATCACCTCGGAAGCAGTTCGACATATAGCTCGGATGCAAGTGGTTGGCTCCTTAGAGGGCATTTCCGGCATTAAGCTCGGTTGAAATCCTTCAAAGTTTTCCAAAAATGAGGTAATTTATGACACCTCGGATACAGTCCGGCGTTGCGGCTCGGATACAGTCCAGCGTTAGGCCTTAGATAAAGTTCAACATTGGAGCTCGGATAGAGTCCAATGTTAGAGCTCTGATACAGTTCGGCATTGGAGCTCGACTGCCCAAGGACAACTCGGATGCAATCCGGCGTTGGAGCTCGGTCGTGAAAGGGGATACCATCAACCGGAAAAAACTTCAAACCCGAGGTGTGGCATAAAAATAACAAGGCATTGATAAAGGCCGAAGACTTAAAGGGCTCCTCGGATACCCGATGTGTGAAATCTTCAGATCTAGCTCGGCAATCCTCAATAAAAAAGATGGGAATATTTGTTGAACCAATTTTCAAGACCGACGGCCAAGGACGAAGAACAGTTTGGAAGAACAAAGGAGCGTCCCCAACTTGAAGACCGGTTCAGGGGGCTACTAACGGTGTCCTGGAGTAGGGGGTACTCACCACGTTGTCTCCCGACTAGGTAAATTGGGCCGAGGACCCCCATGTCCGTTAACTCATGGGCCACTTCGGGAAACCGATGACTGATAACCCACAAGTATAGGGGATCGCAACAGTTTTTGAGGGTAGAGTATTCAATCCAAATTTATTGATTCGACACAAGGGGAGCCAAAGAATATTCTCAACTATTAGCAGTTGAGTTGTCAATTCAACCACACTTGGATGACTTAATATCTGTAGCAAAGTATTTAGTAACAAAGTAGTATGGAAAAAACGGTAACGGTCGCAAAAGTACCAGTAGCATTTTCTGTAGCAATTGTAACAGTGGTAATGGAAAAGTAACTAAGCAAAGATCAATATGTGAAAAGCTCGTAGGCAATGGATCAGTGATGGATAATTATGCCGGATGCGATTCCTCATGCAATAGTTATAACATAGGGTGACACAGAACTAGCTCCAGTTCATTAATGTAATGTAGGCATGTATTCCGAATATAGTCATACATGCTTATAGAAAAGAACTTGCATGGAATCTTTTGTCCTATCCTCCCGTGGCAGTGGGGTCATATTGGAAACTAAGGGATATTAAGGCCTCCTTTTAATAGAGTACCGGACCAAAGCATTAACACTTAGTGAATACATGAACTCCTCAAACTACGGTCATCACCGGGAGTGGTCCCGATTATTGTCACTTCGGGGTTGCCGGATCATAACACATAGTAGGTGACTATTAACTTGCAAGATTGGATCAAGAGCTCACATATATTAATGAAAACATAATAGGTTTAGATCTGAAATCATGGTGGACACATATATTCATGAAAACATAATAGGTTCATATATGAAATGGCAGGTAAATACCACATATAGGAAGGTATGATGGACTCATATGGAATAACTTTGGGGTTTATGGAAGTGAATACACAAGCTGTATTCTCGCTTAGTACAAGTGAAGGCTAGAAAGAGACTGGGAAGCGACCAACTAGAGAGCGACAACAGTCATGAACATGCATTGAAATTAATGAACAATGAGTGCAATCATGAGTAGGATATAAATCACCATGAACATAAATATCGTGGAGGCTACGTTAATTTTGTGTCAACTACATGCCTGAACATGTGCCAAGTCAATCCACTCGAATCGTTCAAAGGAGGATACCACCCTATCATACCACAACACAACCATTTTAATAGCATGTTGGCACGCAAGCCAAACCATTATAAACTCATAGCTAACACTACAAAAAAAGACATATCCGTGACATTTTGGGCCGAACGAAACTTTTTTCTATCATACTTACTTCTATGACAATAATTGTGACAAAACACGGTATCATCATAGATGTGGTGGGGTCCTACTTCTATGACAAAAAATCATGACAAAAAATGGGCTTTTCGTCCTGGGCGGGCCGGAGACGCTGCTGCATGACATTCTTTGGGCCGTACATGATGGAAAAAACCGTGGTAGAAGCGATGGCGAGGAAAATATCGGGGTGTTCCCGGTTATGGTGGGTGGTCGGGGCCGAGCGATGCGCGTTTCTCTTGTACACGCACACGCGTGGGTGCGAGGCGTTGGGCTCTAACTGAACCCGAGCAAGGCGTTGGGCTCTAACTGAACCCGAGCGATTGCACTGCAGGCTACGCGTTACTGAACCCGAGCGATCGATCGATGGCTATTAACTGTACCCGATCGAGCAATTCCTTCGCTACTGCTGCTAACTGAAGCCGATCGATGCTGCCTCTGCATGAAC
>LR738713.1:131680236-131697044 GCA_902687465.1 Secale cereale
TAAAAATTATACAAAATTTTGCATATTTCGGTGCGGTCCAAAATCTTTTTAATCCCAAAATTTTGAGTCACATTCAAATTGATTTTAGAAATAAATGTATATCAATATAAAATCCAACAAATTTGTCCACACATAAAAATCAATGCAGTTTAAAATCTCGAAATGAAAAAAAGAAATTTTAGACTAATTGCCGGTTTGATGTGTTTTAAAAATGTACATCCCATTTCTCGGCCAACCGAATGAAGCTTTTCTCGTCTTGAAAGATTTGCAGCCAACAGGCCTGATAAAGGGACTTACTTGGCAAATCACAAAAGAACTGGGCTGTGGCCATGGACCCAGCTGTCAGCCTCTCCATGTACAGTACTCTTTCGATGGAAGTTGATCGTTGACCACATTGACCACGCCGCGCCGAGAGCACCAAGGCGGTGGACGACGGTGAGGCCTAGGAAGGGGATGACGTGGAGCCGGGGAAGACGCGACAGGGGATGCCCACACGGAGCGGAGTACGAGGGTTCACTGGTTCGGCTGCGATGTGAGGCTGCCGTCGCCGCAGAATAACAGGGGGTGTGGGTGAGTGGAGGGATGGCCTGGCCAGCGGTGGTAGTAGTATGGGGGCGGTGAGGCGTCCGCGGCAGCACAGCCGGCCACAGGGAGGCAGGAGCAGGCGGCACGACCGGCGCTGCTTTGGGCGGCTGGAGCAAGAAGACCAGAGGTTGAAGAAGCACTACGACCGTTGAATGGACATCATACAGTCACAAGAGCTAGAATCGTTCATATTGACTAAGTTGACAAAGCACTCCATTCCCGTCAACTTAGTAGGCCCACAAGTCAGCCTCCCACTATGGTGGGTCCCAACTAGCAGGGAGTCGTAGACGGAGAGGTGTACGAGGGTTAACTGGTTCTGGTGCGGTGTGGTTCGGCAGTCGGTGGAGAAGAACATGAGGAGTGGAGGGGTGGAGGGATGGCTTGGCCAACGGTGGAGTAGCGCTTCACAGCGAAGCGTGCTAAGTAGAGCTGTTAGCAGCAGGAGGCGTGAGCAGGTGCTCCCGGCGGCGCTGGAGGAAGAAGACGAGAGATTGAAGATGGATGCCGGTCGTTGGATGTAAATCCAACGGCTAACGATGTCAGAATCATTTGTTGACTAAGTTGACAATGACTTGCATTGGCTTCTGCCTATTGGCCCACATTTCAGCCTCCAAAAATGTGGCACGTATTCAACCCATTTTTTCAGAATTTCCAGTCTTTTTTTTGCGGGGTAGAATTTACAGTCCATTTGATCTTTTGTTTTTAATTACAGTCCATTAGCTGGGCTAGCTGAACAAATAATGTAGCGTCCATGCGGCCCATTTATGTTTTTCCGAAAAAATTACAGGCCATTTGCACTTTCTCGAAATACACGATTTTGCTGGGCTGATTCTAATTATAATGTTGGGGTGGGCGCAACAATGTTATCAAAAAATAAACAGGGGCTGAGCATTTTGTTATATAGACATATATACTTAGATAATAAGTGATTTATTATTACATTGGTCCTTAAATCTTACCAAGCTTTTGTACACAATCACCGGGATTTTCGTTGCCAAAACAAATCTAGGATTTTATTATTAAGAAATTATTTTTATAAGTTAACAAGATGTGGGATATTGTTTTCTTACATATGTAAGTATCTATTAAATATATGGTGACAATAACAATAATATATAATAACATACAAAATAATTTAAATATATATAATATAGTTAGAAGGGAAACATAAGTTGGACCAGGCGCTCCTATTCTTATATAGAAAAATAGAACATACATCTGTGTTTTCTACAAAAAAAACATAAATTGGGCTGCCGATGTTTCAGGAAAAATAAAACCTCAGATGGGAGGTCCATAGGCCGGTCGATACATGACGGCCCTCAAGAAAGTACAAACATGCCTATGGACCTCCCATTCGAGGTGGTGGGCTGCACATGTTAAAAAAGAAAGCCTAGACGGGGCAGCCCAAAACCCAGTTGATACTTGCTGCCCCAGTGATAATAAATGATACATGCCAGCTCCCCGGCTTTGTTGTGAATTTATCTCCTATAGTAACTACGTTGAATCACCTAAAAAATGTAACTATGTTGACAAACCCGTGGGCCCCAACGTTAGTATAGCATTAGTAGGAAGTTTTTTTTCGATGAGGCACTTGCTTGCGTACGGCCATAGACCTGGTGGGTCCCGACTGACCGCCTCTCCACGTACAGTCCTCTCCAGATTCCTCTCGTTTGTTCTGCATGTTCACAACGGCAGACAACGGCGTCGCTGCGAGCGCACAAAGGCGCAGGAGGAGATCCGACCACCTAACGAAGTGCCTTATTCATAACGAAACAACTGAACTTGCCCAGTGGCCGAGTGACACTACCCGACAGCTGTTCCGCCCGGGTTCGATTCCACCTGTGCAGAGAAAATATCTCCAAATTTTTTGCATCTGCCTTTATTGACGTGTGGATCCCAATTGTCATCTACGCACACCACGTCCTACACTTGCCAAAACTTTGTCCCTCCCTTTATTTGTTTTTCGCACACTCGACATTGTGTGCGCATTTTGAAAATAGCATATATTTTTGACTGTGCATTATATGAAGATGTGCTATGCATGAATGTTGATCAGCATGATGTTAACTGGCTAGTAGTTCCAGTTTCGACCATGAATAAAACTTCCAGCATGATGTTAACACTGTATGAAAAGGCCGTGTTAATATAAATGCTCTGCCTGTGAAAGTTGCAGTTTCTTATCTGAAACTGAACTTGGAGATTCTTATCTGAAACTGAAACCTGCAGTTTCTTCTCTGAGAATCACATTGTCTGCACTTTTATACTCCTATGAAACTACATTTTTTAAGTGCTAAAAGTAGATCTCTAGAATTCATAAAATACTTCATATGCTCAATACTTCAAATATGAAATTCAAAAGAAATTCATATCTGAAAGTACTCTCAAAATACACAACACAAAGCACAAATCATAACCTGCAAATACTAACAACCCTAAGCTTCTCCTGACAATTCACAACCTGCCCGACTATTGGTCGGGGGGGATCCCTCCTATTCCTCGGTGGCAGACAACCGCCCCGTTAGACAATGTGAACGGTGAGGGAGAGGATGGCGGGGAAGTGTCGTTGGGCCAACTTTTTTTCTCCTCTTGTAGTTGGGTTCGGTCGACGAAGACTCCACCGGCTCACTCTTTTGGCACGACACCCTCACAAACAGCACCCTGTAGATGCTCGATCCTTCTATCTCTAGTGGATGCTCCATCTGGGATCGATACTCCACAGTGAGCGTCACACATCCCACTGATGGTGGTGGATGCCAATGCTTAGATGGAGCAGGGTTGGTGTCGGTAATTTTTACTTGGCACCTCTCACTCTGCATATATGCCGGTTCCATCCGTACATGTGTGCAGTTCCACCAAAATGCAGCTGAATAACCCTGTTTGCATAGATAATGAAAAGGCGTGATTAGATTATAGTGGCACTAGTTGATGAAACATACACTAATAAACAAAAGAAAATATTACATCATACTGGAAATCGACCCAAGTCTCCCCGATACACCTTCTGCCAGTGATGAACATCAGTGTACAGCGGTAGTACAAGGAGGGGCCTTGAGACATTCAAATCTCTATTTTTGTGCAGATCAACTAAAATTAAGCACCCCAGTTTGCAGAAACGCTTAAACATTAGCAATGGGACTAGTTGATGAAACATACATTAATAAAGAGAAGCACTTTCTTTATCTACATTGAAAATGAAATGATAGAGAGGACACTCGCTCTATTTTAAGTTTTTAACTGTATTATTACTTCATTTTATCAGTGACACTAGGGTCGAGCAGGTGGCAAACGAGGTGTACCATGCGTCGCAAGGATGAAGGTCGGGGGTGCTTAGATTGGGCTGCTGAAGCTGGCTCTTTCAGTCCCTATCTTCCCCCTAATGTTTATGTGGTAACATTTGGGTTGTAATCCAAACTTGGTCGAGCTGGTGCTGCGCCCCCCTACCTGCCTAGCTTATGTGGCGAACTTGTCTCCTGCTAGTACTCAGTCCGTTCTAGTAGTAGTTGCATAACTGCCCATTTACACTGAGATGTTGTCGGATAATGGTTCTCTATGGTTGGGTTTCTTTAATGAAATCGGAGGAACCCCCTCTTTCGATATATAAAAAAAAACAGTGGCACTAGCGGTGCTAAAACATTGCCTCAAATTAATTGTGCCACTAGATTAAGGTGCAAAATAATAACACTACTGCTTTACCATGGCAGTGCCAAAACAGTAGCACAAGAGCAGGATCAACATGCAGGATCTTTGGCAAACGGTCGGACCAAAAAGGAACATACCGCGTGATGGGAACCATATCTGTAGGCAACGCCATCGTAGAAGGGATGACACTAGTCACCAACATGGATGATTCAATTCATGGGACCTTTTGGTGCAGTTCACCTAAAATGAAGCAATGTCCCATGAGCTAGCAACTTCTTCTTCTTCTTTTAAGAAAAGGGCTCCAGCCCCGGTTCCATTTCCATCAGAAAACGAAAAGAAGCAACTTATCTTAATGGGAATTTATCAAGACATGAAAAAAGTGCCATTGATTCATATTACTGGAGGCATTACATTGAAAACAACATTGGTTTAACGCGTCCTTACTTTTAACAGTGTGACTGCTACATTTTACCAGTGGCATTACATAAGAGCGGCTCGGGGCAACAAACATCAGAAGAGGATAACTGGGTTGGTCCCATTTTTGTTCGGTATATAGCCACCTTATACTGTGTGAGGCTAACAAAACTAGTGCTGGACTTACTCTGTTGACTTGTCCCCCAGTCCCCACTTTGTTTCCCTTTTCAACCAATAGATCTGTTTATATTGAGTTTGTACTGTGTTCCCTTTATTTCCCTATTAGACCTAGAGACCAGTTGGATAGCTAGTCTCGGCTACTTTCCGCCCCCATTATTTCCTCTTTCGACCAAGTCCTAGATTCAGGTAACAAATCTTCCCCCACCCCCACCCCTTTCTTCCTTGTTTGAACCAAGTAATACTAGATTCGAGTGCATGAACTAGTTTTACCTCTTAAAAGTAAAAAATTAGGTGGTTTTCGAACAGCCGATCGATTCTATCTACACGAGGGGGCCTGAGAAATAGTAAAAGATACAAATGCAGCGACATCAGGAGCTCGGTAAGTAGAGCAAGGCCGGTTTGGAAGGAAGTTATACCCGAGGGTCGCCGGGATGTCGCTAGGTGGGCGGCGGGAGGCCGGATCTGCCCACACTACGACAGCGAGGAAGAAGGGGTGGGAGGCCCTCCCTCACCAGCGATGCTTGGGAGAGAACGACAAGGCACGCTGATCGGGACGGCCCGACAGTGGGTAAGAGCCGTCACCGAGGACGACCGCGTGAACGTTGCACCTTCTCACCTTCCCCGGCGGAGAGGATCCAGCTGGATCTGTGACCAGTGGTGAGTAGAGAGAGAGTGTGGCCACCGCTGTCGTGTTTATATCTGGAGAGGACGAGACAGTGTGAAGAGAGCAACACTAGCAAGCAAGCGCGGAGGCTCCTGACTATATAGTGGAGTACTAGTTTTCTTTTGTCTACCGGACGGAGCCGGCTTGACCTCGGCAATGACTGTCGAGAAGTCTTTATGCACGTTCCCCGGAGGCGCAGTTGTCGTCATTTTGATCTGAAGCACCAGATTATAACATATAACACAAAAAATGTCACATGACAAGAAATCATAAGGCTAGTCGTAATGGCAAGTATCATACACTAGTATCATGCATATGATACAAGTGTATGATACTACATCCGTACTGCATAGTATCATATGTTAGTATCATGCAAGACTTCATTTATTGCCATGCATGAAACAAAGTAACACAACATATAATATGATACGGTATCATGATATGATACTCAACCCTCTCTTTCCTCATTTAATTCTATGCCACATCAACAAATTTGCTTAGTTGGCATGCATGATACTACCTATGATACTCCCATTACTACCAACCTAACCTCAAAGGAGACAAGATGAATCCTGATGGACAAACTAGACGAGGATCAAAGCTCAAATTAAAGATAAACTTGTAGAAACGGGGTCCGTCGATAGATGTCCTAATTAACATAGCCGGCTTGACCTAGATGGCAGCTGAGTAGTCTTCATGCATGTGCCCCCAATGACCAGCCCACCTCAGTTGTCGCTGTTTAACCCTTGCAGTGATCCGAAGCACATGACACCTAATTTTGCGAGATGACAAGAAACCTTTTTTTAGATTTCTCACCAGAACTACAGCCCTGTGCAACACATCATGCACGATATGTAGACGATAGCCAATCCAGGCATGTCTGCTGGAGTCTGATCACATGCATGGATGAACTGATCTTTCGTGTCTTGCAGGGATTGTCCAGGTACCAATGTATGTACTTCTATTAACTCACCCGACTTGCGGGGCCGGGGAGTGTGCCTATGGTCGGTTCTCAATTGCGATGGCACATGTCTATGCAAATGCAATATGACGCGCATTCCATTCGGAGAGCGGCGTGCCAGACCGACCGACCATCTGGGTTGCGACCCGAACGCGACGTACATGTTTAAAAGTTGAGGGCGGGGATTTTCCCGTGCGGTAGGCAGGCCAGTTCCGCCTAGTCGGTTCGATAGAGACGCGAGAAGATGAGGGAGTAGGCTGCTCCAAACGTAGGGCTGTGTGATTTGACAGTGAGTTACTGCTGGGCAGGTGGGGCCCGGTGATTTGACTTTCCGTTATCATTTTAACTGCCAAGCCGGATTCCTGAGCACCTCCATACAGGTGCCTCTCTTGATGCTCCCCCATGTCGAGGCTGGCTCTTGCTCGAGAGCCCACTCCTCCACTTTTTCCTTGCCTCTTTCCCCCACATATGCAAACCCTAAACCCTAAACCCCCACATATGCAAAAATGCCATGTAAAGCGGGCTTATAGCCCACTATTGTACTTGATCCTGCAGGTGCTAAGCCTGCCACTAGCTTGGTGACCCCAGGAAGAAACGGTGATAAGCGCGTGTACCTAGATGAAGCAAACTTAGCAACAAAAACTAAGCACCTATGCATTGGGGACTTGAGTTGCTAAGCCATTTAATGCCCATAGCACTCATCTAAGCACCATTTCATTGGAAGAGGTCACTCCTTGGCAGATGCAATAAATACTTCGAAGAAAGAGATAGAGAGAAGTAAACAAAAAAAATACTCTTATAGCCAACCTTATAGCTAACCTTGATGACTATGTATGACATGCCAACATCATATAGCCTAACGCACCGTGTTAAATCTCCAAGGGCGAGACCGCGCGAGCGAGGCGACGGTCGTGGTAGGCGCGACCATGATACGGGCTGCTGGCAGCCCTTGGATCTGAGATCGAACGATCACATGCTAAGTTGTTGAAAATTTGCAGAATAACCCTCCAGGATAGGATATTCACCCATAGGTCTAGAATCACGCCATGCAACCGTTCGATCTAAGATCCAAGGGCTCTTGGAAGCCCGTATCATGGGAGAATGGAAAACTTCGTATCACCTGTAATTTTGCCGACGCTTGACATGACATCGAAAGCCATTTAATTGGGCGTCGAGTAGACATGACATCTAATTGGCCCCCCATAGTACTGTGCATGAATCCATTTATCCACCAGGCAAGCCACTACCCTGCCATTCGCATGCGCCCCCCCCCCCACTCGACATTTTTACAAATGATAAACCACTCCTAGTCCCCCCGTCCTTTAACATTATGACAGTTCCACTAGTCCTAACCCTCCTCCCAAATCCATGGCGTCCCAAATCTCCATGACCGGCGGTGAGTACAAGGTTAGAACCATCACTGACGATGAGTTCGACGTCATCTACACCCGTTCTTCCGCAACGGTGAAAGAATGCCTTGCTCGCTTTAAACACATGTTCGAAAACTCAAACGATGAGTGGGTCGCTGGGCTAGATGTTGAGTACACCACTGTCCTGGGAAGCGAGAAGAAACTAAAGGAGGCAGAGAAGAAGAAGCCCACCGTGATCTAGGTTTGCGTGCATGACTTATTGTTGGTCTACCACATATGCCATGCCGACGTTGAGTGCGAGAAATTTAAGAACTTCCTCAAGGGAGGCCGAGTCAAATTTGTTACTATAGACTTTAGGAACGACAAGGAAATCCTGGGTCAGATAGGCCTCGTTGTAGGCCAGCCCTTCGATCTCCAGAAGCAGCGCCTGGTGTCCTCCTCTCAGCCTTCAATGCTGACCCTGGCATGAGCCATGGTTCATCCTATGTACGGTGAACTAAAGAAACATCCGCACACGTTGCATCGTGCATGGCAGTGGACTGTACTAGTTATAGACCACATCCACTACGCTGCAATGGATGGCTACCTTTGTTTCCATATCTACAAGGGTTGGATGAAGAGCAAGAGCCAAGTGTGCGGTTCAAGCAAAGAAGTATCGCCCAAGAGGAAGAGGGACAAGGACGAAGTCGAGGACGTGGACGAGGACTCCGAGTAAGGTGACAGTGTTGTTGCTCATGGTGGTTCTAATTTAGTGTCTACCGGATTAGCTGTTTAATTTAATTTCTGGTGTGCTTAGTTTTATTTGTGGGGTGTGTTGTGCTGAGCCCCCAACAGAACTATGTTATGGTTCTTCTCGTTATATTTCGTACATTTCATCTTTTACTTGATATAATACTACCACTCGTTTCTTGACATTATATACGTACACTATATATATGGACAATATCATATAGCCAGCAGTTTAGTTGTCAAAGAATTTCAGGGTGCTTAGTTTTGTCAAAGAATTCCAGGGTGCTTAGTTTTATTTGAGGGGTGTGTTGTGATGGACACCATTAACTTATCATTGTGAGAATCTGCTTATTTTTGTCATGTAACGTGGTCAACGGGTTTGACGTGAAAATAACAATGTCTAATGGCCTTTCTGAGCAAACATCTAACTTAACGATGGCATTTTTTAGATATCTAATTGCTTTTTTGAGTAGGCATCTCATGGATCGATGGCATTTTTGAGTAGTTGTAACTTCTAATTGCAAAACTGAGTAGTGATACACAACTAGTGGCATAAATAATAAGAACACAAGAATTAAGTAGGGCTAATTTCTTTATTTATTTATACCTTTGTGTGCGAAACAATATATGCTGCCTCTCGCCCGATTTTCTTTACAGAGGCAACATAGAACTATATGAGTGACCTGTTAAATTTTGGAATTATTCCGGGTTCGTTTGGCCTTTTTATACATTAATTGAGTTTCTTGTCATTTAATGTGCATAATTCAAATTTCAACTACAAGCACATGCTCCCGTGCACCAAAGTTGACTGAAAAATCACATGTGTGTCCTCGGGTGAATTTCTAGGTCCCATGCAAGAAATGGGAATGAAATTCAAACATCTGGGCATCGTGGTTTGGCCGAGAACATTGAGAAGCTTGGTTTTAAAATGCTTGTAAATCCAAAACACGCCTGAAAATCATGAAACTTGGCATGGTGTCATGTCATGGTACTACCATGCTGTGGTAAAACAATTGCAGAGTAGGAACAAGTTTTGGTATAAGTTTCTTGCAAACCGGAGCTTCTCTCAAGAAGGCTCGTGGTTCTGAGAGGGAACGTGTCACCTTTGTGTGCATAATTCAAATTTTAAATAGAAGCACATGCTCTAGTGTACCAAAGCTGGTTAAAAATCACATGTGTGTCCTCGGGTAAATTTCTAGGTCCCATGCCAGAAATGGGAATGAAATTCAAACATCTGGGCGTCATGGCTCGGCTGGAAACATTGAGAAATTTGGTTTTTTAATTCCTGTAAATCCGAAACACGCATGGAAATCATGAAACTTGGCTTGGTGCCATGACATGGCACCAACATGCTGTGGTAATTTTGCTGTCCGATTTGCGAAGGCGCACACATTATAATCAACAAAGTCATTTTGGAACAATTGCTCTCACGTTACAATCGAAAACACAAGTATTATTGAAACTGTGGGCGTTCTATTTACCATTTACGTGCCACCACGCATACCCTTTTTTATTAGCTAGGAGGCGCCATGCAGGGTAGCTGTTTGAGTACGGGAGGCATGCGATCGGACCCCTGCGCGTGCTTATTGGGAGGAGAGCCCTTTGACCTCCATCTGCTGTCCACCTCGCTCCCAAGGTCTCCATTAATGGCGCCCGAGCCTCTGTTTAATGGCGCGACAATGTCTCACTCGACTGAGATTTAAGAGAGAAAAAGGAAAATCTGAAGAGAAAATTTTGCACGGATCTTGATGTAAGATCCGACGGACCTATATAGCATCTACTGCGACTTATAGCAAGACTGATGAATATATATAAGGACGACGAGAGTGGATACTAATTGTCTTACATAATTAGGAAGATAATTAGAAAAGCCACATGCGGCTACGCCCGAAATACACAAGGGCAAAAGAAGAAGGAAGACACATACAACGATCTGGGTCGCTGATCTCTACTTTCTTTATGCGCTGCAGGTCGCAGAGACTAGTTCTCGCGGCGGGCGATGATCTCTTCCATCAGTTTCATGTCCTTAATACGCTGCTTGGCAGCATCCATGGATTCCTCCACCAGCCTGTTGTGTTCGATGCAGAGCATGGTATTCTCATCCATAAGTTTCTTCATGATGACGCCCGTCCTCTACAACATGGCAGCGGTCTCCTCCTCTTGCTTCGCCCTTCCGGCGATCTTCGCCCTCAGCAGGTCACGCTCACCCCGGAGCTTCGCATTGCTCTCCCCCAGTTGCCGGATGACGCCGGTAGCCTCGTCCCGCATCCTCGCCCAGCTGGAGATATGATCCATTTGGCTATGGACTATCGCATGCATGTGCCTGTAAGAGTCCTCGCCTACCCACGAGAAATTTTCCCAGGCCGTCGCGGCGCGGCGGTACGTTCCTGCTGCTTTGGCGGCGCGGTGGGACATCTCGGCTGCTTCTGTGGCGTGGCCGGACCAGTCTGCTACATGGACGACGCGGCAGGACCTCCGTGCTGCTTCGGTGGCGCAATGGGACCTCTGTGCTGCTACTACTGCGCGGCTGGACATGTCGGCTGCTTTCGCAGCGAGGCGGAACATCTCTCGTGCTTCCTCTTCCATGCTCACCTCTCCCTGGTGGAAATCTCTCTACCCAGAACTCACGCTGGCTATGGCTTGATTAACTTGATTGTTTTTTGTGGATGAGAAATGTGCAGTCATCTTATAACCGAGTACTACTAATACGCTCCTAAGTGGGAAACCGTTTAGGTTGTGATCGGTGTGAACAGGTTTGCAATTAAATATAGCGTGGTAGTAGTAGTAATTTGGAATGTGATGAGACGCGCTCAAAATTTATTAAAAGGCTAGAGGGCGGGGCAGTCTAGCTTGGTCCTTTTCACGAGAGGCGAGGGGCCTTTGTGATTTGACGTCTCATTACTGCTGGAAGGCGGGGCCTTGTGATTTGACTACTCGTATAAATGTGCCGACAACATGAGGAGGAGCCAAGAACCGTGCTGTACACTCAAGTTTTCTAGTGGAGTATGATGGAGGAGCACGAAACACGGCAGCCCAGTGCCCTATCCTCTACTCTCTACTCTTATTATATATTACTAGCAAGAGGCATTGTTCTATTGGAGATAAAGAATGATCTAATTTGCTAGTCATCTCATTTTTAGCATTGTTCTATTCATGCCTCGCAGAGAAGGTGACACGTGCGGCGAAACAACTGAAGCAAAATAAGAAACACATGAGCAAAAGAAGAAGGAGGATTATCACCCCCCAAAAAGAAGGAAGATGCACACACAATTCTGGGGCACTGCTCTCACTACATGAAGGGTTGCTGGCCGTGGAGTCGTAACTACTTCTTCATCGCCTCCACGACCTCCATCTCCTTGCGCATCTCCTCCGCCATCTTCATCATTGTGTCCATGACATGGGATTTCTCGACGCGAGCCTTCATCATCTGTTCCACGGCTGCATTACGTACCTTGACAGCAGCCGGGTGCTCGCTGCGTAGCTTCGCCAACTCCTCCTTCTGTTTCATGACGAGGGCCTGCAACACCTTCATCGAGGAACTACTATTCTAATGCAGCTTCTTCCAGCCGGCGTTCTCCTCCTTCAGCAGGTCGAGCTCATGGCAGAGCTTCGCCTTGTCCTCCTGAAGTTGCAGGATTTTGCCGGTCGCCTTCTTATCCGAGGCACTGCTCTTCTTCAGCAGCATCACCAAGCCGGCGGTCAACTCCCCCTGCTCATGGAGCTCAGCGTGCATGTCGTCGAGGCTCTCCTTCAGTAGCTCCACCAAGCCGTGGATGAACTCCTTTTGCTTATTGAGGTGCTTATTGAGCTGATCGGGCATGCCGTCGAGGGAGAAAGACTCCAGCGCCGCCAGCTCGGCATGTTCGCCTCCGCGTCTAGGGCGCTCCTTGGAGCCATCGCCTGCCCGTGAGAGATCTTTCGAGGTCTCTGAGTGGAGGCGAGCCCTCTTTTTTTCTGCAGCCATGGTTGCCACTCGCTTGTTACGAGTAGTTCTCGACCTAGAGCTCTGCACACCGGCCATGGCAAGGACGGACGAAGAAGGAGGACTTATGAGGTGGAAGGTAGAGTAATTTTTGGTTAGGTAGTTCCTCTTTTTTATAACCTATGTACTAGCACTTGTACTAAAACCTACATGGAACACGTTCAGGTTTGGTACGTACTGGTAGGTGTGAGCAGGCTTGCACTTAATTGTAGCACTAGTACTTTCGAATGTGATGGGACCAAGGTAAAAAGATTAATTGATGGTTTTTGGTTTTGAGGCCCGAAACGGCTCCCGATGAGTTTAGTGGAACATAAATTTCAAGTAGACTACACTGCTTAGATGAGTAAATATTATGTTACTGCCAAAAATTGGCACAAAATACGAAGGAGACCAATGGAAGTACTACTAGGAACCCATGATTTAACTACTCGCATGCGCGCTGTGTAGTGGTAATGTCTTTCTTACGCCCTCACATCCACTCAATTTGCATGCGCTGTATTAATTGACCATCAATGAAGTGAAGGACATTACACGCATCAAATTATCACATGGGGTTGATCTTGGTACAAAATTTCGTCCGCCCGTGTACCCGCGTGTGCGTGCGAGGGAATGAGTGCGTGCGTGGCGTGCGTGCACATCTTCGCTTCGTGCATGTACTGCCAGTGCGGCTCAGGGAGGACGAGTACATTCTTGTGGAACCTGCAGCACGTCACTATGATCAATCCACACAAGGATGTCGCGACAATGCCTCCACATGTGCCACGTGGCTTCATGAACTATAAGAGAGACACTGTGTAGCGTGCCATTGTATTTTGCACATACTCGAAGTACTAGTAAGGCACACGTGCATTGCACGCGTCAGATTTTGCAACCAAATTACAAATAAATACCACATAGTAGCATGTAAGCTCTGAGTCATATATGCCTGATGTAGACCTTCGTTTAATTCTTATAGTTCATATCATTCAAAATCAATTAGTTTTTATAATAAACCTAAGGCCTCTTTGATTCGTAGGATTTCCAAAACGCGGGAATAGGAAGAACATGGGATTAGAGTGGAATGTCGTCTTGAATCCTACAGGACAGTACGAGTGTTTGATTGTGCATAGAAAAAACACAGAATTCTTTCTAAGAGGTTTGAGTGGATGGGATGTTTCCTATGAAATCTAGTGCAAATGAATCATATGGAAAAATTCCTATGGTTTACAATCCTACGAATCAAACAACCAAGATAGGAAAACTTCCTAAGGATTAGAATCCTCCAAAATTCCTTCGAGAATCCTTTGAATCAAGGAAGCCCTTAATCTATTTTATGATTCATGGAATTGTGCGTTGTAAAGCATAAAGTAAAAACAAATAATGGCAGTTCAACTAGAAAAAAAGTTTGGGCAGTTATGATATGGAAGATTCTAGAACAAAGGAGAACCACTGTTGTTTTGAGATTTGTGCATTATGCTTAAGTTAAACCATGGAGTCTACCAGATTGTACATGTGGCAAAATCCGGTGGGGGCTAGAAGATGGTGCGAGGGGCCGAGTGGAGGGATACTATGAAGGAGTGCACAACTGCGAGATTGATATTTAGAGACAGGGGGCGAGAACGTGCGCTGTTGCATGCAGTGGCGGAGCCATGAAAAATGTCCCATGAGCTAGGGGGCCAAGCATTGCTAATCCTTTAGGAGGAGGGCCAATTCACTAACTTAAACTATTTTTACCAGCAATTGTCTAATGATCACATTCATATTAGCCTCGATATAGAGTGATGTTAGGGGGGCATGGCCCTTGCTGCCCCTGTCTTCGCCATTGTGCACGCGTCTGAGAGATGAAGCGGAAGGCATGGATGATGATAGGGGGGCGTTGGATATATAATTAATGTGGGTGTATTAGCTATATATGTAATCCTATATAGAGAGGTATAGATTGATCGATGTGGATGTAGGAAAGAAGGTGATACCTCAGTAGATATATAGATTGATCGGTTTATGTGGAAAACTATGAAAGACCTAGCTATACACACACACACACACACACACATAGAGGAACATCGATCGTTGCACATGCACGTGAGAGATAAAGAATGCCCGATATGATGGAGAGGGGGATGTGTGTGTGTGTGCCTTCATGGGAGACCGACCTAAAGAAAAAGATTGCATGTGTGCGATGGATAATGCCGACTTGTAGTGTGTGTGCATGCATGCACGAGAGAAAGTTAGTGGTACAATTATGAAGAGAAGACCAATGTGTGGGTGTAAAAGACTAGCTGAGGTCATAATCAATGTAAAGTTGAATTCAAATATTTGAATAAGAGATCATGATGTTTGAAACCCATGCATGCATGAATATAATGGAGATCTGCGCGGTGTGGTTTGGAAACGAGCATGTTGCAATGTATACACATTGAACAAGGTCAGATTGGTTTGAATCTGATATACCGATGGCAGACATCGTTTGGCCACATTGCATCTGTGCATGGACACACTATTCTAATTGGAGATGATGGGTGGCTTTCGCCTCACATATCTATATCTATACCCCTATATATATATATATATATATATATATATATAACTTTAACTTTGAAAGATGGTCGTTGAATGAGGCCAATCCGATGGTGCAGAGCTGGCAAATTTGAGCACTACTCCCGTTGGATATCATCTAGATTCCACTAGATTTTGCCACATGTATAATCTAGAAGACTCTATGGTTGAACTTAAGCATAATGCACAAACCTCAAAACACAAGCACTTCTTCTTGGTTCTAGAATCTTCCGTATCAGAATTGCCCAAATGTTTTTCTACATGATTTGTTTTTAGTTTATGGCTTACAATGCACAATTCCATGAATCTTAAAATAGATTAGCTTTTTAATAAAAACTAGATGATTTTGAATGAAATGAACTATAGGAATTAATCGAACATCTACATCATGCATATATGACTCAAAGCTTACATGCTATAATGTGGTATTTATTCATAATTTGGTTGCCAAATCTCATGTGTGCAATGCACGTGTACCTTACTAGTCTAAATGGTGTCTGTGTGTGTGTTGTGCATGTTAAACACATTGTACGTAGTATATTATACTAGTCTAAATTGTCTTTTTTTGGGTACACGTTAAGCTTGATCTCCCAAAATTTCAAGCCGCGCCTTGTTATGCCGAAATTTCAAGCTGGCGTCTCTGTCTATCGTGCAGCGAAACTCCTGCCTCTTCAACCCGCGCCTTGTTAGCCCGAAATATTTAAGATATATCTTTGTCTCGTTGTGCTCCGACAACTCCCTCCATCTCAACCCGTGCCTTGTTATTCCAAAATTTCAACGCGCGCGAAAACTCCCACCTCCTGTGAAATCCCGACACACGAAATGCCCGTGATACCCCTGAACCGAAAGAACCGCCTCAAATCGGTGGGGGTACTTTCGTAAATTACCCCACATTTTGGACAAACGCGTCCCTAAGCCATGGTTCCCCACCCCCATCCCATCCGCCCACCCATTCGTACCACGAGGCCGGAAAAACCCACGAAGCCCCACGCCCTCCTCCGTCCGCCACCCAGCCGGAGCCTCTTCCCCGACGACGTCGTCCACAGCAACACCTTGACGTCCCTCATCCACCGTACCAGATGAGGATCCGTCGTCGATCTGGTCGTCCCGCCGGTTCAGCCACCCCATCCTCCACCTCCAAGGAGCTGCCCCGACGTTCCCCTCATCTTTCACGCCACCTCCATTCCCACACCGCCATCTTCATCTGCACCACCGGAAGAGCATCGTCATGACCGTTTCCTTGGATGAAGCTGCGGCTTAATCGGAGCCACCAAAGAGGTTGTACATTAATCGCCGCATTTTCTTCTTGATTCGATCTCATGGTGCTGCCGGCGCTCGGTCTCGAGCCGACATGGCGCGGCTCCATCCATGATGTCGCTCCCTCTGTGGCGACGTCCACATAAGTAGGAGCTGCTGCTGCTTTATCTCTCACTCGCGATGCTGCTCTGCTCTTGCTCTCGGACCCCTGCCTGGTCTGCTCTTGCTCTTGCTCTTGCTCGCGCTGCTGCTCTCGCTCTTGCTCTTGCTTGGGATTGTGCTCCGATTTAGCTACACTTTAGTCGACTTAATCGACTTTTGGGTCAGTCGATTTTCAGGGGGTGGGGGGCTCGCCAGAGTTAAGGAAGAACCAGCCGCAGCGGGGAGGGGGCTCGCCGGAGAGGTACCCCACTATCTATCTTGGGGTTCAGGGTGGGGGCGGTGGTCGCCTGAGGTGGTGGGGCGGTGGCGTGGGGATCGCTGGAGAAAAAG
>LR738713.1:131699366-131712819 GCA_902687465.1 Secale cereale
CCCCCCCCCCCCCCCCCCGAGGTGCATGCTCTAACTTGGCAGGGTTAGGTTGCTCATATCGCGCATATGTTATCTTGCATTGCTATGTCATTTGCTTAGTTTAGACATGATTTGTGTGAATGCCACCTGTTTAGTGTCTAATTACCATATATGTGAATCATGCAATGCCATCTTTTTGCAAGACTTTATATATGTGAATTATGCAATGCTATCTAGTTGCAAGGTATTATATATTTCAATTATGCAATGCCATGCTGTTTAGCCAAGCGTCATATATGTGAATTATATCATGTCGTCCTTTTTTGTATTTATCATTGCTTTTGTCGACAATGTATGTATATTCAACTGCTCTTCCTGTGCATCAGCCATTTGAATTGGTGATGGAGAAATCTGGAGTGAATACAAGGTCTTCAGAGTAGACAATGCTACCTGGTGAAGCAGATATCTTGCTGGTTACAGATAGCTCTTCAGAGGAGGATTCAGATGTAGATGACTAGTCCTATTATCCCCCTGAGGTGTATGCTCAAACTTGGCAGGGTTATATTACTCATATCATGCATATGTTATATTGCAATGCTTAGTTTTTACATCATATACACGATATTGAATGCCATCTCCTTAGTTGACACATCATATATGCGATTGCCCTCTGCTCACTTCCTTAGTATATAAATCATATATTTGAATTATATCATGCCATGATGTTTACATAGACAACATGTATCTGAATTATGGCGTGCCAACCCATTTTCTAAAGACATAATGTAGTTATGTCATCTCATCCTGTTCACATAGTCATCACATTTTGAATTATGTCATTCTATCCGTGAATTATATCATACCATCATGTTTCCATCGACGGCATGTTTGTGATTTATGGCATGCCAACCACTTTAATAGACACATCGTATAGTTATACCATGTCATCCTGTTTACATAGTCATCATATTTTGAAGTATGTCATTCTATCATGTTTAGTTAGCCATCATACATGTGAAACGGTGTCATGCTATCCTGTTTAATTAGCCATCATATATGTGAAATTATGTCCTGCTATTCTGTTTGGTTAGACAACATAAATGTGAATTATTTCATGCCCTGTTTTCTTCCCTACTATCCATTGCACCTATCTATCTTACAATGTCTGTACATTCAATTACTTTTCTTGTTTATCAGCCATTTTAATTGGAGGGAGTGATGGCAGTATCTGTGGGAGTAAAAACACGGTCTTCAGAAAAGATCGTGCTACCTGTCGATGGAGATAGAACCACGGTTGTACTTGCCCAAGAACCAGACCCACCACGCATAACCTAGACTCACGCAGATTGTACCCCTACCCAGTTAGACAGAGAACCAGCTACACCCTTTCTAACCCCAACCCCGGCAGATAATAACCCAGTTCCCGTTGACACAGCACCATCTCCACCACACACCACCCAAACACGAGCAGTTAGTAAGGCAACTGCAGTGCCCAAAGCACGAGGACCACCACTCCGAACCCCAAGTCAACGCTTAAAGCAGAAGAAGAATTGTTCTGAGGTTAGGTTCCGTAGCTATGGTTCATACTACTTTGCTTTTGCATCATTGTATTTACTCATACCAACTAATTTCAAATTTGAAGGATACAATTGAAACTCCAATGGCGCAACAGGTATGTTTTAAACCTGGTTCTTTAACGTGTTTGCTGTTGTAGCCTGGCAACATAAACTAGAATGATATAGACCATACAGTGACCATACTACATAGATATATGTTTGTTTGATGTTGTTATCCTGGCCACCTTACTACTGAACTGGTTTACCAAAATGAGTTTCATATACTATGTTGTAATCTGTAATGTATTTGTTTTTTCTCCTTTAGAACACGGATAAAATATTGGAGAAGAGTACCCCGTTATGCAATGGTAAAGGAAGTAATGCAGATCAGGTTAAAGATAGTGAGACATCCCTGTCGTTCTCCAAGAAAGCTGATAAAAACTATATTGAAGACACTAAGACAACCCCAAAGTCATGTCTTGATGTAGTGTTCGAGTTACTGGCTACTACTGCTGGCACCAGCTCTTCGAACTCGCTGCTTGAATCAGTTCGTCTTCTTGAGTCTCAACTTCAAGTTGAAAGACATTGATCAGATGTTATGCAACAGGAAGTCGAAGGACTGAGGAAGTCCCTGCAGAATTCAGATGCATACTTTCTGGTGCAACAACAAGTACTAGAGGATTTAAGCGCCAAACAAGAGAAAGTTAATAAGCTTGCTAAGCATCTTGCCAGCATTATGGGTACCCAGGATATTGTTTCTTGAGCTCTGTTGAAGTGGTTTCAGTTCTGGACTTGTTTTGCTGCGGCGTTTATATGATGCTTTGTTCCCTATATTTGCACTGGTGGCGAACTTTGATGCCCAGTGGATGTAATATATGTAATATCTATGATAGCCTAGCGTAAGTTGCTTGCCTATTTATTTCCTTATTGTCTTGTTTATTTGTTTTCTTGTAGTTAGTGTAGTTCTTTTTCCATGGTTTGCTAGTGGCCGCAATAGCCTATTTTTTTAAAACTAGGCCACATTAACCATGGGCTACATATTTACTGTAGTTTACATGGGCCTCTTACGGGCCGTAGAAACAATGGGCCTTCTAAGGACCGTAGAAACAACGTGCATTCTACGGGGCATAGAAACAATGGGCCTTCTACGGGCTGCAAACACAATGGGCCGTCTACGGGCTGTATGATTGGTTGGCCAAACATGGGCCAATAACAGACCACATTATGGCTGTAAATGGGCTAGAGTTGAAATCGTCCGTTCATGAGCCGACCATAATGGGCCGTCGTTAATCGGCCATATTTGATGACGCTATGAAAATGGGCCAACGTATTAACGGGCCACAACCGGGCCGACTGTAACAATAGGCTAAATTTGGCCCACAAGCAGAAAATGATAGTAACAGTCCTAAAGTAAACAAATGCTGGAAATGAGCCCAAGAATACATGGGCCCTGAGAAGGCCAAAAGATTACATGGGCTGGGAACGGCCCAACGGAATAATGGGCCGTTAATGGGTATAAAGTGAAACAATGTTCAATATGGGCTAGTTTTATCACGGGCCATTAATGGGCCGAGGGTTACTAAGGACCTCATATGCGCCGAAAGACGTCATGGGCCATGCATGGGCCTACAGTTAAAACAGGCTGGAATTATATTGGAAGGCCCAGATGATGCTACTGGGCCTAATTCGGATAGGCCGTAAACGAGCCCTGGGTTAGCGAGCTGCAAATGGGCTATATGCGAACATGCCATTAACAGGCTTGCCGTGGGTCAGCCCGTGACCTTTTGACCAAGTAAAACGGGGCGGCCTTTTCACAGGAATGGGCCTCTGTTGGGCACTATTCAATATGGGCCATTTTTACCACGGGTCGTTAATGGGCCGAGGGTTACTAAGGGACTCATATGGGCCGAAAGACGTCATGGGCCATACATGGGCTGGAAGTTCAAACGGGCTGGAATTATATTGGATGGCCTAGTTGACGCTACTGGGTCTAATTCGGATAGGCCGTAAATGGGCCCTGGGTTAGCGGGCGGTAAATGGGCTATATGCGAACAGGCCGTTAACATGCTTACCGTGGGCCGGCCCGCCACCTTTTGACGAAGTCAAATGGGCCGACCTTTTCATAGGAATGGGCCTCTGTTGGGCCGTGCCACGTGTCGACGTATCATAGGCGCTTTGTGTCCAATGAGTGGATGACATATGTCCCAACGGTGAGCCGACACGTGTTTCCTACAGCCAATGATGATTTTACACGTGGAAAATCCCCATTGGTTGAGGCTGTTAACGGGTTATCGGATCCAAAACCGGACTCGATAGCTTAACGATGTTCCGTTATAGTGGATGCCACGTGTCGGTCACCCTTGATGAAAGCACTTATGTGATGCGTGATTTATCGTCAGGGAAGGGGACACTTCCGTGATGATAATTTTGGTAATGTCATGGAACACTTCTACGACAGCACAGGTATGACTATCTTCATTCTGTCATAAATTCGTCATGGATGTACATGCATGACAGAAAACGTGACCTACTATGACAAACACGTATCATCACGGAACTGTATTTTTTTGTAGTGTAATTAAGCATGGCATGAGCAACTATAATCTCTAATTGTCACTACAAACATGTTTCATTCATAATAGGATGAATCAGGAACGATGAACTAATCATATTTACGAAAACAAGATAGGTAGAGTTCATACCAGCTTCTCTCATCTCAATTAGTCCATCATATATCATCATTATTGCCTTTCACTCGCACGACCGAACGATGTGTATAATAATAATAGTGCACATGCATTGGACTAAGCTAGAATCTGCAAGCATCTAATACAAGGGAGAAGACAAGGTAGTATGGGCTCTTGGTTAAATCAACAATAATGCATATGAGAGCCACTCAACATTTTTATCATGGTCTACTCCTCTCAACCCCAAAAAAAAATAAGTAAAACTATTTACATGGGAAAGCTTGCCAACAAGCAAAAAAAGAACAAGAAATCTTTTTGGGTTTTCTTTTAATTACTACTACACGCATGGAAAGTAAACTAGCTAAAAGCTACAACTATTTTGTTTTTTGTTTTTCTTAAGGTTTTTCAGACACACAAGAAGAAGGCTTAGAAAATAAAATCAACTAGCATGGATAGTACAATAACAAAGTATGAGCACCGACAACTAGAATGAGTGTGTGAACATGAATGTAATGTCAGTGAGAAATACGTACTCCCCCAAGCTCTATGCCCATGGACCGAAGCTACTCTCTCCGGTGTACTGGGGAGCGTCCTCAGGGTGCCACTGGTTGGCGATCTCCTCTGGATCCCATTGATAAACAGACTGTCGATAACGGTCAAGTGGTGGTTCAGGCTCAGGCTCTGGGACCCGTGTCAGCTTCTGGTACGCACAAATGGCCTCAGGCAAGATGAGGTATGTGTTGTTCGCGCTGGTCGTGGAGGAAATCGGTGAGGCCTCTATAGTGCGAGGAAGATTGTATTTGGGCTTTTTATTCTTCTCATTCCGCTTATCCTCCGAGTTTCGGCTTGAAGAGCCCCTCAACCATCTCTTCATCATTCTCTTTCTCTAAAAAAATTCTAAAATTTTGGTGACTCAAAATAAAAGTGAACCAAACTCATCAATATTGATAGTAACTACTCCCATAAGTGCCTAGAGGCTATATCATGCATTAAAGCTACTTCGGACAATATAAATTTGATATGCAAGCTCAATAACATGGTCACCTTAGCAGCAAAAAAATTGCAATAAATAAAGCACAAGAACAAGACCATTGGAGGAGTCACACACCGAAGAACAATCCCCCAAAACAGTTTTGTGAATGGAGCTTTGAGCAAAGAGAACGAAAATTGTAGCACGATGAGCTAGAACACGGGTTTGAGCTATGGAAGGTTTTTTCTGGAGGAAGACGAAGTGAGTGGGTGCTGGAATAAGTGGAGGGGGTCCACGTGGGACCCACGAGGCAGGGGCGCGCCCTGCACCCTCGTGGTCAAATGGTCGGTCCCCCTGGTGTGTTCCCAGTGCCAGAAGTTCTTAAATATTCTACAAAAAATCATATTTCATTTTCAGGACATTTGGAGTTTATGTTCAGGGTATTTTTATTGCAAGGATAGTTCAGATAATAGTCAGACAATATTATTTTTGCTTTATTTAATCTAAATAGCAGAAAGTAGAAAGAGGGTACACAGAGTTGTGCTTTCTAACTTCATCCATCTCATGCTCATCAAAAGGAATCCACTAACAAGGTTGATCAAGTATTGTTAACAAAGTCTTTCCGAATAACATGAAACTAGAGAATTTTCGAATAACACTAGGTTACCTCAACGGGGATATGCATGTCCCCAACAATAAGAATAACATATTTCTTCTTGACGGTAGGAAGATGGAATTCAAAACCTCCAATAGTGATCGTTGAAAATTTTCCAATGGAATTGATACTTTGGACTTGCGGTTGTTTCTTCGTAAAGTGTATCGTATGCTCATTACCATTAACATGAAAACTGGCATTGCCTTTGTTGCAATCAATAACATCCCCTGCAGTATTCAAAAAGGGTCTACAAAGGATAATCGACATACTATCGTCCTCGGGAATATCGAGAATAACAAAGTTCGTTAAAATAGTAACGTTTGCAACCACAACAGGCACATCCACACAAATACCGACAGGTATAGCAGTTGATTTATTAGCCATTTGCAAAGATATTTTAGTAGGTTTCAACTTATTCAAATCAAGTCTACGATATAAAGAGAGAGGCATAACACTAACACCGGCTCCAAGATCACATAAAGCAGTTTTAACATAATTTCTTTTAATGGAGCATGGTATAGTTGGTATTCCTGGATCTCCTAGTTTCTTTGGTATTCCACCTTTAAAAGTATAATTGGCAAGCATGTTGGAAATTACAACTTCCGGTATATTTCTTTTATTTGTAACAATATCTTTCATGTACTTAGCATAAGGATTTGTTTTAAGCATATCAGTCAAACACATACGCAAAAAGATAGGTCTAATCATTTCAGCAAAGCGCTCAAAATCCTCATCATCCTTTTTCTTGGATGGTTTAGGAGGAAAAGGCATGGGTTTCTGAACCCATGGTTCTCTTTCTTTACCGTGCTTCCTACCAATGAAGTCCCTCTTATCATAACGTTGATTCTTTGATTGTGGGTTATCAAGATCAACAGCAGGTACAGTCTCTACATCATCGTCATTGCTAGGTTGAGCATCAACATGAACATCATCATTATCATTTTCACTAGGTTCATTTTCATTACCAGATTGTGTTTCAGCATCAGAAATAGAAATATCATTGGGATTCTCAGGTGTATCAACAACAGGTTCACTAGAAGCATGCAAAGTCCTATCATTTTTCTTTTTCTTCTTCTTAGAAGGACTAGGTGCATCTACATTAGTTCTCTGAAAATCTTGCTCAACTCTCTTAGGGTGGCCCTCAGGATACAAAGGTTCCTAAGTCAATCTACCCCCTCTAGTCGTAACTCTAACAACATTATCATTTTTTCCTATTATTTAATTCATTGAGAAAATCATTTTGCGCTATAAGCACTTGTTCTACCTGAGCGTTAACCATAGAATCATATTTACTAATAAGTTTAAGGTCACCTTTAAGTCTAGACATATAATCACTTAAGTGTCCAATCATATAAGCATTATGTTTCAATTGTCCACCAACATAAGCATTGAAGTTTTCTTGTTTAACAATAAAATTATCAAACTCATCCAAGCATTGGCTAGTAGACTTATTATGAGGAATATCACCATCATCAAATCTATTGAGAGAATTTACCTCTACTACCTGTGTCGGGTTATTAAGACCATGCATTTGTTGAATAGGTGGTAAATTCTTAACATCTTCAGCTTTAATACCCTTTTCTTTCATAGATTTCTCTGCATCTTGCATATCTTCAGGACTGAGGAATAGAATACCCCTTTTCTTCGGAGTTGGCTTTGGAGTTGGTTCAGGAAGTGTCCAATCATTATCATTACAGAATATTTTATTCAATAGCAATTCAGCTTGCTCAACTATTCTTTCCATGAAAACACAACCAGCACAACTATCCAGGTGGTCTCTGGAAGCATCAGTTAGTCTATTATAAAAGATATCTAGCATTTCATTTTTCTTGAGAGGGTGATCAGGCAAAGCATTAAATAATCGGAGAAGCCCTCCTCAAGCTTGTGGGAGACTCTCTTCTTCAATTTGCACAAAATTATATATTTCCCTTAAGGCAACTTGTTTCTTATGTGCGGGGAAATATTTAGCGGAGAAGTAATAAATCATATCCTAGGGACTACATGTCGTGGTTCTAAGTCTGGCACTAAGAATAGGGGGTACGTAGGAGGAGGCAAGATCCTAGCTACGATGAGATTGTACACAAGGTGTTTACGAGTTCAGGCCCTTCTCGGAGTAAGTAACAGCCCTACGTCTCAGTGCGTGGAGACGGTCGACTGGAATATGTATATGTGTGTGTGTTACAGGGGGTGCGAACCCTAGTATCGGAGGAGGTGGTGCTTATGTAGAGTGTGCCAGGACCCCAGCCTCCCCACGTTACATAGGGTTCAATGTACATAAAGGCAGGACATTACTGATAACGCATGTAATAAAGGATGATAAAGGCTATCATTACTGCGGAGTTAATGCACGACCGTTGTTGGCCTTACGGGACCTTTGACCTTCAGGGGTCGAGTGGTTTTTGTACGGTAGAGTGTCCTCATCCTTCCGAGTGGAGTTGAGTTGTCCGAATGTAGGTATGCCGCCGAGTGAATTGTCCTCTTGAGCCATATCAGTCGGCGGCTTCTGTCATCTTTGAAATTTGTTGGAACTTCTAGGGCAGTGACCTTGGGTAGGGTATCTAGGTCAGGCCTGTGACCCTTCCCTAAGTCTGTGGCGTCATTAGTAGCCCCCGAATGGATTGAGGTCTGAGTGAAGAAGATGATTGAGGTCGATTCTGATCCAAGTCCGATGCTCCTGGGGCATCTTCGTCGAATCTAGAGATCGGACCAGTCCTTCAACCTTAACTCAGTCGCCTTAATCGATTCAGAAACAGTCGAGTGAACTTTCGTGTACGGTCTCGAGCGCTGGCGGGGCGCGCGGGTTTTGGCGCGATTGGCTTCTCTGTGGCCTACGGATTTCATGGGATTTGAATTTTGGGGAAGCGCGCGGGACGGAGTGTGTCGCGGTAATCGGATCGAATTTGTTCGGGTGCCTCGATTTCCATGCCGCCTTTTTTGCCATGTATCGGGCGCGCGTCTGCTACTATATTTGACAGGATCGCTTGGGTCCACAAGTCAGTCACTCGGCCGTCGGGTTATAAAGGAGAGCCGCGACCGAGGCGAGGGCACGGTGCGCCCAATTTCTCCTTCTTCTTCCTTTGTTCCTCCGCTGCATCTCCTCCCCTCGCTTACCGCCGCTCCACCTGTGCACGGCTCGCCCCCATGGGCAAGGACAAGACGGCGGCCCTGGAGCGCTCGAAGAAGGCGGCGGCGACGGAGAAGGGGAAGAAAACCAATCGAGGGTCGACATCGAGGATTGGGCTTCCGCCTGGCTAGATCCAGGGGGATTGGATCAAGTACATGATGCAGGTGGAAGACATGGAGGAGCTGGTGGAGGAGGGGCTGATTGCCCATGTTTCTTGGAGGCTGCCGGGGGATGAGCTTGAGCCGCAGCCGCAAGAGGGCGAGTGCGTCCTCCTCGCCACCCACGCCGACCGAGGTTTCTCTCTGCCCCCGCATCCCTTCTTCCACGGTTTCTTGACTTACTACGACACCCAGCTGCATCACTTCTCCCCCAATACCATCACATATCTCGCCGCTTTTGTGTCTTTGTGTGAGAACTTCCTGAGGTGTCGACCGCACTGGGGCTTGTTCAACACATCTTCACTTGTCGTTCCCAATCGGTGAAAAAGGCAAACCCAAGTGACGAGAAGATGCACGTGATCGAAAAGTGCGGCGGCCTGGGTATTCAGACGTGGGGTAGGAGCACCTTTTCGGCCATGGTCCTTCCCGAGTCGTTCAGGGGATGGCAGTCGACTTGGTTTTACTGCAAGGACATCCCGACTCCCGGTCGGTCAACCAGACTCCCTCTGTTTACCCAAGATCGAGTCGGTCAGGCACCTCCGTTGCTTGTGAGTCGGGCTGAAAAAGTAGAGGTAGACATGCTGGTCGAGTGAGTGGTCCAGTAGGTCCGCGACGGAGTCACCGGGATGGACCTGCTGGAGGTATTCCTCAAACGGCGGATTCAGCCTCTCCAAGCTCGAGATCATCCGATGTGGATGTATTCGGGAACCAATGACACCTCTTGAGTCCACCCAGAGGAGGCCGCCGTGAAGACCGTGGAGCAGTGCCTGAATTGCATCTCCGAGAACAAGGATAATCCTCGGGGGACCACGAGAGTCCGCCCATTCGACGCAGACCACGAACCAGACAATATTTGGCTCTAATTACTGAGTGAATTTTCTGATTCTTCCTTATAGGCGTTGGCGAATCTGATTGATGTTTGATCGACCCTTTTCTTTGCAGATCTTTACTGAGATGTACTCGGTGCCCAATGGAGAGCAGATTCAGGAGGAGGCGGAGGGTGTTGGCGAAGCCTCCGACTAGAAGTCCGATGAGGAGACCGTAGAGGAGAGCGAGGATTCTAGTAGCGGCGAAGAAGTCGAGTCGCCGCCCTGCATCGATAAGCGCTCCAAGCAGACTCACGATCGAGGGAACGTGCACGCCAGGACAGGCCCCTCCAGCTCCCAGGTACAAAAGCGCACTCAGACGACCACCCCAAATCCGATTGAGAAGGCTCTGAAACAGCCCAAGGTCGCCGCTTCCAAGCCTCGGAAGGCCTTGCCCAAGATCAAAGTGGATGTTTCGATTGCTTCCACGTGAGTGATGTTCTGCTTTGCTCCCCTTTCGTTCCAGGAGTGTTATTTGTCTTTGTCGATTCACCAGTCTATTTTACCGACTGTTTTCTGAAATCTTCAGCACTGCCGCTTCCAGGACCTCTATGGATGTCGACAAGGGTCGCGACGACGAGGAGACTGCAGACATGGCCACGTCCAACGCAGGTACATTTTTTTGACAACACCTTTGCTTTCGTTCACCAGTCTGTCAGTCGACTGAATTTCCTTTTGGTCGAATGTTCCTGCAGCACTGCGTAATGTTATCGAATTGCCTGATCATGATGATGATGACGAGCGCGAGGAGGTGCCCCGGAGAGGCACGGGAAGGAGGGGTCGGAAGACGCCCTCTGGCTCGGATGCCCAACAACAAGGGGACGTGGCTCGGGCCTCGGTCTCTTTTGCTGTTCCCGTGTCGACTGACCATCCGTCTGCGTCGACTATCCAAGTCGCGGATCCTGTAGCTGCTCTGACTGCCCTGCCGCCTGTGCTTTTTGCTACCCATCACGTCCCGGAGGACCATGTGAGCGCGGCTAAGGAAGCTGTTCGTCAAGCAGGGCTGATGATGGAGCGGACGAAAGCAGCATACGAGGCTAGCATGGCTGCTTATAATGCTAGTTCGGCTCTCTGGACCAACATGTAGGTACTTCCTTTCTGACTGACTTGTTATTCTGTTGGGGTCTTCGTTCTGAAAAGTACTACTTTGTTCGTAAGATGATATGCCACCCACTGTGTGTTCTTAATCTTGTAACGTAGCTCTTGTAATCCAATCGGTCTGGCTTTGGCGATTGGACCGGTGGGGGTACGCTGAGTGCACCCACTGGGTGTACTCCCCGAGGCCATGGTCGACTGAAGTCAGTCCGCTATGGTCTTAGAACTGATTTTGTTGACTTGTTTCGAACTCTTTCCGCTCGCACAAGACGGATCCAGTCGAGTGGGAACCAGTGGGGGCACGCTGAGTGCACCCACTGGGTGTAGTCCCCGAGACGGTGGTCGACTGCTGGCAGTTGGCCATGGTCTAAGAACAAAGTGTCACTCCTTCTCTCTTTATTTTGAACTCATACATGACGGATTCGGTCGAGTGGGAACGAGTGGGGGCACGCTAAGTCCACCCACTAGGTGTAGTCCTCGAGGCTGATTTTGATTGTTTGACTCGGCGGTAGTCTTAGAACCCTGTTGTCGTGACATTTTATCGTCTGGTTTATCTTCTTTGCCGAATGCAGAAATCTTGTGAGTTTGGAGCTAAATTCGCGGACCTTGAGAAGATGCAAGTCCAACTCAATCTTGATCTGGAGCTGGCCAGGGAGCATGTGAAGAAAGTGAAATATGAAACGTCTGGTAAGAAAAGTACAGAACTCATTGACTGCATTCGAATGAGCGTGCCATGGATATCCTTAGGTTTATCTGTCTAGCACTATCTCTTGTAGATCAAATGAAGGCAACCTTGGAGCAGAGGGATCTTGACCTGGCGGCAGCGCAGCAGAAGGTGCAGGAGAAAGCTGAACTTGCCGAACAGAAGCTGGCTTCAGTCGGCAAGCTTGAAGAAGAGAACACCAAGCTGAAGGCCTCCCTTGATGAGGCCAACAAGGAGGTAACTCGACTGAAGAAGGCCAATCTTTCTCTGGATGAGAAGGTAGGGGATCTCTCGCAGAAGAAAAACGGGCTGGAGACTTATCTGGGCGACCTTGCAAAAAAGTTGTTCCTCATGCTTGAAGGTATGTTCTTTTGTCCGACTAAATCAGAGTTGTCGACTCATATTCTGACTGTTAACTCATCATGTTTTCGTCTATGTAGAATTCTTCCAGAACTTTGAGGAGGACACTGGGCGGGTCGAAACGGGTATGGATCCTGTCAATTCCCTCGTCAAGGATGAAGTTGCGATGAACGTCTTGCGACTGGAGTCTGGCCTCACCAGCGCCACTGGCTACCTTGCTCGTCTGAAGGCGGTGATGTCCCGGATCGACATTGCACTCTAGCGGGGGATGGTGCATGAGAATGACCTCAAGTCTCTGATGACTCGACTCAACGAGATCCCCGGTCGAGTGCAGGAGTGGAAGAAGTCATTCGCCCGGTGTGGCGCTGACATTGCGATGTCCCTGGTTTGCGTGCACTGCAAGGAGGTGAAGGAAGAGAGGCTGGCTGCCCTTAAGGTTGCCAACAGCAAAAAGCTCCAGTTCCAATCATTCATGGAGACCTTGCTAGAAGCTGCCACTCGTATCACCGACAGAATTGACCTGGATGAGTACGTCGCGCCTGCAAGGCCCCCTCCTCCTGAGGAGTGAACAAACTTTATGCCCCGACTCTATTTGCCTCGGAATGCCGAGTGGTTTTGTAACCGTTAAACACTAGCGGGCTCGATGCTCGAGTACTCCTACCCGAATCTTGCGGGTCTTTATCTGAACTTGATTTCCTTTGGAATATGCTTGCCTTGCTTCTGATGCCTTTTGATCTTTTTGGTTTCGAGTGGACATTGTACTTGGGGTGCAGCTCGGAAGGCCAAGGTACGTTGTATTTGTGGCGTAGCTCGGAGGGTTGAGCCACATTGTATTTGTGGCGGAGCTCGAAGACCCAAGGTACATTGTACTTGTGGCGTAGCTCGGAGGGTCGATCCGCATTGTATTTTTGGCGGAGCTCGAAGACGCAAGGCACATTATACATGAGGTGTAGCTCAGAGGGCCAAGCCGCATTGTATTTGTGGCGGAGCTCGAAGACCCAAGGTACATTGTACTTATGGCGTAGCTCGGAGTGCCACTGAGTCCCCGAGTGAGAGGGTTGCTCTTCACTTGGAGTGTTTTTGTAGCTTAGGCGATTACGGGGTCGCGGCTAAGCCCCCGAATGAGAGGGTTGCTCTTCACTCAGAGTGTTTTTGTAACTTAGGCAATTACGGGGTCACAGCTAAGCCTCCGAGTGAGAGGGTTGCTCTTCACTCGGAGTGTTTTTTGTAACTTAGGTGATTACAGGGTTGCAGCTAAGCCCCCGAGTGAGAGGGTTGCTCTACCCTCGGAGTGTTTTTG
>LR738713.1:131712974-131738162 GCA_902687465.1 Secale cereale
GGAATGTTTTTTGTAACTTAGGCGGTTATGGGGTCGCAGCTAAGCCCCCGAGTGAGAGGGTTTCTCTTCACTCGGAGTGTTTTTGTAACTTAGGTTATTACGGGGTCGCAGCTGAGCCCCCGAGTGAGAGGGTTGCTCTTCACTCGGAGTGTTTTTAGTAACTTAGGCGATTACGGGGTCGCAGCTAAGCCCCCGAGTGTGAGGGTTTCTCTTCACTCGTAGTGTTTTTGTAACTTAGGTGAATCGGATTCGCAGCTAAGCCCACCCACAGGGAGATTTGAGAACATGTGCCTTTGGGCCAGGAGTCATTACGGAACTGTCGCAACCTTGTCTTTGAAAAACAAACTAGAGGATTCTTATTACAACTCGACTGGTTGAGTGCCCTAAGTGTGAAAGCGGCGGAGCAGATCCGCATTCCATGAGCGAGGCTCATCTTTTTTATTGGCTATGTTGTAGATGTGGTATGCCCCATTGTGCAGTTCTTTGGTGATGATGAACGGGCCTTCTCAGGCTGGAGCAAGCTTGTGAGGTCGTTTTTGACATACTCAGAGTACAAGATCTCCTTCCTGGAATGCCCGGCCTCGAACATTGCGGGCATGGAATTGACGCAAGTCCTGCTGGTATATGGTCGAGCAGATCAGGGCCATCTCGCATTCATCTTCTAGGAGGTCGACTGCATCTTGACGAACTTGTTCTGCTTCTGCTTCTGAGAAGAGCTCCACCCGAGGGGCGTTGTGCAGCAAATCACTCGGCAGTATGGCCTCGGCACCATAAACCATGAACAAGGGGGTCCGATCAGTCGACCGGTTCGGGGTTGTCCTCAGCCCCCATAGGAAAGATGGACGTTCAGTCACCCAAGCACCAGCAGCTTCTTTGAGATCGCGCATCAGCCGCAGTTTCAGACCTTGAAGGATCAAACCGTTTGCTCTTCATGCTTGTCCATGCAACTGTGGATGTGCTACAGACGCGTAGTCGACCCGAGTACCTTGGGAGGAACAGAATGCTCTGAATTCGTCTGAGTCAAAGTTGGAGCCATTATCTATGATGATGCTGTGGGGGACTCCATATCTGAATATCAACTCTCTGATGAAGCTGATGGCGGTCCTCGAGCCGAGGTTCTTGATGGGCTTCGCCTCGATCCATTTGGTAAACTTGTCGACTGCTACGAGCAGGTGAGTGAAGCCACTCCTGCATGTCTTGAAGGGCCCGACCATGTCCAATTCCCAAACGGCAAATGGCTAAACCAACGGGATAGTCTTCAAGGCAGACACGGGTTTGTGAGACATGTTGGAGTAGAACTGACAGCCCTCGCATTTGTCGACGATATCTTTCGCCATCTTGTCCGCTCGGGGCCAGTAAAATCCGGCTCGGTATGCCTTGCCATGATGTTCCGAGAGGAAGCATGGTGGCCACAGGTTCCCGAGTGAATCTCATTCAGGATCATTCGACCTTTTTCAGGGGTGATGCAGCGCTAAGCGACTCCTGTGACACTTTCTTTGTAGAGCTAACCCTGTATCACTGTGAAGGCTTTGGATCGACGGATGATCTGACGCGCTTCATCCTCATCCTCTGGGAGTTCTTGCCTAAGCAAGTACGCTATGTACGACACTGTCCAGTCGGGTGTGATCACCAGGACTTCCATGATTAGGTCAACCATGGCTACGACATCAATTTCAGTCGGATCGGACGCACTTGTCGGTTGTGGGGGCACTTTTGTGAAGGGGTCTTCTTTGACTGACGGGGTGTGTAGATGCATCAAGAACACATTCTTGGTTATAGGTTTCCGAGTGGATCCTATCTTCGCGAGATCGTCAGCAAGGTGGTTCTTGATTCTGGGCACGTGGTGGAGCTCTAAACCTTCAAACTTCTTCTCTAGCATCCATACAACACTGCAATAACTGGTCATTGCTGGGCTCCTGACGTCCCATTCCTTCATTACATGATTGACCACTAAGTCTGAGTCGCCGTATACCATTAGGCGATGGACGCGGAGTGAGATGGCCATACGCAACCCGTACAAAAGCGCCTCATATTCAGCTTCGTTGTTCGAAGAATCAGAGTGAATTTGCAGGACATAACTGAGCTTGCCGCCTCTGGGGGACACCAAGACCACACCTGCATCAGATGTTCAGCATCTTGGATCCATCAAAGAACATGGTCCAATAATCCAACTGGATCTGAGTCGGTTGCTCCTGTTTGACCCACTCGGCAACAAAATCCGCTATCGCCTGAGACTTGATAACTTTCTTTGCTTCAAACTTGATATCCAACAGAAGGAGTTCAATCGCCCATTTAGCCACTCGACCGGTTGCATCCCGATTGTTCAGAATTTCAGATAACGGAGCGTCGGTGACAACTAAAATTGAATGATCTGAGAAGTAATGTGCAACTTTCTTGGTGGTCAAGTAGATCCCATACACAAGTTTCTGATAATGCGGGTATCTCTGCTTGGAGGGAGTCAAGACTTCGGAAATGTAATAGACTGGTCATTGGACTTTGTAGGCTTTGCCTTCTTCTTCCCGCTCGACCGTGAGTACAGTGGTGACAACTTCTCCAGTGGCTGCGATGTACAATAAAAGAGGCTCTTTGCTGACTGGGGCAGCAAGCACCGGCTGGGTGGAAAGCAGGGCTTTGAGTTCCTCGAACGCTGCTTCAGCTTTAGCATTCCACTCGAACTTTTCAGACTTCTTCATTAGTCGGTAGAGAGGTAATGCCTTCTCACCGAGACGATAGATGAATCGACTCAATGCGGCCAAACAACCAGTAAGCTTCTGAACGTCGTGTATACGCACATGGCGTTTCATTCGGAGGATGGCGCTGACTTTTTCTGGGTTAGTATCGATTCCTCGTTCGGAAACGAGGAAACCGAGTAACTTGCTGCCCGGAACTCCCAATGTAAACTTTGACGGGTTGAGCTTGATATTATAGCTTCTCGGGTTTGCGAATGTTTCAGTGAGGTCAGTCAGTAGGTCGGAACCTTTACGTGACTTGACCACGATGTCATCCATGTATGCTTCCACGTTCTGACTGATCTGCTTCAGCAGACACTTTTGAATCATGCGCATGAAAGTCACGCCGGCATTCTTGAGACCAAAAGGCATGGTAACATAACAAAAACACCCGAATGGGGTGATGAAGGTTGTCTTTATTTTGTCGGGTCCAAACCATCGGATCTGATGGTACCCGGAATATGCATCCAGAAAAGACAAACGCTCACACCCCGCAGTCGAGTCGACTGATCGATGCGAGGGAGAGGGAAATGATCTTTCGGGCAGGCCTGGTTGATATGTTTCAAATCGATGCACATGCGGAGCAACTTGTCCTTCTTGGGGACCATAACTACATTGGCGAGCCACTCGAAGTGGTAAATCTCACGGATGAACTCAGTTGCCAGAAGCCGAGCCACCTCCTCGCCAATTGCTTTCCTCTTATCTGCAGCAAACCGACAGAGATGTTCCTTCACATGTTTCACTTTTGGGTCGACTCGCAAATGGTGCTCAGCCAGTCCCCTGGGTACACCTGGCATTTCGGATGGTTTCCATGCGAAGATGTCCCAGTTCTCATAGAGGAACTGTATGAGTGCTTCTTCCTATTTGCTGTCGAGTGTGGTTGATATGTGAGTCGGAGCTGCATTGGAGTCGGCGGGATGAATATGCACAGGATTCGTCTCCCCTGCTGACTGGAACACTGACTCGGAAGCAGGCTTCTTAGCACGCAACAAATCACTCGAGTCCGCATTCTTCTGGTATTCTTCCATTTCTACTACTGCCATCTGCTCGTCAGCAATTTTTGAGCCTTTCTGGAAGCACTCTTCTGCTTTCTGCCGATCTCCAGTGATAGTGATCACGCCTTTGGGTCCTGGCATCTTCAATTTGAGGTACACATAACACGGTCGAGCCATGATACGGGCATAGGCGGGCCTGCCCAAAATCGCATGTTAAGCACTGTGGAAGTCCACCACCTCAAATGTCAACTTTTCTTTGCGGTAGTGCGTCGAATCGCCGAAAACCACATCGAGGGTGGTCTGACCAAGTGAGTCGGCCTTCTTTCCGGGGATGACCCCGTGAAATATCATGTTGCTCTCACTCAGCTTGGACATCGGAATGCTCATCCCCCCGGAGGGTTTCAGCGTACATGATATTCAGACCACTGCCGCCATACATCAGGACTTTAGTCAATCGCGTACCATCGACAACTGGGTCGACCACCAACGCTTGCCGCCCGGGGGTAGAAATGTGTGCGGGGTGGTCTGATTGGTCGAATGTAATGGGAGTCTTAGACCACTTTAGGTACGTCGTTGTTGCCCGAGCAACCATGTTGACTTCTATGTTGATAACTTTCAGTCGACTCTTGCTTTCAACATCAGCAAAAATCATCAGGGTGGAGTTGATCTGGCGGTAACCTCCGTCCCCTTCCTTGTCCTCGGTCTCTTTGGACTCTTTCTCCTTCTCAGCAGGCTGGTCCTTCTGGAAGTTCTGAATCAGGAGTCGACATTGTCGAGTGGTGTGTTTGGGGTAAACCAATGTCCCCCCTTCATACTTCTTCGTGTGAATAGGGCACGGTAAATCAAGCATGTCATTCCCTGCTTGGTCTTTGACTTTCTTGGGGATCCAAGGACCTTTAGGTTTCCCTTTACCTTTCCCCTGGGTAACAACTGCAGCCTGTCCTGGAACTATAGGATCCGCTTTACGCTTTGGCTTTCGATTGGAATTCTGATCATCTTGGTCGAGTGGTTTCTTACCACTATGGAGTCGATCTGCTTGTTCTCCATTAGCATACCAACCGGCTATCTCCATCATCCGAGTTAAAGACATGTCTCCTATCCGACCGAACTTAAGGTTGAGCTCTCTGTACCGTACGCCCTCCTTGAAGGCGCAAACTGCCTGATACTCGGACACGTTCTCCACCGTATGATGCAGAGTGGTCCACCTCTAGATGTAATCCCTCAAGGTCTCATTCGGTTTCTGAACGCAATGCTGTAACTCTGCCAGTCCGGCGGGCCGCTTGCAGGTGCCCTCGAAAGTTGTGACAAACACTCGGGCCAACTCCTCCCAGCTGAAAATGCTCCCAGGGGCCAACTGATTTAGCCAAGCTCCGGCCGAGCCACCCAACATCAGGGGGAGGTGTTTCATAGCCACATCATCATTGCCACCACCAATCTGCATAGCTACTCGGTAATCTTCCAGCCAAGTGTCTGGCTTTGACTCGCCGGTGAACTTACTCACTCCCGTTGCCAATATGAAGTTGGGGGGAATCTCGGCGGCCCTGATGGCATTGCTGAAACAATCAGGCCCAGAAACAGACGCTCTGCTGCCACTCGGACGGTCTCTGCCTTGTCCTTCTCTGTACGCTCGGTTCCTGTCAACCAGGCCTTGCACGAGAATCAATCTCGCATCAAAGCCGGGTCTTCGGGGATCCGTGGGGATCCTTCGCTCGTCATCACGCTGACGCCTGCTGTCATGTCACCAGGGCGAGCATGATCCGCTTCCCAGGGGAGGCGTAGGCACTTGGCGGCGATCGTTTTGACCGAGTCAATAGTCGTACTGATCATCGTTCCGATCCAAGTGTTCCTCTTGACGGGGCCCACGACCCTCACGCCGCGGAGGCGAATTTGGGCTATGGGCCGACCAGATGGTGTCCACCGCCACTGATCTGTTGCGAATCCTCTTGTGCGATTGGGAAACGGTCACATTCTGCTCTCCAGCTGTCCAGAGCAGCGCCCGAATCTACTGCAAACCTCTTCCAGCCTCTGACTGAGATGGCTGGATCGAATCTGTGATGCGGGCCGCAGCTGCGAGGTTCTGAATCGGTGTTCGGAGTACTTGGGGTTCGCGCGGGAACGACTGCCACGACCGTCGACTGGATTCAGGAATCAATCGACATGCTCGATCGTCGAGCGAACACTGAAGGTTTTCCAGCCGTGCGCGCTCGGCTACGGTGGCGAGGCGCATGGCCTCCAGAGCTCGAGCTTCTGGAGTATCCCCCAAGATTGGTGTGTAGAGTGCATATTCGTTGCGGCGGAAGAGCTCTTCCCTTTGCTCGGCAATGAGGGGCTCGGGTATGCACCCATCGTGGTCGTATGACTGACCATCGTTGCTGCTGTCAATCCCGCCGCGAGGGTACCTCGGTGGACTGCGCCACGAGTCGACCATGACGACCTCTGCTGTGGGGTCACTTCTCATGCACTCAGAAAGCATGTCTACGGAACCAGTCGACCGGCCCGTAGTGGTATTCATCGGGCTAGATGGCCACGACTTGGGGGGTGGCCGTTTGGGGGGCCACCGCGTGCTTCACCCACCGATGGAGCCGCGTCCGACCGGATCGCTTGCGGCGGTGACCAGTGGGGACGACAGACGACGAAGGAGATGACCGATACTGAGTCGACGGCTGGCGGAGAAGGATGTTGCACGCACTAACGCAGAAGTGCGCTGCTCCGCGGGCGGGCAGTGCCTCGACGTCGAGGAGGGCCTCCTGGAGCCAAGCGGAGTCGTCGACGATGAAGATGAGTGCGCCGAGTCGGATCTGGCGGCCTAACGCTAGACCGCCACCGGGAACCATGACGATGGAGATCGGGGAAAAACTTGCACCCTCACCGGAAGTCGCTAAGACACCGGCCCCACGGTGGGCGCCAACTGTTGTGGTTCTAAATCTGACAGTAAGAATAGGGGGTACGTAGGAGGAGGCAAGATCCTAGCTACTGTGAGAGTGTACACAAGGTGTTTACGAGTTCAGGCCCTTCTTGGAGGAAGTAACAGCCCTACGTCTTGGTGCCCGGAGGTGGTCGACTGGAATATGTATATGTGTGTGTGTTATAGGGGGTGCAAACCCTTGTACCGGAGGAGGGGTGGCTTATATAGAGTGCGCCAGGACCCCAGCCTCCCCACGTTACAGAGGGTTCAATGTACATAAAGGTAGGACATTACTGATAACTCCTGTAATAAAGGATGATGAAGGATATCATTACTGCGGAGTGCATGCACGACCGTTGCTGGCCTTACGGGACCTTTGACCTTCGGGGGTCGATTGGTTTTTGTACGGTCGAGTGTCCTCATCTTTCGAAGTGGAGTTGAGTTGTCCGAGTGTAGGTATGCCGTCGAGTGAATTGTCCTACTGAGCCATATCAGTCGGTGGCTTCTGTCATCTTTGAAATGTCTTTATCTTCTTGGGAAGTGACCTTGGGTAGGGTCTCTAGGTCAGGCCTGTGACCCTACCCTAGGTCTGTGGCGTCATCACTACACACACAACCAGGAGAAAGAGAATTAAACCATGTTTTAGCATCACTCTTTAATGAGAATGGAAATAACTTAAGGATATAGTAGTAATGAATTTTTTCCTCATGAGTGAATAGGGTGGCTATATCATTCAATTTAGTAAGATGTGCCACGACAGTTTCAGATTCATAGCCATAAAAAGGATCAGATTCAACCAAAGTAATTAACTCAGGATCGACAGAGAAATCATAATCTTTATCAGAAATACAGATAGGTGAGGTAGCAAAAGCAGGGTCATATTTCATTCTAGCATTCAAAGACTTTTCTTTCAACTTAGCTAACAGTTTCTTAAGATCACATCTATTTCTGCAAGCAAAAAGGTCTCTAGCAGTTTCTTCATCCATAACATAACCCACAGGCACATCAGGCAATTCATATCTAGGGGTGAATCTTCATCATCTCTTTCATCAATATTGTCTGTTTCAATAATTTCATTCTCTCTAACCCTAGCAAGTTGTTCATCAAGGAGTTCACCTAATGGCACAGTTTTATCAAGCATAGAAGTAGTTTCATCATAAGCATCATTCATAGCAGAAGTGGCATCATCAATAACATGCGACATATCAGAATCAATAGCACGTGTAGGTGTCGCAAATTTACTCATAACAGAGGGTGAATCAAGTGCAGAGCTAGATGGCAGTTCCTTACCTCCCCTCATAGTTGAGGGAAAATTCTTGGTTCTTTCATCTTTCAAGTTCTTCATAGTAATCAACAGATATAAATCGCAAGTGACTCAAAGAATAGAGCTATGCTCCCCAGCAACGGCGCCAGAAAAAGGTCTTGATAACCCACAAGTACAGGGGATCGCAACAGTTTTCAAGGTTAGAGTATTCAACCCAAATTTATTGATTCGACAAAAGGGGAGCCAAAGAATATTATCAAGTATTAGCAGTTGAGTTGTCAATTCAACCACACCTAGAAGACTTAATATCTGTAGCAAAGTATTTAGTAGCAAAGTAGTATGGAAATAATGATAACGGTAGCAAAAGTAACAGTGGCAGTTTTTGTAGCAATTGTAACAGTGGTAACGGAAAAGTAACTAAGAAAAGATCAATATGTGAAAAGCTCGTAGGCAATGAATCGGTGATGGATAATTATGTCGGATGCGATTCCTCATGCAATAGTTATAACATAGGGCGACACAGAACTAGCTCCAGTTCATCAATGCAATGTAGGCATGTATTCCGAATATAGTCATACATGCTTATAGAAAAGAACTTGCATGACATCTTTTGTCCCAGCCTCCCGTGGTAGCGGGGTCCTATTGGAAACTAAGGGATGTTAAGGCCTCCTTTTAATAGAGTTCCGGACCAAATCATTAACACTTAGTGAATACATGAACTCCTCAAACTACGGTCATCACCGGGAGTGGTCCCGATTATTGCCACTTCGGGGTTGCCGAATCATAACACATCGTAGGTGATTATTGACTTGCAAGATAGGATCAAGAACTCACATATATTCATGAAAACATAATAGGTTCAGATTTGAAATCATGGCAATCGGGCCCTAGTGACAAGCATTAAGCATGGCAAAGTCATATCAACATCAATCTTAGAAGATAATGGATACTACGGATCAAACCCTAACAAAACTAACTTGATTACATGATAAATCTCATCCAACCCATCACCGTCCAGCAAGCCTACGATGGGATTACTCACGCACGGCGGTGAGCATCATGAAATTGGTGATGGAGGAAGGTTGATGATGACGACGCCGATGATCTCCACTCTCCGGAGCCCCGAACGGGCTCCAGATCAGCCCTCAGAGAGAGTTTAGGGATTGGCGGCGGCTCCGTATCATAAAACGCGATGAATCCTTCTCTCTAATTTTTTTCTCCCCGAAAATGAATATATGGAGTTGGAGTCGAGGTCGGTGGAGCCTTAGGGGGCCCACAAGACAGGGGGCGCGCCCCCACCCTCGTGGATAGGGTGTCGGCCCCTTGGTCTTGATTTTTTCGCCAGTATTTTTTATATATTCCAAAAATATTCTCCGTTGATTTTCAGGTCATTCCGAGAACTTTTATTTCTGCACAAAAATAACACCATGGCAATTCTGCTGAAAAGAGCGTTAGTCCGGGTTAGTTCCATTCAAATAATGCAAGTTAGAGTCCAAAACAAGGGCAAAAGTGTTTGGAAAAGTAGATACGTTGGAGACGTATCAACTCCCCCAAGCTTAAACCTTTGCTTGTCCTGAAGCAATTCAGTTGACAAACTAAAAGTGACAAAGAAAATCTTTTACAAACTCTGTTTGCTCTTGTTGTTGCAAATATGTAAAGCCAGCATTCAAGTTTTCAGCCAAGATTATGAACTAACCACATTCACAATAACTTTCAGGTCTCATGTTTACTCATATCAAGGGCATAGTCAACTAGCGAGCAATAATAATAAACCACGGATGACAACACTTTCTGAAAACAATCATAATATGATATAACAAGATGGTATCCCCCTAGCCCTTTTTGACACCGCAAAACATAAATGCAGAGCACCTCTGAAGATCAAGGACTGACTAGACATTGTAATTCATGGTAAAAGAGATCCAGTCATAGTCATACTCAATGTAAATTAATAGCAATGCATGCAAACGACAGCGGTGCTCTCCAACTGGTGCTTTTTAATAAGAGGATGATGACTCAACATAAAAGAAAATAGATAGGCCCTTCGCAGAGGGAAGCAGGGATTTGTAGAGGTGACAAAGCTTGAGTTTTGAAATAGAGATAAATAATATATTGAGCGTTATACTTTCATTGTCAACATAACAACCAAGAGATCTCGATATCTTCCATGCTACACACATTATAGCCGGTTCCCAAACAGAATGGTAAAGTTTATACCCCCCCACCACCAACAAGCACTCCATGGCTGACCCGAAACAATGGGTACCGTCCATACCAACAACAGCCCTGGGGGAGTTTTGTTTAATTATTTTGATTTGATTTAAGCATGGGACTGGGCATCCCGGTTACCGGCCATTTTCTCGTGAATGATGAGCGGAGTCCACTCATCGTGAGAATAACCCACCTAGCATGGAAGATATAGACAACCCTAGTTGATACATGAGTTGTTCGAGCATACAAAACATAATTTCATTTGAAGGTTTAGAGTTTGGCACATACAAATTTACTTGGAACGGCAGGTAAATACCGCATATAGGAAGGTATGGTGGACTCATATGGGATAACTTTGGGGTTTATGAAAGTGGATGCACAAGTAGTATTCCCGCTTAGTACAAGTGAAGGCTAGAAAGAGACTGGAAAGCGACCAGCAAGAGAGTGACAACAGTCATGAACATGCTTTAAGATTAATCAACAATGAGTGCAAGCATGAGTAGGATATAAATCACCATGAACATAAATATCGTGGAGGATATGTTGATTTTGTTTCAACAACATGCGTGAACATGTGCCAAGTCAAACCACTTGAATCGTTCAAAGGAGGATACCACCCTATCATACCACATCACAACCATTTTAATAGTATGTTGGCACACAAGGTAAACCATTATAAACTCCCAGCTACTTAAGCATGGCATGAGCAACTATGATCTCTAATTGTCATTGCAAGCATGTTTCATTCATTATAGACTGAATCAGGAAAGATGAACTATTCATATTTACAAAAACAAGATAGGTCGAGTTCATATCAGCTTCTCCCATGTCAATGAGTCCATCATACATCGTCATTATTGCCTTTCACTCGCACGACCGAACGGTGTGAATAATAATAATAGTGCACGTGCATTGGACTAAGCTGGAATCTGCAAGCATTTAATACAAGGGAGAAGACAAGGTAATATGTCTTTTGGTTAAATCAACAGTAATGCATATGAGAGTCGCTAAACATTTCCATCATGGTCTTCTCCTCTAAACCCCCAAATAAAAGAAAAGAAAAAAAAATTTACACGGGAAAGCTCCCAACAAGCAAAAGAAGAACGAGAAATATTTTTGGGTTTTATTTTAATTACTACTACTACACGCATGGAAAGTAAACTAGCTAAAGGCTACAACTAATTTTTTTCTTCAGGTTTTTCTGACACACAAGAAGAAGGCTTAGAAAAGAAAACAAGCTTAGCATGGATAATACAATGAAAAGTATGAGCACCGACAACTAGAATGAGTGTGTGGACATGAATGTAGTGTCGGTGAGAAATACGTACTCCCCCAAGCTTAGGCTTTTGTCCTAAGTTGGTCTATGGTCACAGATCAAAGCTACTCTCTCCGGTGTTCGGAGGAGTGTCCTCTGGGTGCTACTGGTTGGCAATCTCCTCCGGATCCCGCTGATAAACTGATTGCCGATAAGGGTCAAGTGGTGGTTCTGGCACAGGTTCTGGAACTTGTGCCAGGCTCGAGTACGCATAAACGGCATCTGGCAAGGTGAGGTACATGCCTGAAAGTAAATCAAACAAAGAGGGTGCAGGCAAGGTAATAATCTCGCAGTACTTTTTATCAAACATACATTTATACTTAAGCAACCTCTTCTTATCTTTAACAATAAAATCATGTGCTATCATACTCTTATAATTTAGAAAAGCAGGGGCCAACAACTTCTCCTCCTTCTCATGATTCCTAATAGGTATCCTAAAGTGTTCAGCAAGGCGTGAAGCAAAGATACCTCCGAAGATGGGGCCCTTTGTACGATTCAGACTTAATCGTTTAGCAATAACGGTGCCTAAGCTAAAAGTGGTATCTCGGAACAAAGCATGGCGCAAAATGACAATATCAGGGGCACTAAGATTTCTACCGTTCCCATGACCAATTAAGCATCTACTAGCAAATATCACAAAGTAGCATAGAACAGGAAAATGTATACTCGTGATTCTTGCCTCTGAAACTTTCCTCGATTCCCCTACAGCGATTGCATCAATAAACCCCTCCACATCTTTACGATGTGGTTCCTCTAAGCTACCCGCAAAGAGTATCTTACAGACTTGACAAAATTCATATAGTGACATCTCCCTAAGCTCATCATATAAGTGAAACTCCACTGAAGGTGGTGATTTCTAAGCATGGAAATAAAACAAATTGCACAAAAATATTAGTGAGTAAGAGATACTATTCGCGCTGGTCACAGAGGAAGCTGGTGAGGCCTGCATTCTCATCCAAGTAATAAAATTCTTTATAAATCCTAGTGGCTCTCAAGAACTCATCACAAGGCCATTCACACGACCGAACTTCCGCAGTGCGAGGAATATTGTATTTGGGCTTTTTATTCTCCTCCTTCTTCTTATCCTCTCAGCTTTGGCTCGAAGAGCCTCTCAACAATATCCTCAACATTTTCTTCCTCTGAAAAATTTCTGAAATTTTTAGTAACTCAAAATAAAAGTGAACCAAACTCAACAAGATTGATAGTAACTACTCCCACAAGTGCCTAGAGACTATATCATGCATTAAAACTACTTTTGACCACATAAATTTGACATGCAAGCTCAAGAACAGGGTCACCTAAGCAGCAAAAATTGGCAATAAATAAAGCACAAAAACAAAAACAAATTGGACCATTGGAGGAGTCATATACTGAAGAACAATCTCCCCCAAATAGTTTTGTGAATGAAGCTTTGAGCAAGGAGATCGAAAAATGGCAGCAAGATGAGCTAGAACATGGGTTTGAGCTATGGGAGGATTTTTTCTAGAGGAAGATGAAGTGTGTGGGTGCTGGAATAAGTGGAGGGGTCCACGTGGGGCCCACGAGGCAGGGGGCGCATCCAAGGGGGTGGGCGCACCTGATAACCCTCAACCGTAAGGGATCGAGATAGTCTTCGCGGGTAAGAATAACCCAATTTATTGATTCGACACACGGGGAGCCAAAGAGTATTTATAAGCTTTGACAGTTGAGTTGTCAATTCAACCGCACCTGAAATATACTTACTTGCAACAAAAGATAAGTGGTAACGGTGATATGGTAGTGATGATGGTGATAGTAAAAGTAAACAGCGAAAGTAAATAGCAAAAGTAGCAACTAGTAACCAGCAGGATTTAAAACACTGTAGGCTAAGGAGATGGATGGTTGGGCGCTGCATGGATGAGATATATCATGATTATAACTTGGGGCAAGGCACACGGAAAAGTAATGATCATCTAGGCAAATATCAAACATCAGGCATGTATCCCGTAGGTAGTTGTACGTGCTTGCAATAAGAACTTGCACAACATCTTTTGTCCTACCATCCCGCTACGAACGGGGCCAAAAGGAACTTATGGAAATTAAGGTGCTCCTGTCAAAGAGCACCAGAACAAAGCAATAAACTCAATGGATACATGTAATCCTCAAACTACGGACCATCCCCTTTGGTGTCCCAAGCTGTCACTTTTGGGATCGCCGGTTCCGAACCGTAATAGGTGCAACAACTCATAGATAGGATCAAGAACACAAATATATTCATGCAAACACATATGGTTCAGATCTGAAATCATGGCACTCGGGCCCTAAGTGACAAGCATTAAGAATAACAAGTTGAAGCAAAGATGATAAACACCATAGTAGATGATAGGCAACATGCCCCCAACGATCTGATAAACTATTACATGATCTAACTCATCCAATCCCTACCACCCCCTTTGCCTACAGCAGGGGATTACTCACACATGGAAGGAGAAGTCATGGAGGGAGGATGGAGTGGTGATGATGATGACGATGGCGAGGATCTCCCCTCTCCGGAGGCCAAATCAGCCTCCAGATTAGCCCTCCCGAAGAAGAACAGAGGGTGGCGGCGGCTCCGCGACGAAAACTGGGAAAAGAACTTCTGATCTGGGATTTCTCCTTCACGAGCTAAAATACGGGTCAAAGTAGGGCACCAGGGGAGGTAGGGCCCACCCAGGCGGCCTCCCGGCGCGGCCAGGGGGTGGGCCGCGCCACCAGGGCGCCTGGAGCCCCCCTGTTCCCCCTCTGGCCCCTCTTGTGGCACCTGGTTCCCTCGGGTGCGTGGATTTTCTATGATTTTTCGTGGAATTTTCTGAGATACCTAAAAATCCGTTTTCCTGCACACAATAAAACCATACAGGCAGCTCTGCTGTAAACAGCGTCAGTCTGGGTTAGTTTAGTTCAAATCATGCAAGAATGAGGTCAAAACAATATCAAAAGTGTTTGGAAAAGTAGATACGTTTGAGACGTATCAACTCCCCCAAGCTTAGCATATTGCTTGTCCTCAAGCAATTCAGTTCTACGAACTGGACGCGACAAAGAAAACTTTGACAAACTCTTTTGCTTCATTAGATGTGTATAAGCATGTACTACGAAAAGAGTCTAGCAAGTATTGAAACAATGCTATGAGGACAATGCACGGAGCGATCCTTCTTTCAAGTGACCAATCACAAATACCTAAAAGTAAATAATATGCTACTGAAAATCAAGACAAGATTACATTGCACATAGCTTGAACATACTAGAGTGGTATCTCGCTAGCTTCCATGAGTAAAGCAAAACATAAATGCAGAAACTCCTCCAGAGTTTTAAAGGAGACTAGAACTAAGAATTTCAGAATAAATAATACCACAAGCATGCAGAAGACAATGTAATACTTTGGGACAATGCACATTACACTCAGAATGACAATTATGCTCTCCTAGTTGGTGCTTTGAAGAAAGAAGGTGGAGACTCTCGAACCGTGGCTTTTGTTGGCAAGGTTGAAAACCCGTGGTCGGAAACAAAAACTAAATCATGTACCAGAGCTCTTGGTTTTAAAAACAGAGGTAAAAATGTTTTTGAGAGGTGCATATTTCGTCCACGAATGCTAGCAGATAACTCAATCACTTCTTGAGCTGGACAAGTTTCGAGGAACGGCTCCCGCATGAGGACGATCACATCCTCTTAATCTCCTTTGTTTATCACTGCCAAAGTTTTCTGATTTCTCATGAACAAAGCGTGAAGGAGGGTTTGTTTGTTGTATAATTTTTAATGAGCCGGGCGTACTCTATGCCAGTTCCTTCTCGTATTATGGGTTTGCAGATTAGACATGCAATCTCGGGGTGAAACTTGTCCAACTTAAAAAGATCATGAATTAACTACTACTTCCTCATGAGCTAAAACAGAGGCACAAAAAGAGAAATGCTTTTGATTAATTTCAAGATGGTACACGAAAGTCTTCGTTAGGAATGGCAGGTAAATACCATGTATAGGAAGGTATGGTGGACTCATATGGCATAACTGGTTTTAAGGATTTTGGATGCACAAGCAGTCAGTCCGCTTAGTACAGGTGGAGGTTAGCAAAAGACTGGGAAGCGACCAGCTAGAGAGCAATAACGATCATAATCATGCAGAGCGACAAAGCAACATTGAATCAGGCATGGAAGTGATATAACTATTCTAAAACTCAAAGATCATCAAGGCAGAGCAGACTTTTTAGTCTTAAACATGTGTAAACATGTGCCAAGTCAATCCAAAAATTCTCCAAAGGGAAATACCACCTTAGTATACCGAACTATGAACAGTGCAATGCATGTAAATCATTTCAATAACACATTATATACTCTGGCTATTCGAGACTAGCCACAAGGAAAGCATGAACCACTGGAAGAGCATTGTAAACATAGCACTATGTCGCTACAAGCTGGTCTCTAGATCATAATTACAGGCATATGTACAAAAGTAGAAACAAGAAGAGTTCATACCGGTCTTCCTTGTTGCTTCCCTTCAGTCGATCTTCGTCATTACTGCCTCATCACTTGCACGATCGTACGTAGGAAATATGATTAAATGCCATCACGGACTCGAGCTGAACTCTGAAAACAAAGCAATATAAAGAGAAAAAGGAAATCTTTTTGGATTATTTCAAAGGTTGAACGAAAGCAAAAGAAAGAGAAAATCTTTTTGTTGTTTTTGCAAGGAGAGAAATAAAGAAGAACGCGCAAAAACTTCGAAAAGATCAAAGCGAATAAAACGTATAATACAATGGAAAAGTGAGAGGGGCACGTACTCCCCCAAGCTTAGGCTTTTGGCCTAAGTTGGTAGCAGCTACTGCCCCCAGGAGCCTCCTGCTCTGGGGCTATGGTGGTGAGTCCAAGGGTCATAGAAGGATGCCGGCGCGTAAACCGAACTCCTCGGAGTCTCCCACGAGGAAGGGTCCGTACGCCAAGCAGAGGAAGACCCTTCACCAAACTCGGTGGCGGTTTCTTCCTAAAAAGGTGGTAACTCACCGTGCTCCTCCTCGTCGGGCACAACCCCCTCCATGGGGTTATGAAACTGATGCCGGGCCATGAACTCATCGAACTGAATAACATCAAAGGACCATCCGTTCCAGGGAGTATTTGTTCAAAATCTCAGCTCAAATGATAGGCTGTAGAGAGAGATCAAAGAATCGCCTCCAAGAGCAGCAAGAACGCAGGAACAAGTGCAGAACTCGCGTTTTTGGAGAGAAAGAGAGAGGGAGGAAGAAGACTTACCTGGAGGGGGGCCTTGTGGGCCCCAGGCGCCCTGTGGGCGCGGCCAGGGGGCAAGCCGCGCCAGCTGGCCGCCTGGGCCACTGGTGGGTCCCCCTGGCTGGCCCCAGGTACCTCTGGGTCACTCCCGACATGGAAATTTTTATTTTTATTTTTCTGGAATTTTTCTGAAAACTTCACTGTTGAAATTTTTTCGAAGTTGAAAAAGCTGCAAGACTTTCTGAAAACTTAAAGTGGTGATTAGTATTGTGAACCTTCAAAACATAAACACTTGGTACATCAAAGAGAACAAAAACTAAAACAAATGAAAACATAACAAGCTCAACTTTTTATCTATATAAATCATGTTTATTAGTAAGGTTGATCAAGTCTTACCAACAAACAAGCGATATATAGAGCAAAAAGTCTCACCTCTTACGAAGTAATCACTGAACCTTTACTTTGATGGACATTGTCCCCACCATAATAGTTTTGTATTTGTGATGCACATGTGGTGGACAGTCCCATTCTCCAATTTTCACGGTCTCGATATTTTCTATAGAGTTGAGGGCATGCCTCCTGTCGGTCTTCTTTGGAAAATACACCGTGTGTTCTTTATCATTCACATTGAAGGTAACCTTCCCTTTATTGCAATCAATAATAGGACCTGCGGTGTTAAGAAAAGGTCTACCAAGAATAATGGACATGCTCCCATCCTCGGGCATGTCAAGCACAACAAAATCAGTAAGAATCAAACAATTAGCAACTTCCACTGGAACATCCTCACAAATACCTATCGGAACAGTGGTTGACTTGTCAGCCATCTGAAGAGAGATATATGTAGGAATTAGTTTCTCTAAACAAAGCCTCTTGTAAAGAGAGAGAGGCATAACACTCACTCCTGCTCCAAGATCACATAAAGCAGTTTTGACATAATTATTCTTTATGGAGCAAGGAATGGTGGGTATACCTGGATCGCCAAGCTTCTCAGGAATCTTGCCACTGAAAGAGTAGTTAGCAAGCATAGTAGATATTGCATCATTAGGAACTTTTCTTTTATTAGTGACAATATCTTTCATATATTTTGAATAGGGAGGTAACTTAATAGCATCAGTCAACGGGATTTGAAGAAAAATAGGTTTAATCCACTCACAAAACTTATTGTAATGCTCTTCTTCTTTAGATTTGAGAGACTTACCTGGAAAGGGCATGGGTTTCTGTACCCATGGTTCTCTTTCCTTCCCATGTCTTCTTGCGACGAAGTCTTCTCTAGTGTACCTCTTACGTTTGTCAGGTGCTACTTCTTCGCGAACTTCAGGCGGATCATTCTTCTCATTATCCTTACCTTCAGGTTCAGCACCGTCTTCAGTCTCAGCATCGGAGATAGATACACTGTTGGGATCAACAGCTGGCACTTCATCTGTAATAGGATCATTGGAATTGTCAGTCTCCTTATGTTTTTTCTTCTTCTTTTTTGGAGAGCCAACAATTCCTTCTTCCTGCATTTGAGAATCTTGCTCGATTCTCCTCGGATGCCCCTCTGGATAGAGAGGATCTTGAGTGCTAGTTCCTCCTCGGGTCTTAATCCCGAAGGCCTGCAAATCATCTTGTTTGGCATTGTTAGCAAGCAAATCTTTTTGCACATTAGAAATTTGTTCAAGCTGAGTTTGAACCATATGAAAATGCTTCACAAGACATTGAACATCATTAACTGTTCTACCTAGAACATCAAGCAAACTTTTGATAGAAAGGGAATTATCATGCAATTGACTTTGTATCCTCTCATTAAAATGATTTTGTTTCATAATAAAATTATCAAACTCATCTAAACATTGATCAGGAGGCTTACCATGAGGGATGTCACTTGCGTTGAAATCTAAAAGAGAGTGTACCTCTACCATAGGAGGGTGAGTGGTAGGCTCACACAGCTTCTCAATATGGGGTAGATTCTTCACGTCTTCAGCTTTAATACCTTTCTCTTTAATAGACTTCTTTGCTTCTCGCATATCTTCGGGGCTTAGAACAAACATGCCCCTCTTCTTTGGTGGTGGAGGTGGTTCAGGGACGGACCAATCTTCATGGTTTTTGGCAATCCTGCCCATCAAACCCTCTGCATCGTCCGGTGTTCTTTTCCTGAAAACACAACCAGCACAACTGTCCAAATAGGACCTGGATTTATCAGTTAGACCAGCATAAAATATATCGATTAATTCATTCTTAGGGACTCCATGTCCTGGTCTAGCTCGGATCAGACTACAGTACCTCCCCCAAGCTTTAGGGAGGTGCTCATCCTGCAACTGTTTAAAGTTATAAATTCTTTGTAAAACAGCATGTTGCATGTGAGCAGGAAAGTACTTATCAACAAAAGAGTAAGCTAAGTCTTGAGGACTCTTAATGGAACCGCATGGGAGTGAATCATACCATGCTTTAGCACCTTCCTTCAAGGAGAAAGGAAGAAGCTTGGTCACATAAAAGTATCGTATCTTCTCATCCGTGGTAAACAAGCCACCCAACTCACCGAGTTTAGTCAGGTGTGCAATAGCATCATCATTTTCTCTGCCATAAAAGGGGTCAGCTTCAACCATAGGTATAAGTGAAAGATCAACAGAGAAATCATAATCAGGATCATCAATGCATATAGGAGATGTAGCAAATTCAGGATCAGGAACGGTTTTGTTCTTCAAAGAGTGTTTTTTAAACAGCTTCTTAATAACTTCAGGGTCAGAGCCGGCAAACTCTGTCAGTTCCCTGCATAAATCTTCATCAAGCATATAGTAATCATCATCAAGGAGTCTCTCCTTGAGTTTACTCAAATCAGGATAATCGTAAGTTCCACCAATAGGGTAGCGAGTAACAGGAATTTCAATTCCAGACTTTTTTGCAGCAGCAGCGATCTGTTTCTCAAGAGCATAACCAAGTGAACTAATATCATCAAGAGTATCGGACATAGTAACAGATTCAGTAGGAGCATCATGTGGTGGCGGTGAGGCAAACTTACTCATAACAGAAGGTGAATCAAGTGTAGCACTAGTGCTCAGAACAGTACCTCTTCTTGTAGTGGATAGTAAGATCGGAACCTTAGGGTCTCCTTTCTTACCCATAGCGGATGAAGTGCAGTAGCTGGGATACTTCAAGTAGACTTGTAAATATTGCTATGCTCCCCGGCAACGGTGCCAGAAAACGGTACTTGATAACCCTCAACCGTAAGGGATCGAGATAGTCTTCGCGGGTAAGAATAACCCAATTTATTGATTCGACACACGAGGAGCCAAAGAGTATTTATAAGCTTTGATAGTTGAGTTGTCAATTCAACCGCACCTGAAATATACTTACCTGCAACAAAAGATAATTGGTAACGGTGATATGATAGTGATGATGGTGATAGTAAAAGTAAACAGCGAAAGTAAATAGCAAAAGTAGCAACTAGTAACTAGCAGGATTTAAAACACTGTAGGCTAAGGAGATGGATGGTTGGGCGCTGCATGGATGAGATATATCATGATTCTAACTTGGGGCAAGGCACACGGAGAAGTAATGATCATCTAGGCAAATATCAAACATCAGGCATGTATCCCGTAGGTAGTTGTACGTGCTTGCAATAAGAACTTGCACAACATCTTTTGTCCTACCATCCCGCTATGAACGGGGCCAAAAGGAACTTATGGAGATTAAGGTGCTCCTGTCAAAGAGCACCGGAACAAAGCAATAAACTCAATGGATACATGTAATCCTCAAACTACGGACCATCCCCTTTGGTGTCCCAAGCTGTCACTTTTGGGATCGCCGGTTCCGAACCGTAATAGGTGCAACAACTCATAGATAGGATCAAGAACACAAATATATTCATGCAAACACATATGGTTCAGATCTGAAATCATGGCACTCGGGCCCTAAGTGACAAGCATTAAGAATAACAAGTTGAAGCAAAGATGATAAACACCATAGTAGATGATAGGCAACATGCCCCCAACGATCTGATAAACTATTACATGATCTAACTCATCCAATCCCTACCACCCCCTTTGCCTACAGCAGGGGATTACTCACACATGGAAGGAGAAGTCATGGAGGGAGGATGGAGTGGTGATGATGATGACGATGGCGACGATCTCCCCTCTCCGGAGGCCAAATCAGCCTCCAGATTAGTCCTCCCGAAGAAGAACAGAGGGTGGCGGCGGCTCCGCGACGAAAACTGGGAAAAGAACTTCTGATCTGGGATTTCTCCATCACGAGCTAAAATACGGGTCAAAGTAGGGCACCAGGGGAGGTGGGTCCCACCCAAGTGGCCTCCCGGCGCGGCCAGGGGGTGGGCCGCGCCACCAGGGCGCCTGGAGCCCCCCTGGCCCCCCTCTGGCCCCTCTTCTGGCACCTGGTTCCCTCGGGTGCGTGGATTTTCTGTGATTTTTCGTGGAATTTTCTGAGATACCTAAAAATCCGTTTTCCTGCACACAATAAAACCATACAGGCAGCTCTGCTGAAAACAGCGTCAGTCCGGGTTAGTTTAGTTCAAATCATGCAAGAATGAGGTCAAAACAATATCAAAAGTGTTTGGAAAAGTAGATACGTTTGAGACGTATCAGCGCCCTGTACGCTCGTGGCCAGGTTGTCAGGCCCAAGATGCGATTCTATCCCGATCACGTGACACACTCGTGATTGGGGCACAACGGCATTTTGGGCGCTTAGCAAGATGGATATCATCACATCATAATATTACATAAATACATGGGGATACAACAATTCATACAAGTCACATGAATACAAAAACATCAATACAAGGCATCCGACTACAGATGCAAACATCAAAAGCACAACGACATCCATCTGCTATCCCAGGCTGCCGACCCGGAACCTAACCCAAGACTGACGAAGAAGAAGCAGAAAGAACTCCAACACAAAGGACATCGCTCTCACGTCAAGTCATCGGAAACTTGCACCTGCAACTGTTGTTGTAGTATCTGTGAGCCACGAGGACTCAGCAATCCCATAACCATGGGTATCAAGACTAGCAAAGCTTAAAGGGGTCGGAAGAGTTTAAGTGGTGAGGTTGCAGTAGCGGCTAAGCAATATATGGTGGCTAACTTACGAGTACAAGAATAAGATGAGCATCTACGCAAACGGTCGCAAACTAGTAATGATCGCTAAAGATCCTGAACTACCTACGACTCAAACATAACCCCACCGTGTTCTCTTCTCAAAATGAAAAGAGACGGTCACGGTTACTCACGCGGTGGTGTGTTTTATCTCAGATCCTCTGTCAAGTTTTCTACAACCGGACATTAACAAATTCCAATCTGCCACATAACCGCGGGCACGGCTTTTGAAAGATCATAACCCTACAGGGGTGTCCCAACTTATCCCATCACAAGCTCTCACGATCAGCAAAAGTAAAAGTATTACCCCTTATCTTAGGGACAATCCAATCAGGCTCGGAATTCCCGGTGCACAAGACATTTCGACAATGGTAAAACAAGTCCAGGAAGACCTCCCAGCGTGCCGACACCCTAATAGTAGCCGCACGTATCTCGTCTCAGGCCATGACCAGATGAGCGACACATACAGGTGCCAGATACCCCAAGTTGCCAAGGGGCGGCACCGCACAGTGCTCTATTTGGGACCAACACCATCGGCACTGGCCCCCCTGTATGTCGAAGAATCCTCGGGTAGCGCTAACTCCCTATGCAATTAATTAGTTAATTAAGTTTTTATTATGTTGCAAATTAAAACCAATGTTGGGCCTTGCTGGAGGAATTTTATTCAAAGACGAACTATCAAGGGGTCCCCATATACCCAACCGTGTAAGGAACGCAAAATCAAGGAACATAACGCCGGTTTATCGGCTCCTAAGGTGGCATGAGTGGAACAAAACACCGAGCAAAAGGCCAAGCCTTCCACCCATTGCCAAGTATATAGGTGTGTTAATGTATATATAAGATATATTTTGTTATTCCAACAACTAGTTCCAACAAGGAACAAACTTCATCGTCACCTACAACTAACAACACAATAAGAGGGGCTGAGCAAGCGGGTAACATAGCCAAACAATGGTTTGCTGGGAAGCTGTCAAAGGTTAGAGGTTTCATGGCAACAAGGAGAGGGGCTGACAATAAAGATGGGTAGCGCGATATATAATGATAGCATCGAGACAACTAGCATGGCAATGATAGTAAATGTATCCATGGGGATGGTCATCTTGCCAGAGATCCCGCAAGGAAGAAGAACAAGTCCATGAAGAAGACGAAGAAGAAGCCTTGAAGACGAACCATGTGTAACGAATCCTCACGATCGCAACGAAAAAGAACTAGCAAGAACAAGCACACAACAAGGTAAACACACAACACAAGAACATGACAAGATACTCAAGCAAGTATTATGCAAGACAAGTCTATATGATGCAATTCATGGCAAGGGATGAAGCACATAAGAACAACACAAAACAACAAGTTTAAATGAGGCCGGAATCAACATATAACAATTCTGGTTAGTCCTCATATGTATATTTCGAAATTGGTCCAGATCTGAACAAACCTTAAGTTCAAGTTGTTAAACAGTAAGTTCACATGCACCATGATGATCTACTTGAAATTCTAGTCAAGTTACATATAAAGTTTGTTTAATTCGGAGCTACGGCCTAGAAGATATGATCAAAACAAGTCAAGCATGTCAAATATGCAAGACGCATCCAAACAACAAGCCAACACACTCAAAACATGTAAACAACATGATATTATGCGTCTACATGCAAAATCACACAAGTTTCATATAGGACACACTCAAAACGGAGCAACGGTTCAACACATACACACGAAACAAGATATAACAAGCTGTCCAAAAACAGCAACATAGCAACTTTGGAGCAAGCTATATATATGCTACAGCACCCAAACATGATAACAAGAGGCATGGATGTGAAATAGACATGACACTTAATAAGCATGAACTTACAGCACACGCAAAAACTTGCTGGAACACAATTAAACAAACGTGGCACGTTGCAATAAATTTATCCAGACTTTTCCAAAATCTGGGAAGGCAACATCATCACGATGCTGCCTTCGGAGGCACAAAACAACAAGTATATGAACTCTAATAAGTATATAAAGATCATGGACATGTAATGGACATAGCATACATCAAACAACTCCATTGTAACAACTCCATAGGAGGCATGGATCAATAACAACAAGCTTCACCAAATTGATCATGCTGATAACAATCTGACAGGTACATTTACAACAACTTGAGAGCAAGAAATAAATAAGCTACAACATGCCATATATGCAAACAAGGGCATGGATGGATAGAGCATAACATGGACAACAAAACATGATCATTGGACATACTAAAACATCCATGGATTTGAGTGAGACATCAAGCAAACATAGCATCAGGTTTAACAGCTTCAGACTTAGCAGTTTTTTAACAAGTCCTAGAAAACAACAACAACGAGTAGGCCACTTTGCAAGCTTGTTGCAAACACCTCAAGGAATATCATGAAAAGTGGATTGCACCACAACAAAGATGGCATGATTTTACTTCTTAAACATATAGACATGTGGCATGAAAGACAAACACATCAATAGCTATGAGCAAGTCAAATCAGCATCTCATAACAAATTTCAGCACTTAACAGCCATATGCACTTTTGCAACAGAGATTAACATGGCAAGATGGCACCTAACATGAATGCTATAGCAACCAACATGTATAGCACTTCACAAAGAACATTTTGACTTATCATACAGTCCATTTGGATCAACATGCACAAAGTTATCATCACCACAAGCATGCAACAAAATTACAGTTGCCAGCAGTTTTAAACATATAGCACTCTTGCAACTAGGATTAGAGCATCAAGATGAACTCAAACAAGCATGCCACAATGGAATAAAATGAAGAGCATCTCACAACGAACATTTTGACATATTATAAGCTCCGTTTGGACATACACACAAAAAGTTACAGGCAGACAATGTATGCAACATATTTACAAAGATGCCAGGGACTTGGTGAAAAAAGAGTCAACCTCGGGGTGGACGTGTCCGGGCCCAACCGGAAACGTCCGGTGGCTGGGCCCACGTGGAAGTGGCACAGGGCGAGGAGGAGGTCGGACACGTCTGGCTTCACCGGACATGTCTGGCGCAGCGCGGGGACGAGGCCATGGCCATGGCAGGTCGGAGCTCCTGCTCCCGCGAGGGGAAGGCGGCAGAGCGACGGAGGAGGCCGGGAAGAGGCGGATCCGGTCGCGTGGGACCCAATCTCGGCCGGATCTGGCCGGAGCTGGGCAGTGCGGCGGCGGTGAAGGCCATGGCGGCGGCGGCGCTCAGAGCAGCGGTGAGCGGCGCGGTGGAGGCATCAGGCGGCGGGGTTGGTGCTGGCCGAGGCGAGGTAGAGCGGATCCGGGCAGGAGACGAGGCGGTAACGCCGGTCCGGCAAGGTGGCGGCGGAGCGGCAAAGCTCGAGCAGGAGAAACGCGGTGTGGGGGAAGCGGGGATCTGGCTTGGACGGGCGGCTGCGGGCTGCGGCGGCGGAGGTGCGGGCCCGGGCGGGCCTGGCTCGGGCCTG
>LR738713.1:131738293-131806644 GCA_902687465.1 Secale cereale
GATGCCAAATTTGGCATGGAGGCTGATTATATAAGGAAGGGGGGCTAGGGTTAGGTGCTAAGGGGGTTTAGAGACCCTCTGATCGCGATCGGACGGTCCGGGTTGAGAGGAGGGGGTAGGTTGGGCCTAGGAGGGGTTAGTGGGCTGGTGTGGAGGGGTCTCGGGCTGCGAGGAGAGAAGAGAGAGTGGCCCGCGGGGGTTTTCGGAGACCGAAAACGTCCGACGATTATACCGGCTACTAGTGCCGCTATAGTTATCCGTTCGGCTATCAAACGGACTCCGAATGCGATGAAATTTGATAGGCGGCCTGTCTACACTATAATAAGACCACACGCCAAGTTTCAACCCATTCCGAGAACATTTTTCTGCCACTCATAAAATAAATATTCGGAGGTGCCGCGGGCGCGTGCAGGTGTGTCTGGGCTCAGAACGGACAACGGAAAGGATGAGGGGGTTCGGCCAGATGCAAGTTTTGAAAACATGATGATGCAATGCACATGATGACAAGGAAAAGTGCAACACGCAAGCAGATGACATGGCAACGGCAACGAATAACTGGCTAAGACCTGGCGCATCGGTCTCGGGGTGTCACACAGGTGGTGGATCCCCTTGTTGCGTTCTCAGTGCCAGATATTCTCAAAGATTCTACAAAAAATCATATTTCATTTTCGAGAAATTTGGAGAACTTTTATTTTCGGGGTGTTTTTTTATTGGAAGGATAACTCAAAAAATAGACAGAAAATACTATTTTTGCTTTATCTAATCAAAATAACAGAAAGTAAAAAGAGGGTACAAAGAGTTGTGCTTTCTAACTTCATCCATCTCATGCTCCTCAAAAGGAATCCATTAACAAGGTTGATCAAGTCTGGTTAACAAACTCTTTCCGAATAACATGAAACCGAACAATTTTGGAATAACGCTAGGTTACCTCAGTGGGTATATGTATGTCCCCAACAATAAGAATATCATATTTCTTCTTGACAGTAGGAAGAGGGAATTCAAAACCTCCAATAGTGATCGTTGAAAATTTTCCAATAGAATTGATACTATGGACTTGAGGTTGTTTCCTTGGAAAGTGTACCGTATTCTCATTACCATTAACATGAAAAGTGACATTGCCTTTGTTGCAGTCAATAACAGCCCCTGCAGTATTCAAAAAGGGTCTAACAAGGATAATCGACATACTATCGTCCTCGGGAATATCAAGAATAACAAAGTCTGTTAAAATAGTAACGTTTGCAACCACAACAGACACATCCTCACAAATACCGATAGGTATAGCAGTTGATTTATCGGCCATTTGCAAAGATATTTCAGTTGGTGTCAACTTATTCAAGTCAAGTCTACGATATAAAGAGAGAGGCATAACACTAACACCCTCTCCAAGATCACATAAAGCAGTTTTAACATAGTTTCTTCTAATGGAGCATGGTATAGTTGGTACTCCTGGATCTCCTAGTTTCTTTGGTATTCCACCTTTAAAAGTATAATTGGCAAGCAGGGTGGAAATTTCAACTTCCTGTATTTTACTTTTATTTGTAATAATATATTTCACATACTTAGCATAAGGATTTTTTTAAGCACATTAGTCAAACGCATACGCAAAAAGATAGGTCTAATCATTTCAGCAAAGCGCTCAAAATCCTCATCATCCTTTTTCTTGGATGGATTAGGAGGAAAAGGCATGGGTTTCTGAAACCATGGTTATCTTTCTTTACTTTGCTTCCTAGCAACAAAGTCTCTCTTATCATAACGTTGATTCTTTGATTGTGGGTTATCAAGATCAACAGCAGGTTCAATCTCTACATCATCGTTATTGCTAGGTTGAGCATCATCATGAACATCATCATTAACACTATCACTAGTTTCATGTTCATTGTGTTTCAGCATCAGAAATAGAAATATCATTGGGATTCTCAGGTGTGTCAACAACAGGTTCACTAGAAGCGTGCAAAGTCCTATCATTTTTCTTTTTCTTCTTCTTAGAAGGATTAGGTGCATCAACATTATTTTTCTGAGAATCTTGCTCTATTCTCTTAGGGTGGCCCTCAGGATACAAAGGTTCCTGAGTCATTCTACCTCCTCTACTCATAAATCTAACAGCATTGTCATTTTTCTTACTATTTAATTCATTGAGCAAATCATTTTGTGCTTTAAGTACTTGTTCTACTTGAGTGGTAACCATAGAAGCATGCTTACTAATGAGTTTAAGTTCACCTTTAACTCTAGACATATAATCACTCAAGTGTTCAATCATATAAGCATTACGTTTCAACTGTCTACCAACATAAGCATTGAAGTTTTCTTGTTTAACAATAAAATTTCAAACTCATCTAAGCATTGGCTAGCAGACTTATTACGAGGGATATCACCTTCATCAAATCTATAGAGAGAATTTACCTTTACTACCTGTGTCGGGTTATCAAGACCATGTATTTCTTCAATAGGTGGTAAATTCTTAACATCTTCAGCTTTAATACCTTTGTTCTTTCATAGATTTCTTCAGGACTAAGAAATAGAATACCCCTTTTCTTCAGAGTTGGCTTACGAGTTGGTTCATGATGTGTCCAGTTATTTTCATTACTCAACATATTATTCAATAGCCATTCAGCCTGATCAACAGTTCTTTCCCTGAAAACACAACTAGCACAACTATTCAGGTGGTCTCTAGAAGCATCAATTAGTCCATTATAAAAGATATCAAGTATTTCATTTTTCTTAAGAGGATGATCAGGCAAAGCATTAAGTAATCGGAGAAGCCTCCCCCAAGCTTGTGGGAGACTCTCTTCTTCAATTTGCACAAAATTATATATTTCCATTAAAGCAGCTTGTTTCTAATGAGCGGGAAAATATTTAGCAGAGAAGTAATAAATCATATCATGGGGACTACGCACACAACCAGGATCAAAAGAATTAAACCATGTTTTAGCATCACCCTTTAACGAGAACGGAAATAGCTTACGGATATAATAGGAACGATTTTTTTCCTCATTGGTGAAAAGGATGGCCATATCATTCAATTTAGTAAGATGTGCCGCAACAGTTTCAGATTCATAGCCATGGAAAGGATCAGATTCAATCAAAGTAATTAACTCAGGATTGACAGAGAAATCATAATCCTTATCAGAAATATGATAGGTGAAGTAGCATAAGCAGGGTCATATTTCATTCTAGCATTCAAAGACTTTTCTTTCAACATAGCTAACATTTTCTTAAGATCATACCTATCATTGCAAGCTAAAAGATCTCTAACAGTTTCTTCATCCATAACATAACCCTCCAGCACAACATGCAATTCATATCTCGGGGGAGAATCTTCATCATCACTTTCATCAATATTATCAGTTTCAATAATTTGATTCTCTCTAGCCCAAGAAATTTGTTCATCAAGAAATTCACCTAATGGCACAGTATTATCAAGCATAGAAGTAGTTTCAATAGCAGGTGTAGGTGTCGCAAATTTACTCATAACAGATGGTAAATTAAGTACAGAGCTAGATGGCAGTTCCTTACCTCCCCTCGTAGTTGAGGGATAAATCTTGGTTTTTTCGTCTTTCAAGTTCTTCATAGTGATCAACAGATATAAATCCCAAGTGAGTCAAAGAATATAGCTATGCTCCCCGGTAATGGCACCAGAAAATAGTCTTGATAACCCACAAGTATAGGGGATCGCAACAGTTTTCGTGGGTAGAGTATTCAACCCAAATTTATTGATTTGACACAAGGGGAGCCAAAGAATATTCTCAAGTATTAGCAGTTGAGTTGTCAATTCAACCACGCTTGAAAGACATAATATCTGTAGCAAAGTATTTAGTAGCAAAGTAGTATGGAAGTAATAGTAACGGTGGCAAAAGTTACAGTAGTAGTTTTGTAGTGATTGCAATAGTGGCAACGGAAAAGTAACTAAGCAAAGATTAATATGTGAAAATCTTGTAGGCATTGGATTAGTGATGGATAATTATGTCGGATGCGATTCCTCATGTAATAGTTATAACATAGGGTGACACAGAACTAGCTCCAGTTCATCAATGAAATGTAGGCATGTATTCTGAATATAGTCATACGTGCTTATGGGAAAGAACTTTCATGCCATATTTTGTCCTACCCTCCCGTGGCAGCGGGGTCCTAATGGAAACTAAGGGATATTAAGGCCTCCTTTTCATAGAGTACCAGACCAAAGCATTAACACTTAGTGAATACATGAACTCCTCAAACTACGGTCATCACTGGGAGTGGTCCCGATTGTTGTCACTTCGGGGTAGCCGGATCATAACACATAGTATGTGACTATTGACTTGCAAGATAGGATCAAGAACTCATATATATATTCATGAAAACATAATAGGTTCAAATCCGAAATCATGGCACTCGGGCCCTACCGACAAGCATTAAGCATGGCAAAGTCATAGCAACATCAATCTTAGAACATAATGGATACTAGGGATCAAACCCTAACAAAACTAAGTCGATTACATGGTAAATCTCATCCAACCCATCACCGTCCAGCAAGCCTACGATGGAATTACTCACGCACGGCAGTGAGAATCATGAAATTGGTGATGGAGGAAGGTTGATGACGACGACGGCGATGATCTCCACTCTCCGGAGCCTCAAACGGACTCCAGATCAGCCCTCTCGAGAGAGTTTAGGGCTTGGTGGCGGCTCCGTATCGTAAAACTCGATGAATCCTTCTCTTTAATTTTTCTCCCAGAAAGTGAATATATGGAGTTTGTGACGCCCGAGACCGACGTCCCAGAAGATTCCAGAAGATTCCCGAAGTTCCAGATGTTCCGGGTTGCCCGTGTTTCTTTTGCTTGTGTTATTTATTTTTTTCATTGCATCATGTCATCATGCCATCATGTCATTTTATTTTTGCATCTCAACTTAAATAAATCGTGTGGACCTTCGGTTCATTTAAATCGAGGGAAGGTGACTTCTCTTTATAACATATAAAGCCTCCTAATAATTATGGAGCTATATTAATAAATATTCCATGGCTTCGGAATCACCATAACACACTTGCATAATTTCCCCATGTCTTTTCACTTCGAGTTTCACCTTCAAATCTTGCCAATAATTCTTTTCCGTTGTTTCGAGGCTCCTCCAAAATTCCGGACATTTTTGGACACTTCAATAATCTCGTCTTAGTTCAAACCTATTTGAATTATATTCAAATATTTTTGAATTATTTTTCCGTTCTAACCTTTTATATTTTCTCCGGTCGTGCTCATTTTTACGTGCCCGAGAAAAATGCTCCCGTGTGCTATCTTTTCCCTCTTCCCTCCTCTTTTCTTTCTTCTCTTTTATTTTCTGCTAAAGAAAATAAAAAGAAGAATAAGAACAGCAGCAAGGTTAAAGGAAGAGCAGCAGCCCACCTCCCTCCAGGCCTCTTGGGCCCTCCTCTTCCCAGGCCGCAGCCGCACCAGGCCTTCCTGGCCCAAACCTCACTCCAGCCACTTGGCCCGCTCCATCCCCCACCGAACCCTAGCTCTAGCGATCCCTCCGTTCCTTTCCAGCCGCCGCCACCTCTTCCTCTCGCTCGCCCGAACCCGCACTCACCTCCCAGTCCCGATTCCCTCTCCCTCTCCTCGCTCCTCCCCTCACCCGCTCGCTCGTTCCTTCCCCGTTGCCCTCGAGCGCCTCCCCTATCCCTTCCTCGCGACGGCCAGTGGCGCCCGCATCGGCCGTCTTCAGCCCACTTCGCGGCCTCCAACTCTGGCGCCCGACCGCCCCGACCTCTCGCCCTCCAAGCACCGGCGCAGCTCCTCTCAACCTCGTGCCGCCCGGCCAGGTGCAGCCGCCCTGCCTCCCGTCCTTCCTCCAACGCCGCCCCTGCCTCGTCTCCCCCAGCGCCATCGACCCCGAGGCGCCCTCCAGCATCGACGTCCCCGTGCGGCCCGTCCTCAGCACGCCCGCTCCCTCCAGCCTCGCGGCTTCGAGAGCCCGAGCCCCTTCCTCGCCGAGCCATTCGCCTTCACCTGCAGCGCCATGGCGCCCCGCGCCAAGGCCAGAGCTCCTGGAGCCCCGCAAGATGGCCCGCGCCCGACGTCCTCCCTCCGCCTTCCCGTCCTCCAGCAAGGGTCGGCCGCCCCGAGCGCAACGGCCCCTGCCTCTGTCCGGCCGACCGCATGGCTTCTGCTGCTGCAACCTCCTCGCCATGGCTGAGACCGTTTTGTTGCTGCTGTCGTGGCCTTGTCTCCCTGCTGTTGTAGTTTTGTTTTTTTTGTTTTGTTGCTGGTGTTGTTAACCTGAACAGAGAACGTCTACCGCCATGACCGCGTACGAGAACGACGACCCGTGTACCCCTTCGAGTCGCCGACGACCCGTCAAGTACGACTACACGACGACAAATGACATGTACAACTATCTTCGCCGAGTACGACTACACACGATGACCGTCAAGTTCGACTACACGGTCGCCACGAGTACCCCTACGAACGCCGACGCGACAAGTACCTCTTCGGAAACGGAAACGTCTACCGTCGCCCGAACGTCTACCGTCGCCGAGTACCACTACTTCCTCTACGATCTCGAACCGCCCCGAAACGCACGCTTCGAAGGTATACCGAAACGACCCCGTGGATGACCCGTGAGATGCATGCTTGCTTGTGTTGTATGAGTTGTTTCCCGTGTGTGCTTCGTGCCCGTTCCACCTTTTGTCATGTTCCTCGGTTGCCTCGCCACCGACTCGTGGGAACCCGGCAACGGGATCACCCCATCATCTTGTTCAACTCGTTCACTCCACCTTTTGTTTTGCACCGGTCCCTCACCGAGTTACCGGTACCGATATGTTGCGTTGCATCAGTTCGGATCGTTGCCGTGGCACCCTTCTTCCACCACGGTGACAAATGCTTCATATCTTGTTAATTGTCAACCTTTTAATAATAATTGCATAAAACTTGATCATGTCATCCGCATCATGATAACAACATGAGAATGTTTAATTGTTGTTTGCTTATAATTATTAAACATGCTCATGGGGATTTTCCGGACTTGTTGTTGTTATTTTCCGGCCTCATTTAAAATGTCTAAATAGTGTAGTTTACTTTTGCTTCACCTCTTGCCATGTTAACAAACATTAATCTTGTCTTGTAAATAACGAGAGTCAACTAAATAAGTAATATGTGGTGTTTCGTCAATATGCAACTCGTTGCATATTGATCTCCACTTAACTTGTAGTTTTTGTTTGTGCACTTTGCCATGCCATGCATATTTAAACCGGACATGCATCATGCTTGCTTGTGCATTGTATGCCATGTTTATGCTTGTATGTTTACCGTGTTGTTTCTTTTCTTTCCGATTGCTTCTCTTGTTAGCTTCGGTTTCGTTCCGGAGTTGTGGGGTTTCTCTCGTCAGTGTTGCTCCGTCTTCTTCTTGGATCCGTTCTTCTCCCTTGTGGAATTCCAGGCAAGATGACCGAACCCGGATACCATTACTATCTTTGCCTATTGCTAGTAGTCTCGATCTATAGTTTTGCCTCGATGCCCATGTCTTTCTTGTCAGCCTCCTACTTGTAACCAATTGCCATGTTTAACCAACCTACCTATGCAAACCGTTGCTTGGCTAAGTACGCTTCGCTCAGCCCCTCTTATAGCATTGTTAGTTGCAGGTGAAGATTGAAGATGCTTGCTTCATGCTGAAGTTTGGTTGGGTTATATCACACTATATAAATGCTAAATGAAATCACCTATATACTGGCAGGGTGGAAGACTAAGCCTTTTGCTTGGTGTTTTGTTCCACTCATGCCGTTAGGAACCGTATAAACCGGTGTTATGTTCCTTGATTTTGCGTTCCTAACACGGTTGGGGTGTATGGGACCCCCTTGATAAACCGCTAAGTGCTAAGTCTTTTCCAGCAAGTCCCAACATTTGGTACTATTTGCCTCATAATAATAACTTAATTAATTAATTAAATTTGCATAGGGGGTCGCTCCCTCGAGGATCCTTTATTTTCTACATAGCAGGGGGGGCCAGTGCCGATGGTGTTGGTCCCAAACGGGGAGTCTGCGGGAACCACCACGGGGAAACTCGAGGATTGGGTCCTGTAGAATCGCCCATCCGGTCGTGTCCTGAGACTTAGATACGCGCGGCTACTATCAGGGTGTCGACACGCCGGGAGGATTTGCTGGATTAGCCTTACCTTAGTTCGGTTTAACTTGAGCACGGGATTCCGAGAATACTCGGGTCTTCCCACCTATGGAGTTGCGACTTCGCGGATCGTGGGCTTGTGATGGGCCAAGTTGGAACACCCCTGCAGGGTTTTGAACTTTCGAAAGCCGTGCCCGCGGTTATGTGGCAGATGGGAGCTTGTTAATTCCGGTTGTAGATAACTTGACACAATGTTTCAATACACTACCAGCGTGTGTACCGTGACTGTCAATTTCCGAATAGGGATTCGGGAGTTGAACACGGTGGGGTTATGTTTGACCGGCTTTAGTTAGGATCACTTCGTGATCATCTCTCGACCGATGCACTTCTCTTCTCGCTCTCTTTTGCGTAAGTTAGTGCTAGTTGCTGCTGCAGACTCTTGTTTGTTCCTTCACCTCTTGTTCTTTCTTCAGCCTTGTCCTCACCCAAGGCTTAAATAGTCGTGTTACCCGGGAACGGGATTGCTGAGTCCTCTGTGGCTCACAGTTACTTCACCACACCAGTTGCAGGTTCGGCCGAGTTTGAAGCAGGTGATGGATCAGTGCTTCACCAGGAGCTCGTTGAAGTTTGTGGCCGTTTGCTTGTGACGTTTCGATGTTCAATAGTGGTTTCTACTAGGATTCGATCCTGACCTGTGGCTTTATGTTGTTTTGGTATCTTTCTTTTGGATCTTCACCCGTAGTCGGGTTGTGATGTTTTGAATGATGATTGTTTATGTAATGAATTGTGTGAAGTGGCGAGTGTAAGCCAACTATCCTCTTTTGCAGTTTAATCCCTCTTTTACATGAGTCGTGCAAAGATACCAAACTTGAGATCATTCTAGGATGGATTTATGCCTTTAAGTCGTGCCTCGACACGTAGGAGGTATAACTCCATCCTGGGCATTACAGAGTTGGAGTCGAGGTCAGTGGAGCCTCAGGGGCCCACGAGACAGGGGGCGCGCCAAGGGGGGTGGGCGCGCCCCCACCCTCGTGGATAGGGTGTGGGCGCCCTGGTCTTGATTCTTTCGCCAGTATTTTTTATATATTCCAAAAATATTCTCTGTTGATTTTCAGGTCATTCCGAGAACTTTTATTTCTGCACAAAAATAACACCATGGCAATTCTGCTGAAAACAGCGTCAGTCCGGGTTAGTTCCATTCAAAGCGTGCAAGTTAGAGTCCAAAACAAGGGAAAAAGTATTTGGAAAAGTAGATACGTTGGAGAGATATCAACGGTGTCTGAGAAGATCCAGTCCACCAAAAGCGGGCTGGACGAAACCTTCTCCAACCTGCAGGCGGGCTTCGAGGTACGCAATGTAATGTTTGTGATCATTTTACGAGAAATATGCCTATATATAGATAGTAGCCCCTGAGTCTCCATTCGTTTTTTTAAAGAAAAGTGAATAGAGGATCGATAATCAGTTGTCCAGTGGTAACATACTTTCTGTTCGTACTTAAACAGGCTTGGCTATTAGCGGCAACTGCCCAATCAGCGGAAGTTTCCAAATTTAAACGGAAACTGGAGCGAGCCGATGAGGACCTAGTCCTTGTTAACATGCGGCTCGACCAGGCGCAAGGTATAAGATACATCTTGCTGTGTGCCTATTTTATGTCCGTGCTTTGTGGAGTTTCAAGAGCTGCAATGTGCGCCTATGTACAGATGGTGCTGCCGCGGCGGAGACCCTTAGGGGTGATCTTGCCCAAGCCAAGGAGCAGGCAAGGGTAAGTCAGGCGGCCGCTGATAAAGCGGCTGTGGATTTAACGGCCGAACAGGCCGCTCGACACCGTTTTGAGGAACGGGTGACCGAGATGGAGCAAAAGCTCAACGACGTCACTGCCAAGTGTGAGACGTTGGAAAAAGAAAATAAGGAGAAGGGGACCGAACTCGCCAAGGCCCTTCAAGACGCTTCAGAGGCGCAGTCCGAATCCCGGGCGACGCGCGAAGAAATCTGCCAAGCCGGACAGATAGCGGCTGGTAAGCCCTTCCTTTTATAGGCTAAATTTGGGGACCCGAAGTATGCCTTACTTAATCGACTGTGGAGTTCTCCAGACGCATATGTGGATCTGCCGAAGAGTGCTGCAGACGTTGCCCAATTCTTCCAGGCCCGGGAGGGGTTTGCGATGGAGAAGCTCTTCTGGTCACAGTTTACGGGGCAAAAGCATCCCGGACTGCTAAATGACCAGATGGCACAATGGGCGGAGCTGCATAAGATGCCAACGCGGCCATGAAGGACGTCATAGTCCGGTTGTGGCTAGCCGAAGCTATTCCGAACAGCTATTTTGGCCTCGTGTGGCGTCTCGTCGATGCGCTGCCTCGAATCGACAATGTTAAGAGGTGGTCTTGCATAGAAGAGCCACGAATGGCCTTTGCCCGTGTCAAGATGCACTGGGCGAAGATAAAGGCCGAAAAGGTGGCGGTTGAGGGTCCGCCTGAAAGCAAGGACCATCGCACACCAGAGCTCTATTTTGAGGATGTACTGACGGGTGCCCGCCTTATAGAAGGCCAATGCTCCAAGGATGTAGTGTTCGAATGATCGAGTCCAAACTGTTCGGGAGTTTTTTTATCATGAACTAAGTCTTTTGTAATATATCCTTTTCTTTTATGAAGAGTTTTATCCTCCCGTGCGGCCTTTTTTATACCTGAGAGTTCCCAGTCGTCGGCTTGAACCCCCATGTAGATACTACCGGGGTGTTTGGAGTTGCACATGAATACACTTAACCGAACGTCTTGGTCCATGAAGGAGGTATCAGTGCGGCGAACCAGGCAATCAGACTATTCGGTTTTATTGCTCTCACTTAGCCATAGGAGCTTAACGATGGGTCTACAAAGTAGCCCCTAGTATGTACGCGACTGCCCCCAATGCGGGTGCCTTACATATGTGACCGGGAAACAATCCTTCGTGTAATACAGAAAAAATAGCTAAATATTGTGATAAGTCGTCGAGCGGCTAACCAGCTCTCGCCACATCATGACAGTCAGTTTTCGACTTTCTCTACTGAGGTGTTTAACCGGGCGAACCGGAAAAACAATCGCAGTAGTTCTCCCTTTACTACCCTACCCGATTAGACGGAACGTAAGGTAGCAAACGCAAGAGCCAGACAACCGAACTATTGACCAAAGACATGATTCAGAGCTGATGCATATACTGCCGAGCTCGGGACGCCGAATTGTGATGTGAAGTTGTTCGGAATTTTTGTTTGGCAACACATATGTTACCCTATAGAGTCCCTGGCAATTTGTGCCGAGGTGTGTTTGACATTTAAGTAAAAACGATGGCGAATAAGAATTTGGTTCATTGTAATCTGATTGATATGTCAAAGCATAGTCTTACAGAGGGTACCATAATCACAAAGGTCATTTTACGTGCCGAGGGTCTAGGGCTAAGGGAAAAGCTCTATACAGGTTCTTTGAGGGAAATTTGTGATCTACGAAATCCCTTGCACCTTCCTACCGCACGTCTGCGTCGCTTTTGCCTAAGAAAGATTCCTTGATGGGAATGGTTTCCGGCTATCCAGGCTCGGAGAGAGTATTTTGTGAGTCCGTGGGATGAGTAGGTTTTGATTTCACCTGTGATAAAAAGCAAAAAGGTGATTAGAGAAAAGGGAGGGCCATATAAGGTCGAACCATGCTATAGGCATGTCCTGTGTATTGCCTCTGCTGATGCCCAATGTATTTTCAGTGCATAGTTATGCATGCGCGGTACGAATTTTGCTGTTGTATGTGGCGATCGACGGAGGCAAAACTGCTAATGCAGCCATGGGCTTGTCGGGCTGCTGGTATGTGGAACTTTTCGGCCTTACGCAATAAAGTCTGGCGGCGTAGTAGCCGATAAGGTGTGCGGCTTGACAGGGCCGCTTTGTCTGTCGGCCGCGATGGCCGCAGTATTCTCCTTAGTATAGAGGGGCGCTCTATGCTTCCGCTGATTGTAATGATGCCACATGGACCAGGCATCTTGAGCTTTAGATACGCATGATGCGGGACCGTGTTGAAGCGGGCAAAAGCGGCGCGTCCTAGCAGTGTGTGGTAGCCGCTGTGGAAAGGGACGATGTCAAAGGTCAAGTCCTCGCTTCGGAAGTTGTCCGGCGAACCAAAGATGACTCCCAGTGTGATTGAGCCCGTGCAGCGGGTATCCACACCCGGTATTATTCCCTTGAAGGTAGTTTTAGTGGGATTGACTCTTGACGAATCGATGCGCATTTTGCGGGCAGTGTCTTGATAAAGTATATTGAGACTGCTGTCGCCGTCCATGAGGACTAGCGTAAGGTGGAAAGCATTAATGATTGGATCGAGGACCAGTGCTGCCGAACCTCCATTATGGATACCGGTTGGGTGGTCCTTTCGATTGTAGGTGATGGACAGGCCATCCATGGGTTGGATTTTGGGGTGACCGGCACTATGGCGTAGACGTCCCGTAGTACGCACTTGCATTCCCTTTTAGGGATATGGGTGACATATACCATATTCACTGTTTTTACTTTAGGGGGAAACTCCTTTTGTCCCCCTGTGTTTGGTTGCCGAGGCTCTTGGCCATCATCGTTTCTGGGCGGTCCTTTCCCCATGTGTTCGATGTTGAGTTTGCCGGCCTGTTTAAAGACCCAAAAATTTCTGTTGGTATGATTGGAGGGTTTATCGGGGGTGCCATGAATATGGCAGGGCCGATCAAGGATTTTATCTAGACTGGACGGTCCATCTCTGTTTGCCTTAAATGGCTTCTTCCATTGACCGGATTTGGAGCGGCTGAATCTGGCGTTGACTGCAGTGTCTTGGGTTCCATCATTGTAGTTCCGATGCTTATGCTTGTCGCGTCGTGGCTTACCACTGCCGTCCCTGGTTTTGGAGGTGCCAGGGTTGTCGGCGTTCTGGGAACGGGGGTACCCAGACTTGCCTGCATGCGGCCCGGGGCGTGGCTCACCAGGCGGACTGGTACGGCCCAGCATCTTCATCAACAACTCAAGACCCTCGCGAGGGACCAAGGCTCGCGAGGCGGATGACACAAGGCATCCCCTGGGGCGGCCTCACCAGGCTGGCTCGCGAGGATCGAAGATATCAAGGCAAGGGGCACCTCACGAGGTCCTCGTGACGTGAGAAGTGACGACCAAGGCCACACGGGCGCCAGCGGGTGTAGAGTGCCAGTTTCTATTTTCGTGCTAAAGGAGCAGGTGCAGACGAAGAGTCCCGGGGCGTCAGGCAAAGGTTTCCATATTGGTGCAACGAGACCAAGACCAGCAGGACGGTAGGACGGAGGTCATTGCGGAGCCCACGGCGGCGTCACCACGAGACCCTTTGGCAGGCAAAGATACCTTTTGTCAGGATAGCTTGTACTAGCTGTCCCCCTTCAAATTTGTCCGTTGTGGGATCCCTTCCCGCTCAATATTTGGGAGGAGGACCCGAGCCACTATAAATACGACTAGCCACCACCATTGGGATCATCTCATCAGAGAGGGAGTTGATCTCACCTAGAATTGAGCAGACCGAGACCACATACACACCTGCAAGCTCACCCGAGCTCAAGAACACCTCTCCTCTGGAGGCAGTTCATCCATGTACTAGTTCCTTGTCAGCCTACAAGACAATCCACCACACCACACTGGATTACGGTATTACACCACAACGATGGACCGAACCAATATAAATCTTGTGTCTCTTGTTCATCGGATCTGACGAGCTAGGCCTAGGGTTGTTGAGTAGACGAGCTACGGCGGAAGGAGAGATCTTCGTGCACACCCCAGAGTTCAAACCTTAAGTGTTTTGCCGGAACCCTAGATCCGACATTTGGCGCGCCAAGTAGGGGTGCGCCGGATCTGTTCTTCCTTCGTACGCACCATCACCTCCCCATGATTCCGATGGTCGACGATCAGGGGGCTCATGCTGACCGATGGGCGACCTGGCCTACGCGGGCGGCACCGCCCAACCACGGAGACCTCAAACTCGCACTCCAAGCTGCCCCAGCACCACCAGGCACCGCCGGCCGTGGGCGGCGTGGGCCGGTGGCCACCGCCTCGGCGTCTTGGCGCGCACGCTCCGTAGCGCGCTCTGCAAACCACGCCGCGGCGACAACAGCTTACACTTGACGGGAGAAGGTGAACACGAGGGTTGCGCTCATTGTGGCGCAGGAACTGTTATGATGCAGGTTGGCCGAGGGCGGCTGCGACGTGCTGCTGGAGTGCGTCGCTGAACTACTGGGCTGCGCTTGCGGAGGCGCGCCACCGTTCTGCTCCTCACCCCTGCCCCAGGTCGCAGGCGGGGCGCTGGTGAGGCCCCGACCGGAGCTGGCGTCCTCTGGGGCAATTGGAAGACCTGGTGATAGCAGCAGGCGTGCTGGTGCCATCCTTACGACTGTAGTGACTTCATAACTAACAAGAACGAATGCCGGTGGCCTCTCGCGAGGGTACGCTGGGGTTCAACCCAGCGGACGCCAGGGCCAGATACTGCAGCCGGGGGCTCAAGGCGCGGGGCACGCAGGCGGTGCCCTTGGTGGGGCTGCCGATGAAGCCTACGTGCCTCACATGGTGGACCTAGTGTATGTGTTCGTGGAGGGCCCCAATGCTTTCCACGGCCAGGATGGAACGGCGAGGCTCACGAGGAAGAAGATTACCACGAGTCACCCAGGGACACCGTGGACCCCTTCAGCGATGATGACAGAGCACAACACGTATCACAGCTGGAGGCGTACGCTAACAATGGACTGCAGGTGAATCAGACCATGGCGATGGTCGAACACCCGAGAGCGACCGCTCCGCCCTCAACCGGAGCGGAACGCTGGGGGCTACGCGTAGAAGGCCTAGAGCCGCGGCCTCCCCAGCGACGCGGGGAGCAGGGAAATATGCGAAAATAGGTCCTCTGTCGGGGCGAGCCTCGCCAAGCTTCCCCCCGGCAGAGGGCCTGTGGTCGCCGAGGGCGCCGGTGGCATCGCCTTTCTGCCTCCTTGGTCCTGTCCTGGTTTTTGGTTGCCCCAACGGAGGTCGAGGGTGGCGCAAGGCGAGGCCCTCGTCTGGCGATACGAAGTAAGGCTCGCGCCTGTGAAGATCTCTGCCCGTGACACTCTCACGTAATAATGAGTGGGGTTGTACATGCCCCGGAGTCTTCGGAGAGCCGCCCTCGGGCCTCCGGGGCTCCCTCCACGTCCTAGTGGAAGCACTTAGCTCCGCGCTGGTGAGAAGACTGAAGACTAGAGAGGAGCCGGACGCGGCTATTTGCTTTCATCGCCTTCTTTTTGTAATTGGATTCGCCGTGTCTTTCGAATTGAATTTGAAGTCTTGCTCGTTGCGAAAATGGGCGGAAGTTTTCTTTGATTTCTGCTGGATTTAGCCGCCTCTAGCTGTCTCGAAGATCTTCCCCCGGGCCCTCGGGCCCAGGGGCTGGAAGGCCGATCCCACTTGGCGTACCATCGTAACCTCGGCAGGACCCTCTCAGGGCAATAGCCTACGCGCCGCAACTCTGCCGCGTAGGCATCCTGCCGCGGCCAGCAGAACGCCACTGGCCGTGTTCCCTGGAGCAGGGCCACGCATTACTCAGGAGGCTCATGGCGCGGACCGCCAGCAATCCACCCCAGGAGGGAGGCAAGCCCACGGCCTCGTGACCCTCACGAAGACAGGTAAGACCTGGGTGAGGCACTACCACAACTAAGCTCGAAAGGCTTGAGGACGCACACCCCAGGTTCGGATTCGATCGCCAAACAAAAAGTAAGAAAGTGGAACACCAATTTACACACATAGGGGGCTCCCCCTTCAAAACGCTCTCACACCCTACGGGGCCCCTTGAGTCTATGTGTGCAGGGTCAGGACAAAAGAACACAAGCTCAACCGGACACATCGCTCGCCGCACTATCCGAGTCGCTCTCGTATGTGCTGCCGGCATAGTCGCTGGACACGTCTCCATCGTCTTCAACCGCACCGCCTTTGTCCGCCATGACCACGGCCTCATCATCATCGGTGGCAAAGGCCTGGACTAGGGCGTCCATGTGGTCATCCACCCAGTGCGCCAGGTTGTCTCGGACAGCCCCGGGCACGGGGCGATGGCAGCGTCGAAATCAAAGTCAGGATCAATGTTGTGAAGGTAGTTGAAGACCCTGGAGAATGCGCGCCCCAGAAGGCTGCCTCTTCTCCTCAACAAGGCGGCGGGCCCTCACGGCCCGATTCTCCAGGCGCCTCACAACCTCGGTGAAGTAAACAAGGTGACCGGCGTGATCCTCCACATGGGGTTAGGGGCGTTCTCCTCGCAGATGGCTCCCAACGGCCAGTTCGCCCTCGCCCAAAGGGCCCGCAACATGGGGCCATGCTCGTGCTGCAGCATGACTCGACGGCTGGCCTCGTCCTCGCTCTGGCGCGCAAGGGCCGCGGCCACATCAACCTGTCACCGGAGCAAGGCCAATTCTAACTGTGCGGAGACCAGTTCAACCTGGGTAGAAGCCTGGGCTACCGCGGCGGCCCTCTCGCGCAGCTCTGCGTCTCTCACCCTCGTCCTGAGGGCAGCAGTCGTCCCATCGGCCTCTCCTCGCTGGAACTCCAACTTCAAGTTATACCCCTCGGCAGGTCCGCGCGGGCCTCTGCCACCCTCTGGTTGATTTCCTCCTGGACCCCGTCCTCGCGAGTGGAGACGGCGTCCTCGGCCTGGGTCATGTGGTGTTCCCTCGCCTCCAGCCGCTCAAGCTCGAGGCTCCGCTCCGCGGCTCCTAGCATCAGCGCCTCCTCATGCCTCAAGACCTTCGCTTCCTCAACGGGCATCCCATGCATCGACGCCAGGGCGGCCCTATGCACCTCGGTGCACTGCTCCAAGTCGGCATTCAAGACTTGTAGCTCCAGGAGGCGCCTCTCTATAGCCTCACGACAGGCATCGGCTTCCCGGGCGTCTTCCATGGCTTGGGCGCAGGCCTCTCGCGAGGCTGCGACGGACGCATCTGTCGTCGCACTAGCGCTCTCATGCTGGAGGCGCCCGAGATTGATGGCCACCCTTAGCCGGCACCACTCGTCCAGCAGTTGAAGACCCTCAGCCTCAAGACAAGTGTCGGCCCCATCAAGCTCTTTCCCAAACCAGCCCAACGCGTTCATCGCTTCCCGGAGAAGCTCGCGGCGGGCGGCCCCGCGCCTGCGCACTGACTCGAGCAGGAAGTCAGGGCCCTCTTTGGCGCCAAGAGCGGTTCAAGAGGCCTGAGGAGACTCGTCTCCCCCCGGGTGCGAGACCGGGGTCTCCTCCATCCTAGTGGTCGCTCGGGCCCCGGCCGGGACCTGGAGAGGCCGAGATCCACCACGTGAAGAAGATGCAGGGGCCAAGGCGGCCCCGCTACATTCGACGACCATGGGGGGAGCCCTTGGCACGTTCCTAAGTCCCCAGGAGGAGCCGTGAGGGAGGAACGGCAGGAATGCGGGATCAAGGCGCTAGGCCGGCACATCCGACCTCGTGGATAGCCTCACGGCCAAGGTGCCGCATCGACTGAAGGCGCTCCGGGATGACGAAGAGCTCGGGGCCTCAGGGGCCGACTTCTCAGTAGGGGTCGTCGTATCAGCAGGAGGGACCCCGGGGAATCATGGTCTGGAAGGAAGGCAACACACAAGAAGTTACAAGGGCAGGCTACTCACTCATCTATGCCTATGAACTTCCTCAGCTTAAGAGGTCGGGAGGTGGCGTCACCACCACCGGGGGCCCTTCTTGCGAAGAACTTCGAAGTTTGGCCGGAGCCCCGGAAACGATCGGCAACATCAGGCGCAACCAGTGCATCTCCAGACGATGCGCCCTCGGAGGCGCCAGCTCCCTCCTCAGGATGATGTGAAGAGGCCACTGGGGCTTTGGCCTCAGGAGCATCTGGCGGTACTTGCACTCCATCCACCCCTTCAGGGCGACTCCCTTGAGCTCCGGAGGGCGGCACTTCAGGAACCTTGATACGTCTCCAACGTATGTATAATTTTTTATTGTTCCATGCTATTATATTATCCTTCTAGGACGTTTTATGGGCTTTATTATGCACTTTTATATGATTTTTGGGACTAACCTACTATCCCAGAGCCCAGTGCCAGTTTCTGCTTTTTCCTTGTTTTTGAGTTTCGCAGAAAAGGAATATCAAACAGAGTCCAATTGACGTGCCAATTTTTGATGATTTTTTCTGGACCAAAGGAAGCCCCCGAAGTAAAATAGTTGGGCCAAGAAAGTCACGGGCTGCCCAACAGGGTGGGGGGCGCGCCCACCCCAAGTGGTGGTGCACCCTTATCTCGTGGACATCCCGGAGACCGCCCTGACTTGTGCCCTACGCCAAAAAATCCTATAAATACAGAAACCTCCGGAAAATAACCTAGATCGAGAGTTCCGCTGCCGAAAGCCTCTGTTGCCACCGAAAACCAATCTAGACCCGATCTGGCACCCTGTCGGAGGGGGGAATCGCTCTCCGGTGGCCATCTTCATCATCCCGGCGCTCTCCATGACGAGGGAGGAGTAGTGTAACGCCCTGGACACACAGGCCGGTGGTCGTTACTCCTGGCGGGATCTAGACTGGCCTCACATATCAATACTAGTCTTTTCTGCGCACTTTGTCCTCACTCGTGCGAACCCGGGAGCAACTTCCCGGTCGGTCACCCATCCTAAAACTACTCCAAGCCGAGCACACTTAACTTTGGAGTTCTATCTGAATGGGCTCCCGGAAAAGAAGGAATTCCTTATTGATATGAGTAGTCTATCATCCCTATTAAGCCAGGCTATCACATACACCCCCACTCAGAGGAATCGACGTCCTCGTCGGGCCACAGGAACGTTCCCTCTTGGCACAACCGTCTGCGCTTCCAGGACAGCACATGTGCCATGTCGTGTGCCACGACGGGTCACAAACGTCATGCACAACATGACTGCAAACTGTCCGCAAACATCCATGTAACCGCGAGGGTCGGCTCTGATACCAACTTGTAATGCCCAGGATGGGACTATATCTCCTACGTGTCGAGGCACGACTTAGAGACATAACCTCATGCTGGAATGATCGCAAGTCTAGTATCTTTGCACAACTCATGTAAAAGATGGGGATGGAAAACATAAAATAGTTGGCTTACACTCGCCACGTCACACAAATACAATACATGTCTCAATCATCATCAATAAAACATCACAACCCTCTAAGGGTAAAATCCAAATGATAAGATACCAAACATAATTTAAATCCACAGGTCGGATCGAATCCTAGTAGAAGTCTCCACTACTGATCATCAGGATAACGAACATAGTACCGACTACGCTCCTCGTCGTACTCCCAGTCTAGCTCGGTGCCATCACCTGGATAGCTCACCATCGGACCTGCATCTGGTGTGGTGAAGTAACTGTGAGCCACAGAGGACTCAACAATCCCGTTCCCGGGTAACAAGACTATTTAAGCCTTGGGAGAGGATAAGGCTGAAGAAAAGAATAAGTGTCTGCAACAGCAACTAGCACTAGCTTACGTGAAAGAGCGCGAGAAGAGAAGGCCTCGGTCGAGAGATGATCACGAAGTGATCCTAGACTAAAGCTCAACAAACATAACCCCACCGTGTTCAACTCCCGAATCCCTATTCGGAAATTGACAGTCACGGTACACACGCTGGTAGTGTATTGAAACATTGTGTCAAGTTTTCTACAACCGGATATTAACAAGCTCCCATCTGCCACATAACCGCGGGCACGGCTTTCGAAAGTACATAACCCTGCAGGGGTGTTCCAAGTTGGCCCATTACAAGCCCACGATCCGCGGAGTCGCAACTACAAGGTGGGAAGACCCGAGTATTCTCGGAATCCCGTGCTCAAGATACTCCGAACTAAGGTAAGGCTAATCCAGCAAATCCTCCCGGCGTGCCGACACCCTGATAGTAGCTGCGCGTATCTCGTCTCAGGCCACGACCGGATGAGACATCCTACGGGTTTTTACCAGACCTCAAGTTTCCTTGAGGTGGCCCCGCAGTCTGCTCATTTCAGACCAACACTCATGTGGAGCACTGGCCCGGGGGTTGAATTAAGAAAGAGGGTTAATTACTCCCTATGCAAGTTTATTTAGTTATTAGGCAAATAGTACCAATGTTGAGACTTGCTGGAAAAGACTTAGCACTTAGCGGTTTATCGAGGGGGTCCCATACACCCCAACAGTGTTTGGAACGCTTAATCAAGGAACATAACACCGGTTTAAACGGTTCCTAACGGCATGAGTGGAACAAATCACCAAGCAAAAGGCTTAGCCTTCCACCCTTGCCAATATATAGATGATTTCATTTAAGCATTATATAGTGTGATATAACCCAACAAAAAATTCAACATGAAGCAGGCATCTTCAATCTTCACCTGCAACTAGCAATGTTATAAGAAGGGCTGAGCGAAGCGTACTTAGCCAAGCAACAGTTTGCATAGGTAGGGTGGTTAAACATGGTCATGGTTACAAGTAGGAGGCTGACATGAAAGACATGGGCATCGAGGCAAAACTATAGAGCGGAACTACTAGCAATAGGCAAAGATAGTAATGTTATCGGGGTTCGGTCATCTTGCCTGAAGAGTAGTCGTTCGGATCATAAGAAGGGTCCTCGTTCACAACCTCGTTGGAAACCTCGTGCTCGTACTCGTACTCGGTCTCAGCTTCCGGCTCTAAACAATACAATCACACAAGGCACGAATCAACAAGATGCAATGCGCACTCGAAAAAAATGATGGATGCATGATGGATGCACTAAGGGAGCACACGGAGCACGGAAAAATAGAAGTCAAGCAAAACACTTCAAAACATGATAACAATAGGAGATTATGAATCTACACGGAAAATCAATCAAGTTTCATATAATACTCGCTGAAATCGGAGCTACGGGCTAAAAGTTATGCCCGAAACAAGAAACATGCGAAAGCTGAAAATTACAGCAACATAGCAACTTCGGAGCACTAGAAAAATAAGCTACAGCACTCAAACACCATGGCAAAGAGCATGAACATAAACTAGACATATCCTACAGCAAATAAGTCCAAAGGTGCACCCCCAAAGGAGCCACGGATCAATAGCAACAAGCTTGGACATATTGAACTTGACAACAAAATTCTGACAGCAGAATTTTATTGAAACTTTGGAGCAAAAGTTAAACATGCTACAGCCACTCAAATAAGCATGTGAGAACATGAATGGAAAGCCAACAATATCTACTACAAGGAACCATCAAGAGACACTCCAAAACTGTCATGGTTTGTCCTAGAACAGCACGCAAACATGGCATCGCAACGTTACAGATTTCAGACTTAGTGAAAATCCACTAAGTGTTAAACAGCAGTTTCATCATGGCATCTAAAAAAGCAAGTTTAAGTCACCTCGAAACTAAACATGGCAAGTGGTAAGCACCACATCAAAGTACACATGATGGTGATTCCGAAACACACAAGCATGCATCAATGAGATAAACACAACGATAGCAATGAGCTCAACAAGATGGCATTTCATAACAAGTTAAACAACTAAACAGCCACATAGCACTTTGCAACGAGGATAACCATGGCAAGATTAAATCTATCATGCAACCTAACACAAACAACATGTAGAGCATGGCAAGACGAACACGTGGACATGTCATTTGCATCATTCGGATAAACGAGCTAAAAGATATCACTATGCAAAGATGGCATAAAAACAACACATAGCAGCAGTTTATATCGGGATGCACTCTTGCAACAGAAAAATAAGCACCTAGATGATCTCTAACATGCATGGCACAATGGAATGAATCGTAGTGCTAGTCACCACGAACGTCTGGACACCTCATTTGCGCAAAACAGAGCAACACACAAGAAGTTACTGTAGTTTGAAAATAGCATCAGAGAACAAAACAACACAGGGATTTAGGATTTTTGAATCAACCTTCAGATCTGGATCTGGAAGTCAACGCGGGCTTCGGGCTGGATCTGGCCTGGCGGGAGGAGGGACTCGGTCTGGGTCGCGGGAGGTGGGCCACCGACGCGGAGAGGCGAGGGGATGGGCCCTGGGCGCCCGACGCGGCGCGGGCCCGCGGGTGAGGTGGCGGCCCAGCGGGTGGCTGGCCTTGTGGAGGCGGTGCGGCGGCTGGGCCGAGGGTACCGGTCGGCCCGGCTCGCAATGCCATAAGAATTGTTGTGCACTCCGGAATGAAGAATTAAAAGGTTGAACCACTGATGAAAAAGAATTTGAAAGCGATCTTGGAGAAGGCATGTGACTGATGGAAATCATTCTTACGTCACGCTTGAAAGGAATTTCAAAATAACTCCGGAAAATAATTAGAAGAGTTAGGTAAGATCCTGGGAAAAAAAACCTGTGGGTTAGGGCCCACTCAAAAGAAATCACCGTTGAAAAAGATTGCTGAAGAGATATTGCACCGGTTGAATTAAATGGCTTGAGTAAGATAACAATCCTCACAATAGCTTGAAATGATTAAGAATGGAACGCGGATCTTCTGAGATATCTTCACCTCTCCGGATATGAATAGCAAGAGGAGAATGAATAATTGGTGCACCGGAATAAGAAAGCATTGTGAAATGAGGAAAAGGATAAGATCAACACCGAAATCTTGAATTACATCCACCGGCAGAATTTGAGAACAAAAGAATGATGAACTTGAAGCTCTCGAGCATCTTCACGATAAGCACCGGATAAGAACATTGAAGGAAAAGAATGAAGAAACCTCACAAGAATAAAATGGATACTTCATCTGAGAATTGCTGGCTCCAAGAAGAAGAAGGGTGGGAGGGCGGGGAAAACAAAGACAACTTGAGATGATTGAAACAGACAAATCGTCAGATTTCTCAACGGCGTCTGTAAGGAGTAACTTGAAAAGAAAGCACACCGGTTGAAAAGGATTACCATGAAGATCTCTATGGTCAAGAAGAATTAGCACTCCCATAGAAATATGAGAACACCGATTAGGAAAAGGTATGGAATCAACACTTGACATCGAAGCAACTCGAATACCAGAATCAAAACAAACAAAGGGTAGATATGTTTATGAAGAAGATTATGTTGCAACATATCTATCCGAACAGAGAATTGAACGAATGAATTCCGCAGGTACATCAACTTGACGAGAAGCCACTTGGGAGAACAAAAGATAAATAAAAAAGGAACAAGGATCAGATAGAACAAATACAAGATAGAAGCTTCGTTCGACATCTTCGTGCTGAAAGCTCATGGAACGTGTTACAAAAGGGTTTTGCAATCCCCGAATCAGCATAGCCAAGGATCCTTTAAGATGCAACTCCCGATCGGAACAAGCCCATAAAACCACTTCACTCAATGTAGAACCCCAAACTTCATATCATGCACTCGTTGGAAGAATGCCTAGAACTACTAGATGAACCCACCTATTAATTTCCGAAAGTTTCCAGTTATGCAATCAGGTGTTGGGGAAACAGGGGAAGCACCGCGCACTCAACTCTAATCCTACATCCAGCTGTATCCATCCTTCAACACATAACCAGTTATTTTCGGAAACCGTTTACCTCGGACCTTCGAAACGCATCTACTATACAAGCTATGGCAATACTCCCGAACTACCTCCCCAGTACTGGGTGATGTCGGGGTTATCTTGCCACTAACCGCATAGGAGAGTTTTCGATGTCGGCCGTCTTAAGTATTCTAGTACTGCCGCGATGGATTTGTGACGACAACACCTCGGAGCTCAACTCCCCGGGACATTGCCACAACCCCTAATGACAGCAGGCATCGAGAACAATGTTCTCGTCACAAAGACATCGAAACAATCCAAACAATACTCGCGAGATCCTAAAAAAAAATTTTGGTGCCATTTTTGAAAGTAGAAGAGGCAAGAGTAGTCGTCAAGAGTCCTCACCAGAATGAAAAGAGATGAGGAGCAAAGAAATCCTACTCTCCGATATATATATATAGGACTCAAAACATTTTCAGTGTGTGCCTAGACTCAACCGTCAACGATTCGATCAATCAATGGGGGCTTCTAGGTCGGAGAAGGCTCTGAATACTAACTTGTAATGCCCAGGATGGGACTATACCTCCGACGTGTCGAGGCACGACATAAAGGTATAAGCCCATCCTAGAATGATCTCAAGTTTGGTATCTTTGCACGACTCATGTAAAAGAGGGATTAAATTGCAAAAGGAGATAGTTGGCTTACACTCGCCACTTCACACAATACATTACATAAGCAAAACATCATTCAAAACATCACAGCCCATCTAAGGGTAAGATCCAAAAGAGAAGATACCAAACAACATAACGCCACAGGTCAAGATCGAATCCTAGTAGAAACCACTACTGATCGTCGAAACGTCACAAGCATACGGCCACTCTCTTCATCGAGCTCCCAGTGAAGAACTGAACCAGCTCCTGCATCATCCTCGGCTGAACCTGCATCTGGTGTTGTAGTATCTGTGAGCCACGAGGACTCAGCAATCCCATAACCATGGGTATCAAGACTAGCAAAGCTTTGGGTAGGAAGAGGCAAAGTGGTGAGGTTGCAGCAGCGGCTAAGCATAATATGATGGCTAACTTACGAGTAACAGAATAAGATGAGCATCTACGCAAACGGTCGCAAAAGTAGTGATCGCTAAAGATCCTGTACTACATACGAATCAAACATAACCCCACCGTGTTCTCTTCTCAAAGTGAAAAGAGACAGTCACGGTTACTCACACCGTTGTGTGTTTTACTTCAAATCTGTCAAGTTTTCTACAACCGGACATTAACAAATTCCAATCTGCCACATAACCGCGGGCACGACTTTCGAAAGATCATAACCCTGCAGGGGTGTCCCAACTTAGCCCATCACAAGCTCTCATGATTAGCTGAAGTGATAAATATAATATCATCACTCCTTATCTTAGGGAAATCCGATCAGGCTCGGCATCCCGGTAGCACAAGACATTTCGACAATGGTAAAACAAGTCCAGCAAGACCTCCCGGCGTGCCGACACCCTGATAGTAGCCGCGCGTATCTCTTCTCAGGCCACAACCGGATGAGACATCCTACGGGTTGTTACCAGACCTCGAGTTTCCTTCTGCTCGTTTGGGACCAACACCATCAGCACTGGCCCCCCTGCTATGTAGAAAAGAATCCTCGGGGACGCGACCCCCTATGCAATTTTAATTAATTAATTAAGTTATTATTATGAGCAAATTAAATCCAATGTTGGGCCTTGCTGGAGGAGTTTTATTCAAAGTCGAACTGTCAAGGGGTCCCCATCCACCCATCGTGTAAGGAACGCAAAATCAAGGAACATAACGCCGGTTTATCGGCGCCTAAGGTGGCATGAGTGGAACAAAACACCGAGCAAAAGGCCAAGCCTTCCACCCATGCCCAGTATATAGGTGTGTTAATAATATTAATAGATATTGTGATGAGATACGCGCGGTATTATAGCCAAGGAATAAGAATGACAGAATTTGGACAGCACTCCGTCTGAAAGAGGAAGGAATTGAACATGAACTTGAGAAGATGGAGTGATACTTGATGAAATCAATGACATATTGCCTCCGAAACAATTGAAAGAATGGCACCAGGGGGTAAGAAAGATTCAGACAGCACTCCGGTTAAAAAGAGAGGCAAAACTAGATAAGATGATGGAACTTGAATGAAGAATACAACACTCCGGTTAAATGATAAGCAAGGGAAAGAACATGATCTCGATAAAACGATATTATGGTTTGGAGAGAGCAACATCACAATGCCTCCGGAATGAAAGAATATAGCATAACTCAATGAAAGAAAGAATTGAACGGAGAAGAAAATGACAACTTCTCTCAAAATTAAATTTGAAAGAGCATCTTTACGAAGAAGGGTTGAACGGGGTTGTTGGAAAAAATCAACAATGAAAACGAATAAGCTTGATGTTGGCTTATGGAAAACATCTCAAAACTTGAGGTGAAATTCTGCCACTAACTTAAACAATTGATTTGATTGAGATCAACAAGGAGATGAAAAACTTATTTCACCGGAATGATAAATGAAGAACTTGGGTCATTTATGAGCACCATAATTAGCAACAATCCTTAGGGAAAAGCTTTTAGCTTAAATACAACCCAAGATAACTCCAACGAATAATTGGAGGGTGGGAAATATCTCCTGAACAAGGAAAATGATGGTTTTAAATATCTCATTCTTGATAACTCACGAATCATAAAACATGAAGGAATTGTCAAGAATGACATAACACGATCTCAAACAATAATGTATGAAATGCTTGCCCTTGTGTGCACCGTGCCCGTTTCATCTTTTGTCGTGCTCCTCGGTTGCCTCGTCGCTGACCCGTGGGAACCCGGTGACGGGATCGCCCCACCTTTCATCTCGTCCGTCTCGCTCACGCCATCCTTCTGTTGCAACGGTCTCTCAACGAGTTACCGGAACCGAGATGTTGCGTTGCATCATTTTCGGATCGTTGCCGTGGCACCCTTTCTTTCCACCACGGTGACATATTCTCCTTATACTTCATTCTCTTCATGTTGACCTTTAATATAAGTTGCATAAAACTTGATCATGTCATCCGCATCATGTTAACAACATTATATTTGTGAATTGTTGTTGCTTTAATAATTACTAAACATGCTCATGGGGATTTTCCGGAATTATTGTTGTTCTTCCGGCCTCATTTAAAATGTCTTAATAGTGTAGTTTTATTATGCTTCACCTCTTGCCATGTTAACAAACATTTAATCTTGTCTTGTAAATAAACAAGTCAATTAAATAAATAAATGTGGTGTTTCGTCAATATGCAACTCGTTGCATATTGAGCTCCACTTAACTTGTAGTACTTGTTTGTGCACTTTGCCATGCCATGCATAATTAAACCGGACATGCATCATACTTGGATGTGCATCGTATGCCATGTTTATGCTTGTGTGTTTACCGTGTTGTTTGCTCTTTCCGGTTGCTTCTCTTGTTAGCTTCAGTTTCGTTCTGGAGTTGTGAGGATTCGCTCGTCTATGTTGCTCCGTCTACTTCATGGATCCGTTCTTCTTCCTTGCGGAATTCCAGGCAAGATGATCATACCCTTGGATACCTTTACTACCATTGCCATGCTTAGTTGTCTCGATGCTATCGTTACATGTCGCGCTACCCATCTTTTATGTCAGCCTCTCCTTGTTGCCATGAAACCTCTAACCTTTGACACCTTCCTAGCAAAACCACTGTTTGGCTATGTTACACGCTTGCTCAGCCCCTCTTATAGCGTTGTTAGTTGCAGGTGAAGATGAAGATCGTTCCAGGAGGGAACTTGTTGTTGGTATATCACAATATCTATTAATATTATTAACACACTTATATACTGGGCATGGGTGGAAGGCTTGGACTTTTGCTCGGTGTTTTGTTCCACTCATGCCACCTTAGGCGCCGATAAACCGGCATTATGTTCCTTGATTTTGCGTTCCTTACACGATGGGTGGATGGGGACCCCTTAACAGTTCGACTTTGAATAAAACTCCTCCAGCAAGGCCCAACATTGGTTTTAATTTGCTCATAATAATAACTTAATTAATTAATTAAAATTGCATAGGGGGTCGCGTCCCCGAGGATTCTTTTCTACATAGCAGGGGGGCCAGTGCTGATGGTGTTGGTGCCAAACGAGCAGACTGCGGGGCCACCTCAAGGAAACTCGAGGTCTGGTAACAACCCGTAGGATGTCTCATCCGATTGTGGCCTGAGACGAGATACGCGCGGCTACTATCAGGGTGTCGGCACGCCGGGAGGTCTTGCTGGACTTGTTTTACCATTGTCGAAATGTCTTGTGCTACCGGGATGCCGAGCCTGATCGGATTTCCCTAAGATAAGGAGTGATGATATTATATTTATCACTTCAGCTAATCGTGAGAGCTTGTGATGGGCTAAGTTGGGACACCCCTGCAGGGTTATGATCTTTCGAAAGCCGTGACCGCGGTTATGTGGCAGATTGGAATTTGTTAATGTCCGGTTGTAGAAAACTTGACAGATGATCCGAAGTAAAACACACAACTGTGTGAGTAACCGTGACTGTCTCTGTTCACTTTGAGAAGAGAACACGGTGGGGTTATGTTTGATTCGTATGTAGTACAGGATCTTTTGCGTAGATGCTCATCTTAATCTGGTACTCGTAAGTTAGCCACCATATTATGCTTAGCCGCTGCTGCAACCTCACCACTTTGCCTCTTCCTACCCAAAGCTTTGCTAGTCTTGATACCCATGGTTATGGGATTGCTGAGTCCTCGTGGCTCACAAATACACTTGTAATGCCCAGGATGGGACTATATCTCCTACGTGTCGAGGTACGACTTAAAGATATAAGTCCATTCTGGAATGATCGCAAGTTTGGTATCTTTGCACGACTCATGTAAAAGAGGGATTAAATTGCAAAAGGAGATAGTTGGCTTACACTCGCCACTTCACACAATACATTACATAAGCAATTAATCATTCAAAACATCACAGCCCATCTAAGGGTAAGATCCAAAGACAAGATACCAAACAAACATAAAGCCACATGCCTAGATCGAATCCTAGTAGAAACCACTACTGATCGACGGAAACGTCACAAGCATACGGCTATGCTCTTCATCGAACTCCCGGTGAAGTACTGAACCAGCTCCTGCTTCATTCTCGGCTGAACCTGCATCTGGTGTTGTAGTATCTGTGAGCCACGAGGACTCAGCAATCCCATAACCATGGGTATCAAGACTAGCAAAGCTTTATGGGTAGGAAGAGGTAAAGTGGTGAGGTTGCAGCAGCGGCTAAGCATAATATGGTGGCTAGCTTACGAGTACCAGAATAAGATGAGCATCTACGCAAACGGTCGCAAGTAGTGATCGCTAAAGATCCTAACTACATACGAGTCAAACATAACCCCACCATGTTCTCTTATCAAAGTGAAAAGAGACAGTCACGGTTACTCACACAGTTGTGTGTTTTACTTCGGATCCTCTGTCAAGTTTTCTACAACCGGACATTAACAAATTCCAATCTGCCACATAACCGCGGGCACGGCTTTCGAAAGATTATAACCCTGCAGGGGTGTCCCAACTTAGCCCATCACAAGCTCTCACGATTAGCTGAAGTGATAAATATAATATCATCACTCCTTATCTTAGGGAAATCCGATCAGGCTCGGCATCCCGGTAGCACAAGACATTTCGACAATGGTAAAACAAGTCCAGCAATACCTCCCGGCGTGCCGACACCCTGATAGTAGCCGCGCGTATCTCGTCTCAGGCCACAACCGGATGAGACATCCTACGGGTTGTTACCAGACCTCGAGTTTCCTTGAGGTGGCCCCGCAGTCTGCTCGTTTGGGACCAACACCATCAGCACTGGCCCCCCTTGCTATGTAGAAAGAATCCACGGGGACGCGACCCCCTATGCAATTTTAATTAATTAATTAAGTTGTTATTATGAGGCAAATTAAAACCAATGTTGGGCCTTGCTGGAGGAGTTTTATTCAAAGTCGAACTGTCAAGGGGTCCCCATCCACCCATCGTGTAAGGAATGCAAAAATCAAGGAACATAATGCCGGTTTATCGGCGCCTAAGGTGGCATGAGTGGAACAAAACACCGAGCAAAAGGCCAAGCCTTGCACCCATGCCCAGTATATAGGTGTATTAATAATAATTATAGATATTGTGATATTCCAACAACAAGTTCCCTCCTGGAACGAACTTCATCTTCACCTGCAACTAACAACGCTATAAGAGGGGCTGAGCAAGCGGGTAACATAGACAAACAGTGGTTTTGCTAGGAAGGTGTCAAAGGTTAGAGGTTTCATGGCAACAAGGAGAGGCTGACATAAAAGATGGGTAGCGCGACATGTAATGATAGCATCGAGACAACTATGCATGGCAATGGTAGTAATGGTAATCCAAATTTATTACAAGTTGGGGGTCTTCAAGGCCTTGGTGGTGTGCTTGTGCAAGATAAGAGAATTGTGGCATACACTTCTCGTCAGCTCAAGCCAAGTGAGAAGAACGATCCCACACATGATCTCGAGCTAGCAGCTGTGGTACATGCTTTGATTACGTGGAGACACCTGTTGTTGGGCAGAAAAGTCGACATCTTCACCGATCACAAGAGCTTGAAGTACATCTTCACACAGCCGCATCTGAACCTCCGCCAGACTCGTTGGGTTGAAATGATCCAAGAGTATAATCCCAGCATCGAATACACTCCTGGCAAGGCGAATGTGATTGCAGATGCTTTGAGCAGAAAGGCATATTGCAACAGCCTTCTTATCAAGCCGTTCTAGCCTGAGCTTTGTGAAGCATTCAGGAAACTCAACCTCCAAGTTGTTCCGCAGGGTTTTCTTGCAAATCTTCAAGTTGCTCCTACCTTGGAAGATCAGGTCCGTGAGGCCCAACTCAGTGATGCCATGGTGCAGAAGGTGAAACATGGTATTGCAAAGGGCACTCCGAAATACAAGTGCTTTCGTGTTGATGAGAAAGATACCTTGTTCTTCGAGGACAGACTCGTTGTTCCCAAAGGTGATCTCAGGAAGCTCATAATGGAAGAAGCACATGATTCTCTCCTTTCCATTCATCCTGGCAGTTCCAAGATGTACCAAGACCTCAAGCAGTCTTACTGGTGGACACGCATGAAAAGGGAGATTGCCCAATTCGTGAATGAATGTGATGTTTGCAGAAGAGTGAAAGCAAAACATCAACGTCCAGCCGGTCTTCTCCAACCTCTTCCTATTCCCGAGTGGAAGTTCGACCACATTGAAATGGACTTCATCACTAGTTTTCCTAAATCCAAGAGAGGGAATGATTCTATCTTCGTGGTGATTGACAAGCTTACCAAATTCGCTCACTTCCTTCCAGTGAAAGAATCAATCAATGCAGCTCAATTGGCAGAGTTGTACACTTCCAGAATTGTGTCCTTACATGGCATTCCTCAAGTTATATCCTCAGACTATGGAAGTTCGTTCACTTCAAAGTTCTGGGAATCCTTTCAGTCCGCCATCGGCACTAAGATCAGGTTTAGCACTGCTTTTCATCCTCAGACTAGTGGTCAAGTCGAGCGAGTGAATCAGATTCTAGAAGACATGCTCAGAGCCTATGTCATATCTTTGGCATGAAATGGGAAGACTGCCTTCCATTTGCCGAGTTCTCTTACAACAACAGCTTCCAAGCAAGTGCCGGCAAAGCCCCGTTTGAAATCCTCTATGGCAGAAAGTGTCGTACCCCTCTCAACTGGTCTGAAACAGGCGAACGTCAACTTCTTGGCAATGACTTGATCTCAGAAGCCGAAGAAATGTGCAAAGTCATACGTGAGAATCTCAAGGCCGCTCAGTCGCGTCAGAAGAGCTACTATAACGGCAAGCATCGTGATTTGGCTTTCAACATTGGTGATCATGTCTATCTCCGTGTTTCTCCGATGAAAGGCACCCAAAGATTAGGTATCAAAGGAATGCTTGCTCCTAGATACGTCGGGCCTTTCAAGATTCTCGGCAAAAGAGGCGACCTAGCCTATCAACTTGAGCTCCCTTCCAACTTCGCCAATGTTCATGATGTGTTCCATGTGTCTCAACTCCGCAAATGCTTCAAGGCACCTGAACGCATGATTCCGTTTGAAGAGATTGATCTTCAACAAGATTTGTCCTACCGAGAGCATCCCGTTGCTATTCTCGAAGAAACCGAACGCAAGACCCGCAACAAGTCCATCAAATTCTTGAAAGTCAAGTGGTCACATCACACCGACCGAGAGGCTACGTGGGAACGAGAAGATCATCTTCGTTCCGAGTACCCTTCCTTTTTCCAGTCCTAGTTCTCGGGACGAGATCTTTTTGTAGTAGAGAAGAGTTTGTAATGCCCCGGATGTAATACTTTCCCTTTTGGGCATATAATATATCTCCGGCTTCATCTATTCCATTTCGGGTCCTTTGTATTTCGGGTTTTTCGTCGTTTTGTTGTGTGCGTGTGTGGCATTCATTCATATCATATAGTCATGTGCGTCGCATTGCATTTGTGTTGTCGGTTGCATCCGGTCCTACACGTTCCTTCCCGTTGTCCGTTTCGCGTTCCGGAGCTCCCTCACGTGTCCGTGGCATCCCGTAGGCCTACTTTGGTGTTTGGCCGTGTAACGTTACCGGTGTGGCGCGAGACTTGTCGTGTGTTGTTGTTTTGGTGTTTGTAACCCGCCTGTCAAATCTCGTCGCGTTTCGAGTCCGTTTGCTACCCCAACAGTTATTCGTGTGGGCTCAAAGTGCCTCCACTTTGAGGCCCAAGACACCCCTCCAACAGCCCACTTCCCTCCTCTTGGCCCATCCTAACTCCCCTCGCGATCGGATCCGTCGGATCGCGATCGGAGGGCTCTAAAACAGCCCCCACTTCATCCCCTTCCTCCAGCCACCACCTCGCCGGAGTTTCGCCGGAGTTCCGCCGGAATCTCGCCGGAGTTTCGCCGGAGCACCACTACCTCGCCGGAGACCACCTCCTCCCACCTCTCCAACCACGCATGCCGCCCTAGATCCATTTTTTTCCTCCGGCCAGCCACCTCCCGCATCAAAGCCCCGCGCAGATCGAGGCTCCCCTTGTCCCGAACGGATCTGCAGCTCCAGGGCCTTCCTCCACCGAAACCCTAGGCGGCCCAGAGTCCCGCATCGCCCCAGCCGCCAGGCTCCAGCGCCAGCGCCGCTTCCCTCCAGTCGCCAGGCCGCGCAAGCGCCAGGGCCTTCCCGCTCGAACGCCTGGCCCAGCCGCCTCCCTTCGCCACCCGTCTGGGCCGCTGCGCCAATCCACCGGCCCAGTCCCGCGCGCCGGCCTCCCTCCACCGAGCCGCGGAGGCCGCCTCTTCTCCTCAGGCCGGAGCCCCACCAGGCCGGCCTCGCCTCCCCGCCCCGCGAGCCGGGCCGACCGGTGCCCTCAGCCCAGCCGCCGCACCGCGTCCACCAGGCTAGCCACCCGCTGGGCCGCCGCCTCACCCACGGGCTCACGCCTCGTCGGGCGACAAGGGCCCATCCCCTCGCCTCTCCGCGCCGGTGGCCCACCTCCCGCGACCCAGGCCGAGTCCCTCCTCCCGCCGGGCCAGATCCAGCCCGAAGCCCGCGTTGACTTCCAGATCCAGATCTGAAGGTTGATTCAAAAATCCTAAATCCCTGTGTTGTTTTGTTCTCTAATGCTATTTTCAATCTGCAATAACTTCTTGTGTGTTGCTCCGTTTTGCGCAAATGAGGTGTCCAGACGTTCGTGGTGACTAGCACTACGATTCATTCCATTGTGCCATGCATGTTAGAGATCATCTAGGTGCTTATTTTTCTGTTGCAAGAGTGCAGACCGATATAAACTGCTGCTATGTGTTGTTTTTATGCCATCTTTGCATCGTGATATCTTTTAGCTCGTTTATCCGAATGATGCAAATGACATGTCCACGTGTTCGTCTCGCCATGCTCTACATGTTGTTTGTGTTAGGTTGCATGATAGATTTAATCTTGCCATGGTTATCCTCGTTGCAAAGTGCTATGTGTCTGTTTAGTTGTTTAACTTGTTATGAAATGCCATCTTGTTGAGCTCATTGCTATCGTTGTGTTTATCTCCGTGATGCATGCTTGTGTGTTTCGGAATCACCATCATGTGTACTTTGATGTGGTGCTTACCACTTGCCATGTTTAGTTTCGAGGTGACTTAAACTTGCTCTTTTAGATGCCATGATGAAACTATTGTTTAACACAGTGGATTTTCACTAAGTCTGAAATCTGTAACGTTCTGATGCCATGTTTGCGTGCTGTTCTAGGACAAACCATGATAGTTTTGGAGTGTCTCTTGATGGTTCCTTGTAGTAGATATTGTTGGCTTTCCATTCATGTTCTCACATGCTTATTTGAGTGGCTGTAGCATGTTTAACTTTTGCTCCAAAGTTTCAATAAAATTCTGCTGTCAGAATTTTGTTGTCAAGTTCAATATGTCCAAGCTTGTTGCTATTGATCCGTGGCTCCTTTGGGGGTGCACCTTTGGACTTATTTGCTGTAGGATATGTCTAGTTTATGTTCATGCTCTTTGCCATGGTGTTTGAGTGTTGTAGCTTATTTTTCTAGTGCTCCGAAGTTGCTATGTTGCTGTAATTTTCAGCTTTCGCATGTTTCTTGTTTCGGGCATAACTTTTAGCCCATAGCTCCGATTTCAGCGATTCTTATATGAAACTTGATTGATTTTCCGTGTAGATTCATAATCTCCTATTGTTATCATGTTTTGACGTGTTTTGCTTGAGTGCTATTTTTCCGTGCTCCGTGTGCCCCCTTAGTGCATCCATCATGCATCCATCATTTTTTTCGAGTGCGCATTTCATCTTGTTGATTCGTGCCTTGTGTGATTGTATTGTTTAGAGCCGGAAGCTGAGACCGAGTACGAGTACGAGCACGAGGTTTCCAACGAGGTTGTGAACGAGGACCCTTCTTACGATCCGAACGACTACTCTTCAGGCAAGATGACCGAACCCCGATAACATTACTATCTTTGCCTATTGCTAGTAGTTCCGCTCTATAGTTTTGCCTCGATGCCCATGTCTTTCATGTCAGCCTCCTACTTGTAACCATGACCATGTTTAACCACCCTACCTATGCAAACCGTTGCTTGGCTAAGTACGCTTCGCTCAGCCCTTCTTATAGCATTGCTAGTTGCAGGTGAAGATTGAAGATGCTTGCTTCATGTTGAAGTTTTTGTTGGGTTATATCACACTATATAATGCTTAAATGAAATCATCTATATATTGGCAAGGGTGGAAGGATAAGCCATTTGCTTGGTGATTTGTTCCACTCATGCCGTTAGGAACCACTTAAACCGGTGTTATGTTCCTTGATTATGCGTTCCTAACACGGTTGGGGTGTATGGGACCCCATCGATAAACCGCTAAGTGCTAAGTCTTTTCCAACAAGTCCCAACATTGGTACTATTTGCCTAATAACTAAATAAACTTGCATATGGAGTAATTAACCCTCTTTCTTAATTCAACCCCCGGGCCAGTGCTTCACATGAGGTCCGAAATGAGCAGACTGCGGGGCCACCTCAAGGAAACTTGAGGTCTGGTAAAAACCCGTAGGATGTCTCATCCAGTCGTGGCCTGAGACGAGATACGCGCGGCTACTATCAGGGTGTCGGCACGCCGGGAGGATTTGTTGGATTAGCCTTACCTTAGTTCGGAGTATCTTGAGCACGGGATTCCGAGAATACTCGGGTCTTCCCACCTTGGAGTTGCGACTCCGCGGATCGTGGGCTTGTAATGGGCCAAGTTGGAACACCCTTGCAGGGGTATGAACTTTCTAAAGTCGTGCCCGCGGTTATGTGGCAGATGGGAGCTTGTTAATATCCGGTTGTAGAAAATTTGACACAATGTTTCAATACACTACCAGCGTGTGTACCGTGACTGTTAATTTCCGAATAGGGATTCGGGAGTTGAACACGGTGGGGTTATGTTTGTTAAGCTTTAGTCTAGGATCACTTCGTGATCATCTCTTGACCGAGGCATTCTCTTCTCGCACTCTTTCACGTAAGCTAGTGCTAGTTGCTGCTGCAGACACTTATTCTTTTCTTCAGCCTTATCCTCTCCCAAGGCTTAAATAGTCTTGTTACCCGAGAACGGGATTGCTGAGTCCTCTGTGGCTCACAGTTACTTCACCACACCAGATGCAAGTCCGATGGTGAGCTATCCAGGTGATGGCACCGAGCTAGACTGGGAGTACGACGAGGAGCGTAGTCGGTACTATGTTCGTTATCCTGATGATCAGTAGTGGAGACTTCTACTAGGATTCGATCCGACCTGTGGATTTAAATTATGTTTGGTATCTTATCATTTGGATTTTACCCTTAGAGGGCTGTGATGTTTTATTGATGATGATTGAGACATGTATTGTATTTGTGTGACGTGGCGAGTGTAAGCCAACTATTTTATGTTTTCCATCCCCATCTTTTACATGAGTTGTGCAAAGATACCAGACTTGCGAGCATTCCAGCATGGGCTTATGTCTCTAAGTCGTGCCTCGACACGTAGGAGATATAGTCCCATCCTGGGCATTACAAGTAGTTCACCCTCGGGGCTGAGGGTATGTACCAGTAGCTATGTATTTGATCTCTCTCTCTCTCTCTCTCTCTCTCGTGTTCTTGAGATGGCACGATCTTGATGTATCGCGAGCTTTGCAATTATTGTTGGATCTTATGATGTTTCTCCACCTCTACTCTCTTGTGATGAATTGAGTTTTCCCTTTGAAGTTATCTTATCGGATTGAGTCTTTAAGGATTTGAGAACACTTGACGTATGTCTTGCATGTGCTTATCTGTGGTGACAATCGGATATCACGTGATCTACTTGATGTATGTTTTGGTGATCAACTTGCGGGTTCTGTGACCTTGGGAATCTATGCATAGGGGTTGGCACATGTTTTCGTCTTGACTCTCCGATGGAAACTTTGGGGCACTCTTTGAAGTTCTTTGTGTTGGTTGAATAGATGAATCTGAGATTTCGTGATGCATATCGTATAACCATGCCCACAGATACAAGAGGTGACAATGGAGTATCTAGGTGACATTAGGGTTTTGGTTGATTTGTATCTTAAGGTGTTATTTTACTACAGACTCTTGAATAGATCGATCGGAAAGAATAACTTTGAGGTGGTTTCGTACCCTGCCATAATGTTTTCGTTTGTTCTCCGCTATTAGTCACTTTCGAGTGACTCTTTGTTGCAAGTTGAGGGATAGTTATATGATCCAATTATGTTATCCTTGTTGAGAGAACTTCCACTAGTGAAAGTATGAACAATAGGCCTTGTTCCCTATCATTGTAACACCGTTTATGCTCACGTTTACAACTTGTTAACTTGCAGTTTTTATATTTTCAGATTACAAAAACCTATATCTACCATGCATATTGCACTTGTATCACCATCTCTTCGCTGAACTAGTGCACCTATACAATTTTCCATTGTATTGGGTGTGTTGGGGACACAAGAGACTCTTTGTTATTTGTTTGCAGGATTGGTTGAGAGAGACAATCTTCATCCTACGCCTCCCACGGATTGATAAACCTTAGGTCGTCCACTTGAGGGAAATATGCTACTGTCCTACAAACCTATGCACTTGGAGGCCCAACAACGTCTACAGGAAGAAGGTTGTGTAGTAGACATCAAGCTCTTTTCTGGCGCCGTTGCCGGGGAGGTTAGTGCTTGAAGGTTTATCTGTTGATCTTGCAATCGAATCTTTTAGTTTCTTGTTTTATCACTAGTTGAGTTAATAAAAGAAAACTACAAAAAATGGAATTAAGGTTACCTCATATGCTTCATCTTTTTAATATCTGTCGTGAAAATGATGGGAAGAAAAATTATGCTCAAGTACTAGAAGAGGAATTACATAGAATGCTTGGCATAAAATATGTGAATGATGAGCATGATTGCAATGTTGTTAGTATGAATTCTTTGAATACCCATGATGCTAATGATATGCAAAGCCACAAGCTTGGGGATGCTATGTTTGATGAAGATGATATGATTAGTCCCCCAAGTTTCGATGAGAAAATTTATTATGATGAAAGCATGCCTCCTATTTATGATAATTATATTGATGAAAGTGGATTTGGAGGGGTCATGACTTTATTTAGTGATGAATCCACTATTTCGGAAGAGGCTCCAATTGATTGTGAGAACAAAGTTGCTATCTATGATGATTATTATGATGACTTGTATGCTATTAAGAATAAGGATAACCATGAAACTTGTCATCATGATTTTAGTTTTCAATTGGATTATGCTTCACATGATAGTTATTTTGTTGAATTTGCTCCCCCCCACTACTATGAATGAGAATAATTTTGCTTATGATGGGAGTAGTAAAATTTCTATGCAAGTAGATCATGAAAAGAATACTTTATGTGCTAGTTATATTGTTTAATTCATTCATGATGCTACTGAAAATTATTATGAGTGGGGAACATATGCATCTACATATTGCAATAATATCAAGTTTCCTCTCTATGTGCTTAAAATCATGAAGTTATGCTCGTTTTCCCTTCCCATGCTAGTTGATTATCGTTCCCATAAGTTGTTTGCTCACAAAATCCCTGTGCATAGGAAGTGGGTTGGACTTAAATGAGCTAGTCATATTCTTCATGATGCTCTCCTTATGTTTCAATTCTTATCTTTTATGCGAGCATCATTGAAATCATCATGCCTAGCTAGGGGTGTTAAACGATAACGCTTGTTGGGAGGCAACCCAACTTTATTTTGGTTATTTGCTTTTGCTTCTGTTTAGGAATAAATATTGTATCTAGCTTCTGTTTAGATGTGATTTTGTGTTTTAATTAGTGTTTGTGCCAACTAGAACCTTTGGGAAGACTTGTGTGAAGTTTATGCGATCATGCTGTAAAAAACAGAAACTTTAGCGCTCCCGAGATTAGCTACCATTTTTACTGGAGAGTGCTTTTTCGTTGATTCTTTTTGCAGATGATTAATAGACAATTTCTTCAGGTCCACCAATTTATTTCAGAATTTTTTGAGTTACAGAAGTATTCGAAAGTTACAGATTGCTACAGACTGTTCTGTTTTTGACAGATTCTGTTTTCTATGTGTTTTTTGTTTATTTTGATGAATCTATAAGTAGTATCGAAGGGTATGAACCATAGAGAAGTTGGAATACAGTAGATATTACACCAATATGAATTTAGAATGAGTTCACAACAGTACCAAAGTGGTGGTTTTATTTTCTTATACTAACGGAGCTCACGAGTTTTCTGTTGAGTTTTGTGTTGTGAAGTTTTCAAGTTTTGGGTAAAGATTCGATGGACTATGGAATAAGGAGTGGCAAGAGCCTAAGCTTGGGGATGCCCAAGGCACCCAAAGAAAAATTCAAGGGCAACCAAGAGCCTAAGCTTGGGGATGCCCTGGATGGCATCCCCTCTTTCGTCTTCGTTCATCGGTAACTTTACTCGATGCTATATTTTTATTCACCAGATGATATGTGTTTTGCTTGGAGCGTCAATTCAGTTTTTTTGCTTGCTGTTTGAATAATATCCCAATATCTGAATTTTTTAAATGTTAGAGAGTCTTCACATAGTTACATAATTATTCAACTACGCATTAATCTTCACTTATATCTTTTGGAGTAGTTTGTTGGTTGCTCTAGTGCTTCACTTATATCTTTTTAGAGCACGACGGAGGTTTTATTTTGTAGAAATTGTTGATCTCTCATGCTTCACTTATATCTTTTTCAGAGTCTTTTAGAACAGCATGGTATTGTGCTTTGGTTATAAAACTAGTCCTAAAATGATAGGCATCCAAGTTGGGTGTAGTAAGAACTTTTATATAAGTGCATTGAATATTAGGAGAAGTTCAATACTTGATGATTGTTTTGAGATATGAGGATGGTGATATTAGAGTTATGCTAGCGGGGTAATTATGAATTCAAGAAATACTTGTGTTAATAGTTTGTGATTCCTGTAGCATGCACGTATGGTGAACCGCTATGTGACGAAGTTAGAGCATGAGGTATTTATTGAGTGTCATCCTTTGTGTGGAGGTCGGGATCGCGCGATGGTTAACTCCTACCAACCCATCCCCTAGGAGCATGCGTTGAATACTTTGTTTTGATGACTCGTAAATTTTTGCAATAAGTATATGAGTTCTTTATGACTAATGTTGAGTCCATGGATTATACGCACTCTCACCCTTCCACCATTTCTAGCCTCTCTTGTACCGCGCAACATTCACCCGTACCATACACCCACCATATACCTTCTTCAAAACAGCCACCATACCTACCTATCATGGCATTTCCATAGCCATGCAACTTTCCACCGTTCCGTTATTATGACACGCTTCATATTGTCATATTGCCACACATGATCATGTAGTTGACATCGTATTTGTGGCAAGGCCACCATTCACAATTCATTCACACATGTCACTCTTGATTCATTGCACATCCCGGTACACCGCCGAAGGCATTCACATAGAGTCATATCTTGTTCTAGCTTCGAGTTGTAATCTTTGAGTTGTAAGTAAATAAATGTGTGATGATCATCATTATTAGAGCATTGTCCCAAAGAAAAAAAGGAAATGCCAAAGAAAAAAAATGAAAGGCCCAAAAAAAAAGAAAAGAAAAGGGACAATGCTACTATCTTTTTCCACACTTGTGCTTCAAAGTAGCACCATGATCTTCATGATAGAGAGTCTCTTGTTTTGTCACTTTCATATACTAGTGGGAATTTTCATTATAGAACTTGGCTTGTATATTCCAACGGTGGGCTTCCTCAAATGCAATTGGTCCTCATGAGCAAGCAAGTTGGATGCACAGCCACTTAGTTTCTTTTGTTGAGCTTTCATACACTTATAGCTCTAGTGCATCCGTTGCATGGCAATCCCTACTCACTCACATTGATATCTATTGATGGGCATCTCCATAGCCCATTGATACGCCTAGTCGATGTAAGACTATGTTCCTCCTTTTTGTCTTCTCCACAACCACCATTCTATTACACCCATAGTGCTATATCCATGGCTCACACTCATGTATTGCGTGGAAGTTGAAAAGTTTGAAAAAATTGAAGTATGAAACAAGTGCTTGGCTGAATCCGGGGTTGTGCATGAATTGAGTACTTTGTGTGATGAAGATGGAGCATAGCCAAACTATATGATTTTGTAGGGATGAACTTTCTTTGGCCATGCTATTTTGAGAAGACATGATTGCTTTGTTAGTATGCTTGAAGTATTATTATTCTTATGTCAATAATAAACTTTTATCTTGAATTTTATGGATCTAACATTCATGCCACAATAAAGAGAATTACATTGAGAATTATGTTAGGTAGCATTCCACATCAAAAAATAAGTTTTTATCATTTACCTACTCGAGGACGAGCAGGAATTAAGCTTGGGGATGCTTGATACATCTCCAACGTATCTATAATTTTTTATTGTTCCATGCTATTATATTATCCTTCTAGCATGTTTTATGGGCTTTATTATACACTTTTATATGATTTTTGCGACTAACCTACTAACCCAGAGCCCAGTGCCAGTTTCTATTTTATCCTTGTTTTTGAGTTTCACAGAAAAGGAATATCAAACGGAATCCAATTGACGTGCCAATTTTTGATGATTTTTTCTGGACCAAAAGAAGCCCCCGAAGTAAAAGAGTTGGGCTAGGAGAGTCACGGGCTGCCCACGAGGGTGGGGGGCGCGCCCACCCCAAGTGGTGGCGCCCCCTATCTCGTGGACAACCCGAAGACCCCCCCTGACTTGTGCCCTACGCCAAAAAATCCTATAAATACAGAAACCTCCGGAAAATAACCTAGATCGGGAGTTCCGCCGCCGAAACCCTCTGTTGCCACCGAAAACCAATCTAGACCCATTCTGGCACCCTGCCGGAGGGTGGTTCCCTCTCCGGTGGCCATCTTCATCATCCTGACGCTCTTCATGACGAGGGTGGAGTAGTTCACCCTCGGGGCTGAGGGTATGTACCAGTAGCTATGTGTTTGATCTCTCTCTCTCTCTCTCTCTCTCTCTCTCTCTCTCTCTCTCTCTCTCTCTCTCTCTCGTGTTCTTGAGATGGCACGATCTTGATGTATCGCGAGCTTTTCTATTATAGTTGGATCTTATCATGTTTCTCCCCCTCTACTCTCTTGTGATGAATTGAGTTTTCCCTTTAAAGTTATCTTATCGGATTGAGCCTTTAAGGATTTGAGAACACTTGATGTATGTCTTGCATGTGCTTATCTGTGGTGACAATGGGATATCACGTGATCTACTTGATGTATCTTTTGGTGATAAACTTGCGGGTTCCATGACCTTGGGAATCTATGCATAGGGGTTGGCACTCGTTTTCATCTTGACTCTCTGATAGAAACTTTGGGGCACTCTTTGAAGTTCTTTGTGTTGGTTGAATAGATGAATATGAGATTGTGTGATGCATATCGTATAACCATGCCCACAGATACTAGAGGTGACAATGGAGTGTCTAGGTGACATTAGGGTTTTGGTTGATTTGTATCTTAAGGTGTTATTTTACTACGGACTCTTGAATAGATCGATCGGAAAGAATAACTTTGAGGTGGTTTTGTATGCTACCATAATCTTTTCATTTGTTCTCCACTATTAGTGACTTTGGAGTGACTCTTTGTTGCATGTTGAGGGATAGTTATATGATCCAATTATGTTATCCTTGTTGAGAGAACTTCCACTAGTGAAAGTATGAACCCTATGCCTTGTTTCCTATCATTGCAACACCGTTTATGCTCACTTTTACCACTTTTTACCTTGCTGTTTTTATATTTTCGGATTACAAAAACCTACATCTACCATCCATATTGCACTTGTATCACCATCTCTTCGCTGAACTAGTGCACCTATACAATTTACCATTGTATTGGGTGTGTTGGGGACACAAGAGACTCTTTGTTATTTGTTTGCAGGGTTGTTTGAGAGAGACCATCTTCATCCTACGTCTCCCACGGGTTGATAAATCTTAGGTCATCCACTTGAGGGAAATTTGCTACTGTCCTACAAACCTCTGCACTTGGAGGCCCAACAACGTCTACAAGAAGAAGGTTGTGTAGTAGACATCAAACCTTAGGAGGTGACAGTGGAGAGGCTGCAGTACCACCAGCACTCGGCAGCGGTCGTCCCCCAGCACCCACTTCTGGGATGACCACCTCAGCAGCAGCGGGCAAAGGAGCCACACAGATAGGGTTCTCACGAGACCCGGCAAGGTCGGACGAACAGAGCCCCCACTCATCAAAGGAGGGCATCTGGCTCACAAACTCCACCTTGTTGGAGTAGTAGTACAGAAGGCTACCCTCCTCTGGTAAGCGAGCTGGTGCTGGATCACCCGTCAGGACCTTGAGCATCGTGCGTCGTACCTTGCGAGGGAGGACCGATGCTTGGAGCCTCATGCAGTCCCCATGACTAGAGAAGGCCCACATCGGCCGAGAGTGGCGCTGAAGTGAAGCAATGCGGCGTTGGACAAACTCCCTCTCCACCATGGGCGCCGTCACCCCGAGCCTCTGAAGCCTGGCGAACCAGAGCCAAACAGGAGCCAGCTTCCGGTCGATGAGCTTCACGTGGCTCCAGCAGGAGTATGGAGCGGGAGGAGCCTGTGGTGGAAGCTGTAGGGGGGCTGCGCACCCCGACGTCGACGAACACCCATTGCTTCCTGAAGCCACCAGCAATCGTCGCAAGGTCGAAGTCAATGCCCGCACCGGCCGTCGCCGTGATGGTCTGGAAGGACACACATTTGGAGCATTGGAGTGCATCCATCAGATGCAGCAAGAAGAAGTGGCGGAGCAGGGCCACGGAGGGAGCAATGCCCACCATGGCCTCGCAAACCAAGGCAAAAACAGAAAGGAGGACGATGGACTGGGGATCAATATGCAACGCGCTGATATGATAGTGCGAAAGCACCGTGTTGAAGATGTCAGAGAAGGGAGGAATCAGACGAGCCCAAAGGGCGTGAAGATGATGGGGGACCTCAGTGGCCGACCTATCGATCCCGGCGCGGGAAGCGGGCAAGGCCACCGTCGCCCCCACTCATTGGAGACGGCGGTGAGTGTCGGGCGCACCTTATCCATCATCTCTTCGTTGATTACCTCCGACCGCTCGATGGCGGGCCCGAAGACTGGCGGCAGGGAAGCCGAAGCGCAAGGCTCTGCCCCCTCTTCCCTTCTTCAACTGGAGTCCATGTTGATGATGGAAGTTGGTGCAGAATTAATCTGGAGGAGGAGATTCAGAGGACAATGAAACCGCAGGGCACGCCGCTGGCGAAGAAGGCGGAGCTGAGCAAGTAACAGTGGTCATCTGACCGGGTGAAAATCGAGGCTATATGGGGAAGTGGAGACGCCCACGTCCCATCAATCGCCATGCGTCAGTCGGGGCCGCAGGATTGTAGGGCCCGTGGTGCTCCGCACTTGGCCCTTGGCTTCGCTGCGAAGCCAAGCCCAAGCGCACCTTGGGCCCGGGGGCTACTGTCAGCTTTCTGGGAATGGGGGTACCCAGACTTGCCTGCCTGCGGCCTAGGGCATGGCTTACCAGGCGGCCTGGTACAGCCCAGCATCTTCAGCAACAACTCAAGAACCTTACGAGGGGCCAAGCCTCACGAGGTGGACGACACAAAGCATCCCGTGGGGTGGCCTCACCAGGCTGGCTCGCGAGGATCGGAGATATCGAGGCAAGGGGCACCTCACCAAGTCCTCGTGACGAGAGCAGTGACGACCAAGGCCAGGCGGGCGCCAGCGGGTGCAGAGTGCCAGTTTCCCCTTTGGTGCTAAAGGAGCAGGTGCAGACGAAGAGTCCCGAGGCGTCAGGCAAAGGTTTCCATATTGGTGCAACGAGACCAAGACCAACAGGATGGTAGGACAGAGGTCATCACGGAGCCCACGGCGGCGTCACCACCAGAGCCTTTGGCAGGCGAAGACCACCTTTTGTCAGGATAGCTTGTACTAGCTGTCCCCCTTCAAATTTGGCCATTGTGGGATCCCTTCCCGCTCAATATTTGGGAGGAGGACCCGAGCCACTATAAATAGGACTAGCCACCACCATGGGGATCATCTCATCAGAGAGGGAGTTGATCTCACCTATAATTGAGCAGACCGAGACCACTTATACACCCGCAAGCTCACCCGAGCTCAAGAACACCTCTCCTCTGGAGGCAGTTCGTCCATGTAGTAGTTCCTCATCAGCCTACAATGCAATCCACCACACCACACTGGATTAGGGTATTACACCATAACGATGGCCCGAACCAATATAAATCTTGTGTCTCTTGTTCATCGGATCTGACGAGCTAGGCCTAGGGTTGTTGAGTAGACGATCTAGGGCGGAAGGAGAGATCTTCGTGCGCACCCCACGGTTCGAACCTTAAGGTTTTGCCGGAACCCTAGATCCGACAAGGGTCGCTGGTGCTATTGCTTCTACGAGCAAGCCAGCTATCCTCTCCCGCGCAAAAACGGGTCATAAGTGTGGTGAGGGCTGCCATGGTCTTCTGCTTTTCTTGGCTGAGGTGCCGGGTGAGCCACTCGTCTCGGACGCTATGTTCGAAATCTGCAAGGGCTACGGCGTCCGGACTATCCACAATTTTGTTATTTTTAATTAGGAAGCTTGTCCAAATCTGTCGGGCCGATTCTCCGGGTTGCTGGTTTATATCACTAAGATCATCGGCGTCTGGGGGCCGGACATAGGTGCCTTGGAAGTTGTCTCTGAATGTGTCATCCAAGTCCTCCCAGCTACCAATAGAGTTTTCTGGTAGGCTGTTCAGCCAGTGGCGTGCTGGTCCCTTAAGTTTGAGGGGAAGGTATTTGATGGCATGTAGATCATCACTGCGAGCCATGTGAATGTGGAGACGAAAATTGTCAACCCATACTGCGGGATCTATTGTGCCATCGTATGCTTCGATTTTCATGAGTTTGAACCCTTGTGGGAACTGGTGCTCCATTACCTCATCTGTGAAGCATAGGGGGTGTGCGGCACCTCTGTATCGGGGTATGTCATGACGCAGTTCGGATGAAGTTTGTATGCGGTTTTCAGCCTGGGCGTGGTTTTGCTTGTCGCGCTAGGATTGGTAACCATCCTCTCGTGTCGGGGCGCACCCCCGCGATCCATAGATTCATCTGGTCTGACCTGCTCTATTTTCCAGGTCCTGTTGCAGGTCATATGTGTATCCCCGAGCTATTGTTTCTCCTCTTTTACGGCGAGGTGGTGCAGGTTGGTGTTCAGCTTGAGCTTCTGTTCTGTCCCGGCGGCTTGATGGTCGGTCAGGTCCGTCTACCGTATTATGCGCGGCTGGTATGGGCTCCCGCGCTTCATCATTGAATTGGGGGAGTAGCTTACGCTTCGGGTAACTCTTTGTTGGGCGTTTGAGGCCGTATTCTTCGGCTTCCAGGACATTACTCCATCTCTCGTTTAGCAGTTCTTGGTCAGCTTGAAGTTGCTCCTGCTTATTTTTTAGGCTTCTCACCGTGGCTATTGATACGTCCATTTTGCATCATGCTTATAAGTTGATATTTATTGCATTATGGGCTGTTCATACATGTTTTGCCACAATACTTATGCATTTTCCCTCTTATTTTCCAAGGTTTACATGAAGAAGGGGGAATGCCGGCAGCTGAAACTCTGGGCTGGAAAAGGAGCAAACTCTGGAAACCTATTCTGCACAACTCCAAAAGCCTCGAAACTCCACAGAACATTTTTTTGGAAAATATAAATAATACCTGGCGGAAGAAACCCACAAGGGGGGCCACTAGCTGGCCTCGAGGGTGGGGGCGCGCCCCCTGAATCGAGGGCCAGCCGGTGGGCCCGAGGTGACCATCTTCTCCTATATGAAGCGTTTTGACCTGGAAAAAATGAGGAGGAGGCTTTCGGGACCAGACGCCGCCATCTCGAGGCGAAGCCGAGGCGGAAACCAATCTAGGGCTCCGGTAGAGCTGTTCTGCCGGTGATACTTCCTTCCGGGAGGGGGAAATCGTCACCGCCGTCATCACCAACACCTCTCCCATCTTGGGGAGAGCTATCTTCATCAACGTCTTCACCAGCACCATCTCCTCTCAAACCCTAGTTCATCTCTTGTATCCAATCTTTGTATCCAAACCTCAGATTGGTACCTGTGGGTTCCTAGTAGTGTTGATTACTCCTTGTAGTTGATGCTAGTTGGTTTATTTGGTGGAAGATCATATGTTCAGATCCATTATGCATATTAATACCCCTCTGATCATGAACAATATTATGTCTTTTGAGTAGTTGCTTTTGTTCCTGAGGACATGGGAGAAGTCTTGCTATTAGTAGTCATGTTAGTTTGGTCTTTGTTCGATATTTTGATGAGATGTATGTTGTCTCTCCTCTAGTGGTGTCATGTGAACTTAGACTACATGACACTTCACCGTTATTTGGGCCTAGAGGAAGGCATTGGGAAGTAATAAGTAGATGATGGGTTGCTAGAGTGACAGAAGCTTAAACCCTAGTTTATGTGTTGCTTCGTAAGGGGCTGATTTGGATCCATATGTTTTAGTCTATGGTTAGGTTTACCTTAATACTTCTTTTGTAGTTGCGGATGCTTGCATTAGAGGTTAATCATATGTGGGAGGCTTGTCGAAGTAAGGGCAGCACCCAAGCACCGGTCCACCCACATACCAAATTATCAAAGTACCCAACGTGAATCAGGCGATCGTGATGAAAACTAGCTTGACGATAATTCCCATATGTCCTCGGGAGCGCTTTACCTTGCATTAGAGTTTGTCCAGGCTTGTCCTTTTCTACAAAAAGGAATGGGCCACCTTGCTGCACCTTATTTACTTTTACCGTTTGTCATTTTCTACCAATTATCTTATCACAAAACTATCTGTTACCTACAATTTCAGTGCTTGTAGAGAATACCTTACTGAAAACTGCCTATCATTTCCTTCTGCTCCTCGTTGGGTTCGATACTCTTACTTATCGAAAGGACTACGATAGATCCCCTACACTTGTGGGTCATCAGCTATTAGCTGGTGTTTAAAGCGCTCTTGTTCAAGGGGTTCCTCTCGCATGACAAAATCTTAGTCGCCGAGGCTTACATCGTCCTTGGAGAGTGGTGGATAGCTGCTATCCTCCGTGTCTTCGTTCCCTTCTTGCCATTCAGGGTTGACTTGCCCCTCCTTCCAATCATCTTGTTTAGATGTTGGATCGATGGGGTCTTCTTGTCCTTCGGCATTCTCCGGAGTAACATTTTCTCCGATGCCGGTATCGCTGTCTTTTTCATGACGCGATTTAGAGCGGCGCTGCTAACGCCGATGCTTCGGAGGTATCTCAGGAGGTTCCTCTTCGACTCGATCCTTCTTATCATCATCGTCGCCTTCTTTAGGTGTATCCACCATGCACACGTCGCATGAGGAAGTGGCCGTCCAGTGTCCGGTGAACGGTGGATTTTGGGCCTGCTCCTCTCCGGCATCGTCGTCTATACCGTCGATATCTTCGGAGGTGTAGTCGAGCATGTCAGTTAAATCCTCGACAGTGGCTATTAAGTGGGTGGTGAGTGGGAAATAAGTTCCCTATTTTCAGCCCCTAGTCCGGGCTGAGGGCAATTCAGAAGTGGTTCCTCTGTGATGGCGAGGGATCGCATTAAGTCCAGAGCCTCGTTTAAGAGCGAGGTTTGGATGGGGACCGAAGTTCCCTGGCCGAGCTCGCAAGATGCGGATTCCAAGGGTTCGGAGCTAGTGTCCAGAGAAGAGTCCGGTTTTGTGATAACTGCCAGTGATGCTATCCGCTCTGGTTTTCTAGCGTTGAGCTTCATGGCCACAGATAGTCCGGTGGGCTCGAGACTCCCGTCTTTGGACTGGGTGATGCGCTCCCGATCTAGGGCCGAAGCGGTGGTTGGAGCCACGAACCCTTGGAAGATCAAATCTCCTCGGATGTTAGCGACATAGTTCAGGTTTCCAAAACTGATCTGGTGACCAGGAGCGTAGCTATCGATCTGCTCCAGGTGACCAAGCGAGTTCACACGCAGCGCGAAGCCGCCGAACACGAAGATCTTGCCGGGGAGAAAAATCTCCTTCCCAGCAGCATTGTTGTAGATGATAGATGAAGCCATCGAGCCTTTCGACAACGGCACAGTGGAACCTTTAGTGAAAGCACCAATGTCGGTCTCGAAATCGGTAGATCTCGGGTAGGTAGTCCCGAACTGTGCGTCTAAGGATAGAAGGTAACAAGAGGCAGGGGACACGATGTTTACCCAGGTTTAGGCCCTCTTGATGGAGGTAATACCCTATTTCCTGCTTGACTGACTTTGATGAGTACAAGGGTTACGAGAGTTGATCTACCTCGAGACCGTTATGACTAAACCCTAGATGCCTACTCTGTATGATTATGAATGCCTCTACGGACTAAACCCTCTGGTTTATATAAACACCGGAGGGGGCTAGGGTTGTACAGAGTCAGTTTACAGAGAAAGGAATCTTCATATCCACATGCCAAGCTTGCCTTCCACGCCAAGGAGAGTCCCATTCGGGCACGGGGGAAGTCTTTTGTCTTGTATCTTCATGGCCCATTAGTCCAGCCCACGTTACGTAGCCCAGACGCCCGAGGACCCCGTAATCCAGGACTCCTTCAGTGCCATCGTAGACCGAAAGCGGAAGCGTTTAGTAACGCGGTTGATGTAGTCGAACGTCTTCACGATCCAACTGATCCAAGCACCAAACGTACGGCACCTTCGTATTCAGCACACGTTCAGCACGATGATTTCCCACGAGCTCTTGATCCAGCAGAGGCTCGGGGGAGAGTTCTGATAGCACAATGACATGTTGACGGTGTTGATGATGTGATCCATGCAGGGATTTGCCTAAGCACTATGACAATATGAACGAGGTGTTAAACTGTGGAGGGGGGCACCACACACAGCTAAAAGATCAACTTGTGTGTCCTAGGGTGCCCACTCCCAACGTATATAAAGGAGGAGGAGGAGGAGGCCGGCCGGCACCTATGGGCGCGCGAATAAGGGAGTCCTACTAGGACTTCCTAGTCCTAGTAGGATTCCTTTCCAAGGAAGAGCGGGGGAAGGAAGGAGAAGGAAAGGGGACGCGCCCCCCAACCCTAGTACAATTCCGTTTGCGCTTTGAGGGGCTCCCCACCTCTTGTGGCCCTTCCCCTCTCTCCACTAAGGCCCATGAAGGCCCATTAGTTCCCCCGGGGGTTCCGATAACCCTTCGGCACTCCGATCATTATTTGGTACCCCTCAGAACTCATCCGGTGTCCGAATAACATCGTCTAATATATCATTCTTCATGTCTCGACCATTTCGAAACTCCTCGCCATGTCCATGATCCCATCCAGGACTCCAAACAAACTTTGGTCATCAAAAACACATAACTCATAATACAAATCGTCATCGAACGGTAAGCATGCGGACCCTACAGGTTCGAGAACTATGTAGACATGACCAAGACACATCTCCGGTCAATAACCAATAGCGGAACTTGGATGCTCATATTGGCTCGTACATATTCTATGAAGATGTTTATTGGTCAAACCGCATAACAATATACATTGTACCCTTTGTCATCGGTATGTTACTTGCCCGAGATTCGATCATCAGTATCATCATACCTAGTTCAATCTCATTACCGACAAGTCTCTTTACTTGTTCCGTAATACATCATCTCGTGACTAACTCATTAGTCATTTGCTTGCAAGGCTTATTATGATGTGCATTACCGAGAGGGCCCAGAGATACCTCTCCGACACTCGGAGTGACAAATCCTAATCTTGATCAATGCCAACACCACAAACACCTTCAGAGACACCTGTAGAGAATCTTTATAATCACCCAGTTACGTTGTGATGTTTGATAGCACACAAGGTGTTCCTCCGGTATTCGGGAGTTGCATAATCTCATAGTCAGAGGAACATGTATAAGTCATTAAGAAAGCAATAGCAATAAAACTAAATGACCATTATGCTGAGCTAATGGATGGTCTTGTCCATCACATCATTCGCCTAATGATGTGATACTGTTCATCAAATGACAACACATGTCTATGGTCAGGAAAATCAACCATCTTTGATTAACGAGCTAGTCTAGTAGAGGCATACTAGGGACACTCTGTTTTGTCTATGTATTCACACATGTATAAAGTTTCGGGTTAATACAATTCTACCATGAATAAAAGATATTTATCATGATATATAAGGAAATATAAATAACAACTTTATTATTTCCTCTAGGGCATATTTCATTCAGTCTCGCACTTGCACTAGAGTCAATAATCAAGATTACATAGTAATGATTCTAACACCCATGGAGTCTTGGTGCTGATCATGTTTTGTTCATGGAAGAGGCTTAGTCAACGGGTCTGCGACATTTAGATCTGTATGTATTTTGAAAATCTCTATGTCTCGCTCCTTGACTTGATCGCGGATGGAGTTTAAGCGTATCTTGATGTGCTTGGTTCTCCTGTGAAACCTAGATTCCTTCACCAAGGCTATTGCTCCAGTGTTGTCACAAAAGATTTTCATTGGACCCGATGCACTAGGTATTAGACGTAGATCGGATATGAACTCCTTCATCCAGACTCCTTCATTTGTTGCTTCCAAAGCAGCTATGTACTCCGCTTCACACGTAGATCCCGCCACGACACTCTGCTTGGAACTGCACAAACTGACAGCTCCACCGTTCAACATAAATACGTATCCGGTTTGTGACTTCAAGTCATCCGGATCAGTGTCAAAGCTTGCACCAACGTAACCATTTATGACGAGCTCTTTGTCACCTCCATAAACGAGAAACATATCCTTCGTCCTTTTCAGGTATTTTAGGATGTTCTTGATCGCTGTCTAGGGATTACTTTGGTACCTCCCTGCTAGACTTATAGCAAGGAACACATCAGTTCTGGTACACAACATTGCATACATGATAGAACCTATGGCTGAAGCATAGGGAATGACTTTCATTTTTCTCTCTATCTTCTACAGTAGCCGGGCATCGAGTCTGACTCAACTTCACACCTTGTAACACAGGCAAGAACCCTTTCTTTGACTGATCCATTTTGAACTTCTTCAAAACTTTATCAAGGTATGTGCTTTGTGAAAGTCCAATTAAGCGTCTTGATCTATCTCTATAGATCTTGATGCCCAATATATAAGCAACTTCACCAAGGTCTTTCATTGAAAAATTCTTATTCAAGTATCCCTTTATGCTATCCAGAAATTCTATATCATTTCTAATCAACAATATGGCATCCACATATCATATCAGAAATGCTACAGAGCCCCAACTCACATTTTTGTAAATACATGCTTCTCCAAAAGTCTGTATAAAACCATATTCTTTGATCACCTCATCAAAGCGTATAGTCCAACTTTGAGATGCTTGCACAAGTCCATAGATGATCGCTGCAGTTTGCACACTTTGTTAGCACCTTTTGGATCGACAAAAACTTCTGGTTGCGTCATATATAACTCTTCTTTGAGATATCCATTAAGGAATGCAGTTTTGACATCCATTTGCCAAATTTCATAGTCATAAAATGCGGCAATTGCTAACATGATTCGGACAGACTTAAGCATCGCTACGGGTGAGAAAGTCTCATCGTAGTCAACTCCTTGAACTTGTCGAAAACCTTTCGCAACAAGTCAAGCTTTGTAGACAGTAACATTACCATCGGTGTCAGTCTTCTTCTTAAAGATCCATTTATTTTTCAATTTATTGCCGGTCATCGGGCAAGTCAACCAAAGATCACACTTTGTTCTCATACATGGATCCCATCTCAGATTTCATGGCCTCAAGCCAATTTGCAGAATCTGGGGTCATCATCGCTTCCTCATAGTTCGTAGGTTCGTCATGGTCTAGTAACATGACTTCCAGAATAGGGTTGCCATACCACTCTAGTGCGGAACATACTCTGGCTGACCTACAAGGTTCAGTAGTAACTTGATCTGAAGTTTCATGATCATCATCATTAGCTTCCTCACTAATTGTTGTAGGAATCGCTGGAACTGATTTCTTTGATGAACTACTTTCCAATTCGGGAGAAGGTACAATTACTTCATCAAGTTCTACTTTCCTCCCACTCACCTCTTTCGAGAGAAACTCCTTCTCTAGAAAGGATCCATTCTTAGCAACGAATATCTTGCTTTCGGATCTATGATAGAAGGTGTACCCAACAGTTTCTTTTGGGTATCCTGTGAAGACACATTTCTCCGATTTGGGTTTGAGCCTATTAGGTTGAAGCTTTTTCACATAAGCATGGCAGCCCCAAACTTTAAGAAATGACAACTTGGGTTTCTTGCCAAACCACGGTTCATAAGGTGTCGTCTCAACGAATTTAGATGGTGCCCATTTAACGTGAATGCAGCTGTCTCTAAAGCATGACCCCAAAACGATAGTGGTAAATCGGTAAGAGACATCATAGATTGCACCATATCTAATAAAGTACAATTACGATGTTCGGACACACCATTACGCTGTGGTGCTCCAGGTGGCGTGAGTTGCGAAACTATTCCACATTGTTTAAAATGAAGACCAAACTCGTAACTCCAATATTTGCCTCCGCGATCAGGTCGTAGAAACTTTATTTCCTTGTTACGATGATTCTCTACTTCACTATGAAATTCTTTGAACTTTTTAAATGTTTCACACTTGTGTTTCATCAAGTAGATATACCCATATCTGCTCAAATCATCTGTGAAGGTCAGAAAATAATGATACCCACCGCGAGCCTCAACACTCATCGGACCACATACATCAGTATGTATGATTTCTAATAAGTCAGTTGCTCACTCCATTGTTCCGGAGAACGGAGTCTTAGTCATCTTGCCCATGAGGAATGGTTCGCAAGCACCAAGTGATTCATAATCAACTGATTCCAAAAGCCCATCAGCATGGAGTTTCTTCATGCGCTTTACACCAATATGAGCTAAACGGTAGTGCCACGAATAAGTTGCACTATCGTTATCAACTTTGCATCTTTTGGCTTCAATATTATGAATATGTGTATCACTCCGATCGAGATTCAACAAAAATAGACCACTCATCAAGGATGCATGACAATAAAATATATTACTCATATAAATAGAACAACCATTATTCTATGGTTTAAATGAATAACCGTCTCGCAACAAAAAAGATCTAGATATAATGTTCATGCTCAACGCTGGCACCAAATAACTATTATTTAGGTCTAAAACAAATCCCAAAGGTAGATGTAGAGGTAGCGTGCCGACGGAGTTCACACCGACTTTGGAACCATTTCCCACGCGCATCTTCACCTCATCCTTAGCCAATCTTCATTTAATTTGTAGCCCATGTTTCAAGTTACAAATATGAGCAAACCCGTATCAAATACCCAGGTGCTACTACGAGCATTAGTAAGGTACACATCAATAACGTGTATATCAAATATACCTTTGTTCACTTTTCCATCCTTCTTATCCTCCAAATACTTGGGGCAGTCCCTTTGCAGTAGAAGCACTCAGTTTCAGGCTTGGCTCCAGACTTGGGTTTCTTCCCGGGAGTAGCAACTGGCTTGCTATTCTTCTTCAAGTTCCCCTTCTTTCCCTTGCCCTTTTTCTTGAAACTAGTGCTCTTGTTAACCATCAACACTTGATGCTCCTTCTGATTTCTACCTCCACAGCTTTGAGCATAGCAAAGAGCTCGGGAATTGTCTTTTGCATCCCTTGCATATTATAATTCATCACGAAGCATTTATAGCTTGGTGGAAGTGATTTTAGAACTCTGTCAATAACACTATCATCATCAACTTTGACTCCAAGTTGAGTCAGGTGGTTGTGGTACCCAGACATTCTGAGTATGTGTTCACTGACATAACTGTTCTCCTCCATATTGCAGCTATAGAACTTGTTGGAGACTTCATATCTCTCAACTCGGGCATTTGCTTGAAATATTAACTTCAACTCTTGGAACATCTGATATGCTACATGACGTTCAAAACATCTTTGAAGTCCCGGTTCTAAGCCGTAAAGCATGGCACACTGAACTATCGAGTAGTCATCAGATCGAGCTTGCCAGACATTCATAACATCAGGAGTTGCTCCTGCAGTAGGCCTGTCACCTAGCGGTGCTTCAAGGACATAATTCTTCTGTGCAATAATGAGGATAATCCTCAAGTTACAGACCCAGTCTGTGTAGTTGCTACCATCATCTTTCAACTTAGCTATCTCTAGGAACGCATGAACATTCAAGGGACGGTAGCACGGGCCATGGATCTACAACAACATAGATATGCAAAAAACTATCAAGACTAAGTTCATGATAAATTAAAGTTCAATTAATCATATTACTAAAGAACTCCCACTTAGATAGACACCCCTCAAGTCATCTAAATGATCGCGTGATCCAAATCACCTAAACCATGTCCGATCATCACGTGAGATGGGGTAGTTTTCAATGGTGAACATCTTATGTTGATCATATCTACTATATGATTCGTGCTCGAACTTTCGGTCTCCAGTGTTCCGAGCCCATGTATGTACATGCTAGGCTCGTCAAGTTTAACACGAGTATTCTGCATGTGCAAAAAATTTCTTACACCTGTTGTATGTGAACGTAGAGCTTATCTCACCCGATCATCATATGGTGTCTCGGCATGACGAACTATCGCAACGGTGCATAGTCAGGGAGAACACTTGTACCTTGAAATTTTGTAAGGGATCATCTTATAATGCTACCGTCGTACTGAGCAAAATAAGATGCATAATAAGATAAACATCACATGCAATCAAAATATGTGACATGATATGGCCATCATTATCTTGTGCTTTTGATATCCATCTCCAAAGCATCATCATGATCTCCATAGTCACCGGCTTGACACCATGATCATCATCGTAGCGTCGTGGTCATCTTGCCAGCTATTGCTTCTACTACTATCGCTAACTCATAGTGATAAAGTAAAGAAATTACAAGGTGTTCGCAATTCATACAATAAAGAGATAACCATAAGGCTCTTGCCGGTTGCCGATAATTAACAAAACATGATCATCTCATACAAAAACGTATAACTCATCACGTCTTGACCATATCACATCACAACATGCCCTGCAAAAACAAGGTAGACGTCCTCTACTTTGTTGTTGCAAGTTTTACGTGGTTGCTACGGGCTTCTAGTAAGAACCGTTCTTACCTACGCATCAAAACCATAACGATTTTTTGTCAAGTATGTTGTTTTAACCTTCAACAAGGACTGGCCATAGTCACACTCAATTCAACTAAACTTGGAGAAACTGACACCCCTCAGCCACCTGTGTGCAAATCACGTCGGTAGAACCAGTCTCATGAATGCGCTCATGTAATGTCGGTCCGGGCCGCTTCATCCAACAATACCGCTGAATCAAAGTAAGATGTTGGTGGTAAGCAGTATGACTATTATCACCCATAACTCTTTGTGTTCTACTCGTGCATATCATGATGCCACTGTTGGGGAACGTAGTATTTCAAAAAAAATCCTACAATCATGCAAGATCTATCTAGCAGAAGCATAGCAACGAGCGGGGAGAGTGAGTCCACGTACCCTCATAGAACAAAGGCGGAAGCGTTTAGTAACGCGGCTGATGTAGTCGAACGTCTTCACGATCCAAACGATCCAAGCACGAACGTACGGCACCTCCGTGTTCAGCACGCGTTCAACATGATGACGTCCCACGAGCTCTTGATCCGGCAGAGGCTCAAGGGAGAGTTCCAACAGCATGACAGCGTGTTGATGGTGTTGATGATGTTATCCGCGCAGGGCTTCGCCTAAGCACTACGACAATACGACCGAGGTGTTAAACAGTGGAGTGGGTATTGAACACAACTAAAAGATCAACTTGTGCATCCTAGGGTGCCCCCTCCACACGTATATAATGAGGGGGAGGAGGAGGCCGGCCGGCCCTATGGGCGCGCCAATAAGGGAGTCCTACTAGGACTTCCTCGTCCTAGTAGGATTCCTTTCCAAGGAAGAGAGGGGGAAGGAAGGAGAGTGAGAGAAGGAGAAGGAAAGGGGGGGTCGCCCCCCCCCCCCCAACCCTAGTCCAATTCAGTTTGGGTTTGGGGGGGCACCTCTTCTGGCCCTTCCTCTCTCTCCACTAAGGCCCATGAAGGCCCATTAGTTCCCCCGAGGGTTCCGATAACCCTCAGGCACTCCGATAATTATCTGGTACCCCTCGGAACTCATCGGTGTTCGAATAACATTTTCCAATATATGATTCTTTATTTCTTGACCATTTCGAGACTCCTAGTCATGTCCGTGATCTCATCCGGGACTTCAAACAAAATTAAGTCATCAAAAACACCTAACTCATAATACAAATCGTCATCAAACGTTAAGCGTGCGGACCCTATGGGTTGGAGAACTATGTAGACATGACCGAGACACATTTCCGGTCAATAACCAATAGTGGAACCTGGATGCTCATATTGGCTCCTACATATTCTATGAAGATCTTTATCGGTCAAACCGCATAACAACATACGTTGTTCCCTTTGTCATCGGTATGTTACTTGTCCGAGATTCGATCGTCGGTATTATCATACCTAGTTCAATCTCGTTACTGGCAAGTCTCTTTACTCGTTCTGTAATACATCATATTGTGACTAACTCATTTGTTATGTACTTGCAAGGCTTATTATGATGTGCATTACCGAGAGGGCCCAGAGATACCTCTCCGACACTCCGAGTGACAAATCCTAATCTTGATCTAAGCCAACACCACAAACACCTTCGGAGACACCTGTAGAGCTTCTTTATAATCACCCAATTACATTGTGACGTTTGATAGCACACCAGGTGTTCCTCAGGTATTCAGGAGTTGCATAATCTCGTAGTCAGAGGAACATGTATAAGTCATGAAGAAAGCAATAGCAATAAAACTAAACGCTCATTATGCTAAGCTAACGGATGGGTCTAGTCCATCACATCATTCTCCTAATGATGTGATCATGTTCATCAAATGACAACACATGTATATGGTCAGGAAACTCAACCATCTTTGGTTAACGAGCTAGTCTAGTAGAGGCATACTAGGGACACTTTGTTTTATCTATGTATTCACACATGTAACAAGTTTCCGGTTAATACAATTCTAGCATGAATAAAAAAATTATCATGATATATAAGGAAATATAAATAAAAACTTTATTATTGCCTCTAGGGCATATTTCCTTCATAAAACGATGGGATCTGGTACTATATGAATAGATTTTGTCTACATCATGTCATCGTTCTTGAGGCATTACTCTATTTCTTTTTGGAAATTAGTACACTAGATGCATTCTGGATAGCAATCGATGTGTGGAGTAATAGTAGTAGATGCAAGCAGGAGTCGGTCTACTAATCTTAGACGTCATGCCTATATTCATAATCGTTGTCTTGGATATTGTCAGAACTATTCGCTTTTCTATCAATTACCCAACAGTAATTTGTTTACCCATCGTATGCTACTTTCTCGAGAGAAGCCACTAGTGAAACTTACAGCCCCCGGGTCTATTTCTCATAATATACTTGCAGATCTATATTGCTATTCGTGTTTCCCACAATTTACCTATTTTATTTTTAGATCTATATTATCAAAAACCCAGAAATACCTTGTTGTGTTTTATTTGCTTTTATCTTATTTACATCTATCAATCTATCTTTTATCATACTACCTTACCCAAAGAGGGATTGACAACCCCTCTATGCGTCGGGTTGCGAGGATTTGTTGTTTGTGTGCAGGTGCCGCTTACATAATTTGCTTGGATCTCTTACTGGATTGATACCTTCGTTTCATAACTGATAGAAATACTTATGGTTGTTGTGATGCATCATCCCCTCCTCTTCGTGGGATTTACTATTGCGGTTCAGAAGTAGCACTGTCTACCTAGTATAATTGGATAAGACGGATTGAAATCAAAATCAAGAACAATAAAATCTACGGGCACATAATTCCTATTTGTATGAATAAGAACATCATTTCTTCCCAACGGTTTTTAATAGTAGAATCCGCCGACTGCAAATTAAGAGCACAGTCTTTCAAATTGGTAAGAGCAAGCACATCACATAGAGATTTCATAATTGTGAAAACACTAGCACCCAAATCACATAAAGCATTGCACTCACAATTTTTTTTATTTTCACTTTAATGGTAGGCTCCCATTCATCATATAATTTTCTAGGAATCGAAATCTCTAATTCTAGCTTTTCCTCTAAAGCTTTCCTCAATGCTTCTACGATGTGGTTTAGTAAAAGCTTTGATTTGTTCATAGGCATTGGGTGCATTTAACATGGATTGTAGCAAATAAATACATTCAATCAAAGAGAAATTATCATATTTAAATTCTTTGTAATCCAAAGGAGTGGGCACATCACTAGCTAAAGTTTTTACCTCTTCGAACCCACCTTTATCACATTTTCAACAAGATTTTCACCCTCCAAATCATGGGAACACCTTCTAGATAAAGTTGACTCTTTCGCAGTTCCCTTACCATCAATTTTAACATTACTAAACAAGGAATCAATAGCAGAAACACCAATCATTTTAATCTCTTCATCATTATTGTGAGAGCAGTCGGGAAATGCTTTTTCCAAAAAATTTGTTTTAGCTCTAAGCATAGCGGTCCTTTTCTCACTTTCTTCTATAGAGACATGTAAAGCTTTAATTGATTCATTGATGTCTACCTTGGGTGGAAATTTTTTAATCTTGAGATTTTCTTCATCATGTGTAATTCTATCAATGCTTCTAGACATATCATCAATCTTATTCAACTATTTTTCTATCGTAATATTGAATTTTTTTGTGCGTTGATAAATTCTTTAATATTATTCTCAAGATCAAAGGGCATCATATTTTTTTATTATTATTAGAAGAATTACCGTAGGAATTGCCATAATTATTAGGGGAACTTCCACGAAACGGCCTAGGATTAAACTTACCTCTATAAGCGTTATTATTAAATTGTTTCGGGAGACAAAATTCGCATCTATGGGATCATTATTTTGCCGAATCAAAGTATACAAAGTTTCACACCCTGATTTTCATGCCACAACACTTAAGCTAATAAATCTTGATAAAATGTGGTTTGAAAAAAACTTTTGAGTGCTTCACACTCTGCTTTATTGGATTTTTGCCTGTTGTTTGCAAGCGCTCTAAAAATCAAACAAATCCTCCAACTCTTGTACTCCTTCTCCTTGATCCAAAACTTTGCTCAATGATCATTCCATGTGTATAGGACAGAATAGTATTTTCTTATAGAAATAATGTGGCCAAAAAAATATTTTCTAAATTAGGTTTCCCAAAAAGCCTTGAATTGAGACTTGAACTACAAGTACTTAATTTAGGGTATGAAAAATATTTCAAAAAGTATATTTGAATCCTAGTAGATATAGGACTCCCAAAAAAATATTATTTTCAAAGTTATATTACTATTTTATTTAAAGGCTTTTTCTTAAGGCCAGAAATGTTCATTAATAGTTTAAAATTATTTGAATGTTTCAAAAATATTTGAGAAAATTTAGGGAAGCTTAGTGGACATATATTGTCCATATAAAAGAGTTTCAACATATGGTCATGTTCAAAATATTGGTCAAATCAATCAAAACCCCTTCCTGGATATTCTACTTTTGAAATATTTACAAAGGAAATATTCTCCATTAAATCCAGGCAAATTCTGGCAAGTCACATATGCCTAATGTGATGATGTTGCAAAGTTTATTCCAATCAAAATAGTTTTGGTTCACAAAAGTGCCCCAAAACCCTCTCTGTACAGATCCAAGTTTGAGCAACTTTACATTGCCAACTTTCTCCTTTTAATCTCATTTTTTGTCGAAATGCTCAAAGCATCAAATGATGAGACTACACCAAGTGGTGCATCAAGGAGAAAAGATTTGCATGACTAAATCTTGGAAAATCCATTTCTGTTGATTTCTAGGGTTTGCCAAAATTGGCAACTTTTTAAAAATGAGCTCAAACATGGTGACCAACCTCATTTCTATATGCCATTTGATCCTATTAAGTCTCATGCCAAGGAGAATTCATTTACTTGCCCAAACTTGCATCAAACACCTTCTGTTACTTTACCAAAACCTCTATTTTGACCCCTTCCACTATACTCATTTGCCTCAAATTTTTACCAGAGCTGCTACTGATCATCTTCTTCCTATGTTAAAGATTGCAAGTCTATGCCTCAATTATTGGGGGGTAAAACCCCAAGTTTCCATCTCTGGACAACCCCCATTTTACCCCTCTCTCAACCCCTCCTTCACCCCAAAGGCATCCTAGAGCATCCAATGCTCCAAAACCTTTGTTTACTTCCCTCTAGATCCCGATGGACACAAGTGGCCACGACCAGGGCACTTAAACAATGCCCTGGCATGCCAAAGGCGTGCTCCAGAGCGCGCTACAATGCACCGAGGCACTATAGCCGCTCTCTGCCCAACGCCGCGACCGCCTCGGCTATCACCAGCGGCCTGCCGATACACCTCGGTGTCCGGGACATGCTGGCATATAGCCCCCTGCTCCTTCTCTCTCCGGCGACCTCTGTCACGTGTGCCCAAGCGCTGACCGCGTCCCTAGCCTGGCTCGCGCTCGTTCTCCTCGCCCTCTATCTTTCCCTAGTCGTAGAACACCCCAAGGAAGACCCCTGACTCGACGCTGAGCTCTCTTGAAGCCTCCAGCGACGGCTACGTCCTCGCCAACGCTCGAGCCCACGGTGCACCTCGCCCCCTTCCTTATAAGGCCTCCCCGAACGCTCTCTCTTACGGATTCGCTCACTCTCTCTCTCTTCCCCAGCAATCTCCCGAACCTACCCACTCCTCCTCTTGTGCTTTCTTCGTCTTTCTGCTGCCCCCATTACCGCCTCGGCCCTCGCCCAAATTTGACCTATTCCGAGCACTTCCTCTCCTCTTGACCACTCAGTGGAATGACCCTTCCATCGCCAACCTCCCAAACACCATAAGGCCATCTCTCCATGGTCGTGCCGTGCTCCCTGGACTCGTCGGCGCTGTTGTCCGCCTTGGTCAGAGCCCCGCCCTCCTTGGCTCGCCCCTGTGGGCATGGCGCACACCGCTCGATGTGGCGCAATCCCCTAAGCACGCTAGTGTCTCCAGCGCCAGAAATCCTGGCCGGTAGCACCGTCCAGCCGCCGTCAATGCCGCACCTGCCTCTGCTCTATTCGAGCGGGAGGTGGGCGACAATCCCGACAGCCATGCCCCGCCTGCCGGCTAGCCAGCCATGCTAAACTACTCACGGGTGGGCCTCGCCCTCCCTTTTAATGGAGACGGGTCGAGTGTGGAGACGCCACCCGTGCGGGAAAGCATATTCTTAGGATTACGCCTTCGGTGTCACCCCTATACACGCGTAGCTGAGTCACTGGGCCGGCCCAGTGGCTGTCCTACACCCAGTGCATATTTTAGGTATAAACCTAAACCTTTTCTTTTTCTTGTCATGTGAGTTTCAAAAATCCATAAACAATTCAAATGGACTCCAAATAAGATGATTCAAATTTCTAGTTGTTTATAAATTCATGCTCTATCACATGGTGCAATTTGCACATTTTTCCAAAAAAGATTTTCTTCACAAACATTTATCAAATCTTATTTTCCCATTTCTGTGAGAAACTGTAATAAATCACAGATAGCCCATTTTTGATCCAAATGCCATGATTCAAATTCCAAGATATTTATATGTTCATAACTTAGTTTTTGAACATTTTCCCCAATACCTTCTGTGGCGCATCAAATATTGATCCAATTCTTCATATCTAGCTAACTTTGCAAATTTATAGGAAAATCATTTGAACTCCAACTCCAGTGAAACCAACTCCTAGATGCTTCTAAAACTATTCCATGTTAAATGTGTGCGTTTGCTCATTTTTGAAATATATGTTTCTATACACTTCTTGCAGATCCATAAATCCATTAATTCCATCATATTGAAATGTTCAAAAATATCTACTGATCCAATCACTTAGGTCATTTTTCATATGACCAAGGGTATCCTAGAAAAGTCCAACTCATATTTTTAGAGCAATTTTATTTTTGCCTTGCTGGGTTGCTTTTTGTGATTATTTCCAACGTTAGTTCATGAAGTAGACGGACTCGAAGAAGGACTAGAAGGATTGAAGATCTTGCGGAGCCAGGCAAGCAGCCCTTTGACCTTGTCTATGAAACACTTTTTATGCATGTCATATAGCACTTTATTATCGTTGCATCGGAATCATGATGATGTGCTAACCACTTTGGTGGGTTGCCTCCGTTACTTCCTTGTTGATACTTGCATTGTGCATGACCCTACCTTCCTATGAGGGTTATGTGGGTGGGAGAAGATAGGGTGCTAAAGTAGTTGCTACACAAAAGGGACGGGTGTATGCATGGTGATGAAGACAAAAATATTTTCGATGACTTTAGAAAACCCCGTCGGGTGCCACTAATGCCTGAGGGAGATGTTGAGATTAGTAACCACTTGATGACGAAGTGGTGTACCGAGGCAAGTGAGTGTGTTGTTTTTAAAAATGGATTGGTTTAAGTTGCGACCGTTACTCCAACCTTAGATGCGCAACCACTTTACCCTTATATGGGAAAGGGCATTTTTGATTACCTAGTCCACGCTAGCATGCAGGACGCATTACTAGTGACTGGAGTGGCGTGATCACTCTCTGGACGGGGTCATGCTTGGATAGGCGGCCATGACTATTTTCACAGGGCACCGGATACACCGTTAGTACCCCCGTGCTTGTGATATGTGTTAAATATGGGAGCGTGGCTCCCCAGAATTAAACATGTGAGAACGATTGTGGCACAGGGGGTTGATATTAATTGAGTGGACTCCATGTTGGTAGCGTCTATGGAAAGGTAGTGATCAGTCGCTTACCTCGGGTACTTGAGGCGGTCCCGCGGGTCTTGGATGACACAAGAGCTTCCCAGATCTTGTGGGTAAAGTGTGCAACCTCTACAGAGTGTAAAACTATTCGAATAGTTGTGTCCACGGTCAAGGACAGTTGGATAACTACTCTTGGGCTATGTCCATTTTTTATGAAATCTGGTGTGTGTGTGTGGTTGTGTGGAGAAAACTACATGAGACTAGTCAAAAGACTCGACATGTTGATTAAGTTGGAGTTGATCCAAACTCTTTTTATGTTGATATTTGTAACCTATTCACATGAATATCTGAATCCTTATGATGCATGATTTACAAGTTGTTAGGACATGTCATTGCACTCAAACGGGCTTTCTGTAAAATTACCTACTTAGTGCTATATCATGCATTGTCATACCTTGTTCCAAAACATGGGTTGCTTGCGAGTACATTCAAAGTACTCATTGGTTTGCCACTGGTTATTTTATTGGCCAGGCATGAAAGAACATGATATACTGAAGAGTACCTTGGTGATGAACATGTGAGCTAGGACGCTTCCCAGTTAGAATGCATGTAGGGTTAAGGCAGATGGCATGGGTTCACGCTATCATTGAAGATTTACGCTGCAAGTTTATGAAGACTTGACCATAACAGTCATAATTTGTGTTAGATGGTATGTATGGAAGTAAGACTCTTGTTATTCAGCTTCTGTGTATTTAGTGAGCATTGATCACTGGGATCACTATACACGTGCATTCGGTGATCACGACTTATGAGTCGGGTTCCCCACACAAAGGCACATTATTAGGATCAATAGGAGCATGTTTACTAGCAACCAATTTCATAAGAGCATCAACTTTATCACTCAAAGTACTAATTTCTTCAACGAATTTACCCTTTTACTAGTAGGAGCTCTTTCAGTATGCCATTGTGTATAATTATGTCACACCCTGCATTTTGTAACATGTTATTTGCATCAATGTAGCATGAAAATTTGGACCAGCAAAAAATGTTAGCATCATTTGGCTTTTATTTGGAGTTGAGTTTTTCTTCATGTGCTTTTCATGTGCTCATTAAAGTCAACTATTACCTCTTGTAGAATTCATCTCCATACCCAAAACTTCTGCCCAATGATCATGCCAAGTGTTATATAACAGTATAGTATTTTCTTACAAAATTAATTTGGCCAAAATGTACTTTATAAATTTAGTTTTTCCAAAACCCCTAAATTGAGATTTGCACTGCAAGTGCTTGATTTAGGGTGAGAAAATTATTTCAAAAAGTACATTTGAAACCTAGTAGTCATAGGACTCCCAGAAACCACAAAAGTATAATTTTAAAAGTTATTTTCCTATTTTATTTAAAAGCTTTTTCTTAAGGCCAGAAATGGTCTTTAATAGGGAAAAATTATTTAAGTATTTCAAAAATATTTGCCAAAATTCAAGGAGACTCATAGGACATATATTGTCCATATATAAGAGTTTCAACACTTGGTCATGTTCAAAATAATGGGCTAATCCCTCTAAAACCCTTTCTGGATATTTCAAGCTTTTGAAATATTTACAAAGGAAATATTCTCCAAAAATTCCAGGGAAATTCTATCATGTCATATATGACATATTTGATGATCTTGCCAAGTCCCATGCCTTGGGAAGCAAGAAAACATCCTCAAAACCCTTCATAACCATTCTGTCCATATTTGAAGTTTGAGCAACTCTACATTGCCAAACTTGTCCAAATGCTCTCAAACTTGGTGCACATGGTAGAAATGCCTAATAAGGCATTTAGACCAAATGGCACAAGATTTGTAATAGAGCAACTTGATCAGAACACCCCAAAACCCTTTCTGTTCAAATGCAAATTTGAACGACTTTACATTACCAAATTTTTACCTGGAGCTTCAAACTTTGTGGGCATGATCAATACCCCAAATGATGAAACTAAACCAAGTGGTGCATCAAGGGGAGATGATTAGCTTGACTCAAACAAGATGAAGCCATTTCTGTTGATTTCTAGGGTTCACCAAAGTTACATTGGCAAGTTTCTTCAAATGAGCCCAAATTTGATGATGCACCCTATTTTCACATGTCATTCAATCCTGTTAAGTGTCATGGCAAGTAGAGATCATTTGCTTGACCAAACACTGATCAAACACCTTCTGCAGAATTACCAAAACCCTCTTCTTGATCACTTTTACCTTTTACCTTGGCCTCAACTTTCTACCACACGTTCATCTAGTTACTAGCTACCTCCAGTAACTTCCCCAAGTCCCCAGCTCCATGATTGAGGGGTAAAAACCCTAGTTCACCCTGCTGGACATCCATTTTCTACCAAGTCACCAGCCTCTCTTCTCTCTCACGGCATCTCCAGAGCATCCAAAGCCTCCTCCGTAGTGCTTGCATCACCCTGGACCCCCCAGACACGGTGGACGCAACCAGAAGGCCAATGGCATGCCGTGGCATGCGATAAGGGCGCTCCAGAGCGCGCTACAGTGCGCCCACGCACTGTAGCTTCACCCAATCGTCTGCCCCCGACAGCCTCGGGCTCCCCCCTCGCGCCTCTCAACGTGCCTCGACGTCCGCAGCCTCCACCGGTGCTGCCCCCTCCTCCTGCGCCCTCCAGTGGCCGGCGCCACACGCGCACCGGCCGCCCGCGATGCCCACTCCTCGGGTTCGCACGCGCGCACGGTCTGGAAGCCTCCCCGCTCCTCCTCTCTCCTCAAATGGACGTAGGGCTCGTCCAGCAACGCCGTAGACTCGCTCCCGTCGCCTCTCGTGCGCTGTAGCGTCGAGCAGGAGCTCGCCGGCGCACAGGTCCATGGGACCCCGCCGTTCCCCTATAAATAGGACCCCCCCCCCAAGCCCTCCTCTCAGCACCAGCAGCTTCACCACATCCTCTTCAGTCCCCCAGAACCACCCGTTCTTCCCCAGAGAGCCCCAGTGCTCGGGATCGACCGGAGCTCCGCCGTGTCGGGCCGCCGGTGATCTCGCAGTACGGGCCTCCTCCGCCCCTCCTTTTGCCCGATCTAGAACTGATGCGTTCCCCTCTCTTTTCCCCTTCTGCAGCTGCCGGAAACGAGCCAGCCAGCAGGTTCCCGACGACCCTCCGCCATCCCACCTCGCCGCCAGCGAACCCGACCTCCCCGGCGTGCCGCACCACCACCACTACCTCCGCAACTCGACGTTGAATCTGTCCCTGCCCTCCGTTGCCGTCGCCGTGGCCGGAATCAACGCCGGTGAGCTCGCCGTCGCCGTGGCCGTGAGGTTGGAGATGACAGGCGGGCCCCGCCTGTCATCCTCATCCCTCTCTCCCCCTCCTCACAGCCGCTGACCGCCGGCCCCCGCCCGTCAGGTTTCAAAACCTGACGTGCGCGCGCTGGCGCCCGAGCGGCCGGGCTGGATGCCCTGGGCCGTGCACTGTGGCCCCTCTGGCCCAGTTGCGAAGGGCTTTTTCTTCTTTTCTTTTCTGTAATTATTTCAAACATTTTTACAGAAATGAATATTGGTCCAAATGAAATAATTCCAACTCCTAAATTCTTGTAATATTCCAACCTATTTAATGGTGTCACTTTCACACACATCCATGAAACTTTTCTGTTCTGTTCAAATTTAAATTCAAATTTGAGCAATAAAACTCCTGTTCTAAAATCATTAGATTCCATTCTGTTACTCCAAAACTCCAACTAAGAATTTTCTCCATCTTAGAAATCCCTCTAGTATTTAACAAAAATAAGTTGACATTTTTCTGAGCACTTTGATTTTTCTGTTTTATTTGTGGTCTTATTTTTCTGTTGTTATTATGCGACGTATAGATACCGTATTTGACGAAGTTGCTGAAGAAGGAGAAGGAGAAGAATTTGAAGAATTTGAAGACCAAGCCAATCCAGGCAAGCAGCCCTTTGACCATGTTACACTTGTTCTTCGGAACCCGTTGTTTCCGATGCATGATGTTAGAGTCACGGTGGTGACCTAGATGAACCACCACATGATGCATGCTTGCTCATGATCTTGCTATGTGCTAGATGACATGCTAATAGTTATCCTTGATGCTTAGTGATGCATGTGTGATTTGAACCTTCGTGGTTGAAATCTTTGCATGAACCCATCGGGAGCCCCTAATGCCCGAGGGTGATGTTGAGTTAGGTCGTCACTTGAGGAAGAAGTGATGTGCCGGTAAATCTTGTGCATGGGTGAAATAATGGATTAGATTTATGTGTGACTACCGTCCCAACCAAACATGTGCAACCACACTACCCCTTATGGGACGGGGCTTTATTGATTACTTAGGTCGATACTAGCATGGTGCCCGCATTACTAGTGACGGGAAGACTTGAGGTCTTTCCCGGGACGGGGTCGTGCTTGGATAGACGGCCATGACTGTTTTTACAGGGCACCGGACACACCGTTGGTCCCTTCGGGTATGCGTGACATTGAAATTAGGGCAAGTCCCGTGATCTATTGTTTGTACCCGAGGGCCGTGTACCAACGAGTGGACTCTATGTTAGTGTCGTCTAAGGAAAGATAATGTGACGTCCGGATAATTATGCTACAGTAATTCCGCACTAATAATGCCACGTCATCACGATCACTGTTGCTAATCTCGTGTTAGTTCGAAACCGATCCAAATTAAAAAAATTGAATTAAAAGAAAACAACAAAAGTTTTCAAACATTAAAACTAAAACGTTCGGGATGTGTCAAATAAATCATAAGGAATTATGGTGGAGAATCCTTATTTTTATAAGATAGTTAAATGCAACAAAATGATTGAAAACCGCTGACAAAACAATTAAGTAAATGCCTTGGTATTTTATAAAGTATTAAACTATTTTATTTAGTTGCCCAAATTCATGTGACAGTGGTATATTTATTAATACCAATTTAGAAACTAGTTTTGTAGATTATCTAAGCTAAAATAATGCGAAGATAAAATTAAATAGAAAACAATAAAATAATAATAAACAAACCCCCCCCCCTCGCTGGGCCTCGGCCCAGCTGGCCTCTAGACCGCCAGGCCGGCCCAGCCGCCCCACTCCCACACCCCCTG
>LR738713.1:131806654-131818011 GCA_902687465.1 Secale cereale
TCCGCCGTGACCTAGCACTCCCCCCCCCACTCGTCCCACTCCGCCCCCTTCGGCGCTCCCTCCCACGATCCCGATGTGGATCGGGATCCCGCCTCCCTGACGCCGCGACGCCGCCGCCCCTCTCCGTCACCGCGTCGCCTCTTCCCCGTCGGCGCCACCCCGCCTCCTCACCTCCCTCGCCGGACTGCTCACTTGTGACGCCCCCGATTTGACCGTACACTAATCATGCACGCAAATGTGTACGACCAAGATCAAGGACTCACTGGAAGATATCACAACACAACTCTAGACACAAATTAAATAATACTAGCTTTATATTACAAGCCAGGGGCCTCGAGGGCTCGAATACAAAAGCTCGAAAACACAAGAGTCAGCGGAAGCAACAATATCTGAGTACAGACATAAGTTAAACAAGTTTGCCTTAAGAAGGCTAGCACAAAAGTAGCAATGATCGAAAAGGCAAGGCCTCCTGCCTGGGACCTCCTAACTACTCCTCGAAGCCGAACTCCATGTAGAATCATCATCGGGGTCCTCTGGCTCCTGGACTCCACCATCTGGTTGCGTCATTCGAGAAGAAGGAACAAGAGGGGAAAAGGGGGAGAAAAGCAACCGTGAGTACTCATCCAAAGTACTCGCAAGCAAGGATCTACACTACATATGCAATGATATATGTGTAAAGGGGTAATATCCGTGGACTGAACTGCAGAAAGCCAGAATAAGAGGGGGATAGCTAATCCAAACGAAGACTACGCTTCTCGTAACCTCCATCTTGCAGCAGAAGATGAGGGTAGCTGGAAAGTAACAAGTATCCTCGCTTCTCGCAGCCTTCGTCTTGCAGCAGTAGAAGGGAGTAGATGGTAAGTTCACCAAGTAACAACGTATAGCATAAACCTACTCGGCGATCCTCCCGCACATCACCCTGTGAGAGAGCAACCACCGAGTTATCTCTGGCACTTGTAAGGGTGTGTTTTATTAAGTATCCAGTTCTAGTTGTCATGAGGTCGGAATACAACTCCGGGTCGTCCTTTTACCGAGGGACACGGCTATTCGAATAGATTAACTTCCCTGCAGGGGTGCACCACATAACCCAGCACGCTTGATCCCATTTGGCCGGACACACTTTCCAGGGTCATGCCCGGCCTCGGAAGATCAACACGTCGCAGCCCTACCTAAGCACAGCAGAGAGGTCAGCACGCCGGTCTAAGTCCTAGGCGCGCAGGGGTCCGGGCCCATCGCCCAACGCACACCTGCACGTTGCGTACGCGGCCGGTAAGCAGACCTAGCCTCTCCTAATACCAGAGTAGGCTTTCCAGTCCAATCCGGCGCGCGCCGCTAAGTCGCTGACGTCAAGAAGGCTTCGGCTGATACCACGACGTCGAGTACCCATAACTATTCCCACATAGTTGGTTAGTGCGTATAGACCAAATGGCCAGACTCAGATCAAATATCCAAACTCGTTAAGCGTGTTATTATGAAATAACCGCGGACAACGACCAGGGCCAGGCCACCTGTCTCCTAGGTGTCTCAACCTGCCCCTGTCGCTCCGCCACAAAGATCCACTCGGGGGCCGTCGGGAACTCAGGCCCACCACTGCCTGGATGGAGCCACCTGTCCTTTCAGCCCCCACATCGGAATCACTTGCCGGTACTCAATGAGCCGACCCGACTTTAGTCACATCATGTATCATGTAAAGTGTATGTAGTATATACCCGTGATCACACCCAAGTGATCACGGCCCGATAGAATAGCAGGGTAGACGGACAAGGGTGTAGGGCCACTGATGGAATACTAGAATCCTATACTAAGCATTTAGGATTGCAGGTAAGGTATCAACAGTGGTATCAACAATGACAGGCTATGCAGCAGAATAGGAGTATCGAAAGCAGTAACATGCTACACTACTCTAATGCAAGCAGTAGAAAGAGGAATAGGCGATATCTGGTGATCAAAGGGGGGGCTTGCCTGGAAGCTCTGCAGACGAAAGGAATCTTCGGAAGCGTAGCCGTAGTCGAACACCGAAGCATCAATGGTCTCGGGGTCTATCACAGTATCGGAGTCTATCGAAAATAAGCAACGAAGGGGAAACAAATAAATAACAGAGCAAACAATAGCACACAAAGCATAACATGGAAATACGCAGTGCTACGTGTGACCTAACGCGGTAGGAGGTGTTACCGACGAAGGAGGGAAACATCCGGGAAAGTATTCCCGGTGTTTCGCGTTTTCGGACAGATGAAACGGAGGGGGAATGTTGCACGTTCGGTATGATAGAGAGGTGTAGTGGACGAACGGGTTGCGTGGTCGGATGCGTCTCGTCGTTCTGAGCAACTTTCATATATAAAACTTTTTCATCCGAGTTACGGTTTAAAAGATATGATTTTCTAAAGTTTTTATTAATTTCTGGAATTTAATTAATTAATTTAATAGAACATTATCCAGAATAGTGCATGCTGACATCAGCATGACGTCAGCAGTCAACAGTGGGTTGACTGGTCAAGCTGACGCGTGGGTCCCGCATGTCATACACTGTTTAGTTTAACTAGGATTTAGCTAATCTAAATACTGTTTAATTAAACTAACTAGTTAATTAGATTAACTAAACATGATTAATTAATTTAATTAATTCACTAATTAATTAATTAATTAATTATTAAATTTATTTTTTTTATTATTAATTTTTTTTGTTATCTTTTCTTTTTCTTTTTTTAAACGTTTCTGGCCGTGGGGCCTACTTGTCATAGGGGAGGGGGCCTTAGCGGGCGCTGGGTTATGGGCACTGGGCACGAGCGCCCGATGGGGGCGAGCCGGTGCTGGCCTCGGGCGAGACCAGCGACGCGGCCGCCGGGGCGCGGCGGGGCCGGTCCGGCCGGTGGTGGCCAGGTGAGGCGGGGCGTGCGGCGGAGCCGGTCCGGCCGGTGGTGGCCAGGTGAGGCGGGGCGTGGAGGAGCATAGCTACGGGGGCAAGGCCACAACGGGGCGGCACTGGAGCGTGGAAGTGGCGGGGCTGCGGTGGCCTGGCTCGGCCCTGGCGAGGGCGGTCGCCGGCGAAGCAGTGGCGGCGGGAGGCCAGGCGCGGCGGTGGTGGAGAAGGGATGTGGCGGCCGAGCCGCATACGGGCGCGAGGCTGCGCCACCGGACGCGGGACAGGGCCTGCCGGCGGAGGGCGCACGCGAGGGCGCAGTCTACGCGGTCGGAGGGGCGAGGCAGGGGATTCGATCGGCAGCAGCTAGCCGTGGAGCACGGGAGCAGCGGCGAAGGAGCGCAGGGTCGAGCGGTGCGGGGGGGGCGGAGTGGCCAGAGGGGCGCGGTGCGCGCGCGCGCCGGCGGGCGACGCGCAGCGAGGGAGAGGTGAGCGCGAAGGGGCGGTGACCGAGGGGAGCTCACAGGGGAGGGTTGAGCAGTCCGGCGAGGGAGGTGAGGAGGCGGGGTGGCGCCGACGGGGAAGAGGCGACGCGGTGACGGAGAGGGGCGGCGGCGTCGCGGCGTCAGGGAGGCGGGATCCCGATCCACATCGGGATCGTGGGAGGGAGCGCCGAAGGGGGCGGAGTGGGACGAGTGGGGGGGAGTGCTAGGTCACGGCGGAGTGGGGAGGCCTAGTAGGCCAGGGGGTGTGGGAGTGGGGCGGCTGGGCCGGCCTGGCGGTCTAGAGGCCAGCTGGGCCGAGGCCCAGCGAGGGGGGGGGTTTGTTTATTATTATTTTATTGTTTTCTATTTAATTTTATCTTCGCATTATTTTAGCTTAGATAATCTACAAAACTAGTTTCTAAATTGGTATTAATAAATATACCACTGTCACATGAATTTGGGCAACTAAATAAAATAGTTTAATACTTTATAAAATACCAAGGCATTTACTTAATTGTTTTGTCAGCGGTTTTCAATCATTTTGTTGCATTTAACTATCTTATAAAAATAAGGATTCTCCACCATAATTCCTTATGATTTATTTGACACATCCCGAACGTTTTAGTTTTAATGTTTGAAAACTTTTGTTGTTTTCTTTTAATTCAATTTTTTTAATTTGGATCGGTTTCGAACTAACACGAGATTAGCAACAGTGATCGTGATGACGTGGCATTATTAGTGCGGAATTACTGTAGCATAATTATCCGGACGTCACAATTCTCCTCCACTACAAGAAATCTCGTCCCGAGATTTAGGAGGGGAGTAAGGGGGAAGTTCTGATTACGAAATTCTAACGGATCTTCTTGGTCTTGGTTGCCCTTCTCAAAGAGGATGACTCCATGCGTTGATGCCTTCATTTCTCTGCTTCCGGTCATCGTCCTACAAACGCGACAAGGGGGAAACTTTGGAGGAACGTATCTCCACGAAGTTTGTGCATCCGATGGCGAATTCAGAAAGTGATACACGAAGTACCCTACGAGTAGTATTTCAGTGAATGCATTGAGAACAATAAGCGATGGTACCAAAGTTTCAATCGGGTAGGCAGTCATTCAATGCCTAACCAGAAGCTGGAATGGGGTCTTGATCAATGAGAATAATATGGTGTTTGATACCAGGATGAAACATGGTATAATTTAGCTCGTGAATTACACACGAAGCCAAGTGCAAAGAATACATTAGAATCAGGGTTGTTCAGAAGAGTCAGGTTTCGATCTAGTGGACTTGTGGGTTATGGGCCCACCATGTGGGTTGAAATAGGAAGGGTGGTGACATCTTGCACAGCCTCGACAGGGAGGCATGTCACTGGATAGCTTGTCAGCTATGTCGGCAACAATGTCGGAACCAAGGACGGGGATCAAAGAGAACCATTTTCCCGCTCGTTGAAACGAGGCGGACCAATAGGCAAAGTTCTCATCCATCGGTGGTTACCGGAATGTTATCAACGTTAGAATCAATGTCTTCTGACAGAGTTGTACAACGAGGTGTTTACATAAGCAGAGAATTATTACTGCTTAGATTATATGTAGATCAAAGAAAGGTTAAACAAACAAATGGAAAGAAAAATTGTGATTACACACAATTATTCGGAGTATATCCTTCCCATGGACAAGCAGAACATGACGTACAGGGTTGGAGAGCAAGTACCCAACCATTCAGATAAAGAGGCAAGATTAATCAAGTTGTTACCCAGACAACAGTGTTTGGATAGCTACCCAAGAAACATTTAGCATTGGGCTTCAAATGCTTCTTGTTGAAAATCGGATTACCACAGACATGCTTCGAGATAGCATTGGCATGGTCTTGAAGCAAAGATCGGGCTTGGATACACAAAGGATTCATGAGGAACAACTTATAGAATAAGTCTTACGATTTCCTCCTGGAAGAATGGTTATCCTTGCATAAGAGATTATAGTGTTAGGTCCTCCAGCCAGGGGTGCTAGGCATGACATCATATTACCGAGTCATCAAAGGACCAATGTTATAACTCCTAAAAAGTTGTCCCAGCCATCATATCTGACCGAGATTCGGATCTGATTGGTGTCATGATACCTCAGACTCAAGATGTTCGAGAAGAAAAGGTGCAACACAAATCGACGAAATGACATTGCAAGATTCTCGGGAATGAACTATGGGAGCGGGTTCCCAAAATAATAGTTCATCATTAAACAAAGGGGATGATGATGAGGGCTGATGGGCCGAGCGATAATTCATCGAGAATTCCAAATGGATGGATTTCCCCAATAATGTGAACAAGAAGATGACACTTGTCAATTCAAATGATATAATGTTGTATGCTCGAGTAAAACATACACCATTAATCATTAGTTGAAAGGTGTACCCGAAATATGACCTTAGGCAGCAAGATCAATGTTAGAGTGATGATTCAATAACCAACAGTCTAGGAACGAACTGTCGATTGTTAACTTCAGAGTAATAGGGTTGCTAGAAGTGCAGAACTCAAGCAGCATTGGTAGCATATTGGTATCCCGGTTAAAAACAACACGGGGACCAAGGAAGAATGGTGATGGTGAGAAGTATCATCATACCGAGAATCTTTAAGAGGTGAAGCAATCCCCACCACATTCTCGACATAAAAGACAGTAATACTTCAAGGCAGAACACAACACTAGCCGGAGAGCAAGTCGTATTCATAATGTGGGCAAGTTCGCGATGAAAGGAAGTCAAGGGGGTTGTCGATGATATAAAAAAAATCATCGAGGGGAAGGAGGGTATTTCTCTTCATGAACACAGTTGACATCTCGGAAGAAGTCCAAGTGTTGAAGGTGATCCGACACATTTGTCGGGAGGTTTCAAGAGGATGTAATCAAACAACAATGGCAACAAGCAAGGGAATGATGAAGTGGCAAGTTATAGGATCAATATATAAGATGCAAGCTCGGAACCAAAGTTGCCTTTCAAGACAAGCAACATGATGTTGAAAGCTCGACGTAAGTCGTGCTCTATCTCTGAAGAATTCGTGCACCAAAGAAGGACGAGGTAGCATAGTCAAAGATAGTTAGGCAAGGGACGTACCCGATAGTCTCGGAATAAACCAGATTGAGTTTAAAAATTTCCCAGTAACATCTACTAGGGGTGTTGAATATTTTAGAGCAGATTTGATTTACTAAACGGTGTCCTCGGTTGACGGCAACCTAGAACCCGTAGAGTGATTACGACAAGCAAAGGTATTACTTCATCAAAAGTTCAAAGGTGTAAAGCAAAGGCATGATATCCTTGAGATATCAGAGGGTAAAACTCGAAGGTAGAACACGATAGAAGTTGAACTAGGTCATTGACGTATGACAGTAGATGCTTTAACCTTGTCAAAAATTGACGAGGCTTGGAATGGATTTATTCCAGATATATTGAATAAGGACAGCATGGTCGGAACCATAACTGTAAGGAATCAATTCAAGAATACCGAAAGAATCATACAGCTGGACAATCATTTGGCAAGAAGCTTCCGAGACGGTCTATATCATTTTTATGGGCATGAACACAAGTTCAAGGTCGACTCCCACTTCTTTAATGCAAATCATTTCATTCACCTCTCGCTTTGATAGAACTATAGTGTTGGAATTTTATTTGGTAGAACACCGGAAGAGTATGACTTGTGAAAACTTTCGGGTTCTCACGGATTAGGTGAAGTCATAGGTTCAACCCATCGGGCATCTTAGTAACATATACCACAAGCTTCAAAAGTAAAAACACAAGCTCGAAAGCAGAGCATGGTTGGCCAAGCAGAGGATACAATTTACCAAAGGCATTATGTATCAGGGGAAGAACTCCCAAGGTGATTGAATAAGAAGGACACTGTCGGTAACAATCCAACAATGGATCGGGCGATCCACAACGGAGCTGATGTGAGTATCGGTACTCACTCAGAGGAAGAAAGAATGCAGAGGCATTAGATTCAATAATCACATGATTAGTCTGATGCTTAATTAGAAAGAAATTATGATTTCCAAGATGAAGGATCAGTAGCAGACGCTCTGATCAAGGATGGATAAGTTGAAAACACTTAGCTGGACAATCAATAAAGGTTTGAATTGCCGAGAACCAACTCATGTCCAGAATGACGTCTGAGCCGAAAAGATAATTTTAAAAAGGATAACCTGATGACTTCGTGCATACGCACACCTTGAATCAATAGGTTCAAAAATAGCTAAGTCAAGCGATATTGACAAAGACTACTAGTCATATGGAATTAACCATAATGCAAGCAGGCAAGAATTTCAAGAGTAACAGCCTGCAGAGGATTTTCGAAACATCGAAAAGTATTCCAAAGAATTTTGGGAGACAAATGAACAATCAAGGAGAACGGGTCCTCGATAAATGTGAGGAAATAACCGTGAGGGTTTTCATGCGAAATAAAACTGCCAGACAGTAAACTCAAAGGATTCTCGAGACAACGGAGAATATTTCGAGGCATCTTGTAACAACAAGAGCGACGAGGAATGATCGTGAGAATGACAAGGGCATACAGATATCCTTAGGGATATATCGGTGGTAGTGAATTACAAAGGCAATGAACACAAGTTCTCGGTTTAACAGTGGAGAGTATCTTCAGGGTCTTCTGGTGCAGCGGACGATCATCGATCATAAGGTGCTCTCCGGGTGAAAGTGATAACGAGATCCTAATGTTAGATTTAGCAAATTTCATTTATCCCGAATAGGAGAGAGATAAGAGTCCCAGAGTATAGACGAGGAGTAAAAGATCCTAATACCACCCAATGGTGCTGTGGGCCCGTAAGCCACACAACAAGTTAGTAAAGTTGTTTTTCAAAGACTAGACTCAACTTCGGCCAAGGAGTTGGAGAGGGGGATTCCTACAGGCAGTCGGCTCTGATACCAACTTGGTATCGCCCCCGATTTGACCGTACACTAATCATGCACGCAAATGTGTACGACCAAGATCAAGGACTCAATGGAAGATATCACAACACAACTCTAGACACAAATTAAATAATACAAGCTTTATATTACAAGCCAGGGGCCTCGAGGGCTCGAATACAAAAGCTCGAAAACACAAGAGTCAGCGGAAGCAACAATATCTGAGTACAGACATAAGTCAAACAAGTTTGCCTTAAGAAGGCTAGCACAAAAGTAGCAATGATCGAAAAGGCAAGGCCTCCTGCCTGGGACCTCCTAACTACTCCTCGAAGCCGAACTCCATGTAGAAACATCATCGGGGTCCTCTGGCTCCTGGACTCCACCATCTGGTTGCGTCATTCGAGAAGAAGGAACAAGAGGGGAAAAGGGGGAGAAAAGCAACCGTGAGTACTCATCCAAAGTACTCGCAAGCAAGGATCTACACTACATATGCAATGATATATGTGTAAAGGGGTAATATCCGTGGACTGAACTGCAGAAAGCCAGAATAAGAGGGGGATAGCTAATCCAAACGAAGACTACGCTTCTCGTAACCTCCATCTTGCAGCAGAAGATGAGGGTAGCTGGAAAGTAACAAGTATCCTCGCTTCTCGCAGCCTTCGTCTTGCAGCAGTAGAAGGGAGTAGATGGTAAGTTCACCAAGTAACAACGTATAGCATAAACCTACTCGGCGATCCTCCCGCACATCACCCTGTGAGAGAGCAACCACCGAGTTATCTCTGGCACTTGTAAGGGTGTGTTTTATTAAGTATCCAGTTCTAGTTGTCATGAGGTCGGAATACAACTCCGGGTCGTCCTTTTACCGAGGGACACGGCTATTCGAATAGATTAACTTCCCTGCAGGGGTGCACCACATAACCCAGCACGCTTGATCCCATTTGGCCGGACACACTTTCCAGGGTCATGCCCGGCCTCGGAAGATCAACACGTCGCAACCCTACCTAAGCAAAGCAGAGAGGTCAGCACGCCGGTCTAAGTCCTAGGCGCGCAGGGGTCCGGGCCCATCGCCCAACGCACACCTGCACGTTGCATACGCGGCTGGTAAGCAGACCTAGCCTCTCCTAATACCAGAGTAGGCTTTCCAGTCCAATCCGGCGCGCGCCACTAAGTCGCTGACGTCAAGAAGGCTTCGGCTGATACCACGACGTCGAGTACCCATAACTATTCCCACGTAGCTGGTTAGTGCGTATAGACCAAATGGCCAGACTCAGATCAAATATCCAAACTCGTTTAGCGTGTTATTATGAAATAACCGCGGACAACGACCAGGGCCAGGCCACCTGTCTCCTAGGTGTCTCAACCTGCCCCTGTCGCTCCGCCACAAAGATCCACTCGGGGGCCGTCGGGAACTCAGGCCCACCACTGCCTGGATGGAGCCACCTGTCCTTTCAGCCCCCAAATCGGAATCACTTGCGGGTACTCAATGAGCCGACCCGACTTTAGTCACATCATGTATCATGTAAAGTGTATGTAGTATATACCCGTGATCACACCCAAGTGATCACGGCCCGATAGAATAGCAGGGCAGACGGACAAGGGTGTAGGGCCACTGATGGAATACTAGCATCCTATACTAAGCATTTAGGATTGCAGGTAAGGTATCAACAGTGGTATCAACAATGACAGGCTATGCAGCAGAATAGGAGTATCGAAAGCAGTAACATGCTACACTACTCTAATGCAAGCAGTAGAAAGAGGAATAGGCGATATCTGGTGATCAAAGGGGGGGCTTGCCTGGAAGCTCTGCAGACGAAAGGAATCTTCAGAAGCGTAGCCGTAGTCGAACACCGAAGCATCAATGGTCTCGGGGTCTATCACAGTATCGGAGTCTATCGAAAATAAGCAACGAAGGGGAAACAAATAAATAACAGAGCAAACAATAGAACACAAAGCATAACATGGAAATACGCAGTGCTACGTGTGACCTAACGCGGTAGGAGGTGTTACCGACGAAGGAGGGAAACATCCGGGAAAGTATTCCCGGTGTTTCGCGTTTTCGGACAGGTGAAACGGAGGGGGAATGTTGCACGTTCGGTATGATAGAGAGGTGTAGTGGACGAACGGGTTGGTTGGTCGGATGCGTCTCGTCGTTCTGAGCAACTTTCATATATAAAACTTTTTCATCCGAGTTACGGTTTAAAAGATATGATTTTCTAAAGTTTTTATTAATTTCTGGAATTTAATTAATTAATTTAATAGAACATTATCCAGAATAGTGCATGCTGACATCAGCATGACGTGAGCAGTCAACAGTGGGTTGACTGGTCAAGCTGACGCGTGGGTCCCGCATGTCATACACTGTTTAGTTTAACTAGGATTTAGCTAATCTAAATACTGTTTAATTAAACTAACTAGTTAATTAGATTAACTAAACATGATTAATTAATTTAATTAATTCACTAATTAATTAATTAATTAATTATTAAATTTATTTTTTTATTATTATTTTTTTTTGTTATCTTTTCTTTTTCTTTTTTTAAACGTTTCTGGTCGTGGGGCCTACTTGTCATAGGGGAGGGGGCCTTAGCGGGCGCTGGGTTATGGGCACTGGGCACGAGCGCCCGATGGGGGCGAGCCGTTGCTGGCCTCGGGCGAGACCAGCGACGCGGCCGCCGGGGCGCGGCGGGGCCGGTCCGGCCGGTGGTGGCCAGGTGAGGCGGGGCGTGCGGCGGAGCCGGTCCGGCCGGTGGTGGCCAGGTGAGGCGGGGCGTGCAGGAGCACAGCTACGGGGGCAAGGCCACAACGGGGCGGCGCTGGAGCGTGGAAGTGGCGGGGCTGCGGTGGCCTGGCTCGGCCCTGGCGAGGGCGGTCGCCGGTGAAGCAGTGGCGGCGGGAGGCCAGGCGCGGCGGTGGTGGAGAAGGGATGTGGCGGCCGAGCCGCATACGGGCGCGAGGCTGCGCCACCGGACGCGGGACAGGGCCTGCCGGCGAAGGGCGCACGCGAGGGCGCAGTCTACGCGGTCGGAGGGGCGAGGCAGGGGATTCGATCGGCAGCAGCTAGCCGTGGAGCACGGGAGCAGCGGCGAAGGAGCGCAGGGTCGAGCGGTGCGGGGGGGGGC
>LR738713.1:131818164-131879870 GCA_902687465.1 Secale cereale
GGGATCCCGATCCACATCGGGATCGTGGGAGGGAGCGCCGAAGGGGGCGGAGTGGGACGAGTGGGGGGGGGAGTGCTAGGTCACGGCGGAGTGGGGAGGCCTAGTAGGCCAGGGGGTGTGGGAGTGGGGCGGCTGGGCCGGCCTGGCGGTCTAGAGGCCAGCTGGGCCGAGGCCCAGCGAGGGGGGGGGGGTTTGTTTATTATTATTTTATTGTTTTCTATTTAATTTTATCTTCGCATTATTTTAGCTTAGATAATCTACAAAACTAGTTTCTAAATTGGTATTAATAAATATACCACTGTCACATGAATTTGGGCAACTAAATAAAATAGTTTAATACTTTATAAAATACCAAGGCATTTACTTAATTGTTTTGTCAGCGGTTTTCAATCATTTTGTTGCATTTAACTATCTTATAAAAATAAGGATTCTCCACCATAATTCCTTATGATTTATTTGACACATCCCGAACGTTTTAGTTTTAATGTTTGAAAACTTTTGTTGTTTTCTTTTAATTCAATTTTTTTTAATTTGGATCGGTTTCGAACTAACACGAGATTAGCAACAGTGATCGTGATGACGTGGCATTATTAGTGCGGAATTACTGTAGCATAATTATCCGGACGTCACAGATAATGACCGGGTGCTTACCCCGGGTACTTGAGGTACCGCGGGTCGTGGATGACACGGAAGTTCCCCGGATCTTGTGGGTAAAGTGCGCAACCTGTGCAGAGTGTAAAACTATTCGAATAGCCGTGTCCACGGTCATGGACAGCTGGGTGGTGCTACTTAAACTATGTCCAGAATTTTACTTCATCGGTGACAGTATGTCTGTGATGAGTCAAGGTGGTGACATGACTCGATGAGTTGAATCATAATCATGTTGATATCGGTAACCTGCCTTCGAGGTTACGCGAGTTTATTGATGCATAAACTTGATGGTAGAATATTTATTCTAGCTCATTGCTAGATGGCTCATTATTGTTCAGTTTGCATTGTTACTTTGAACCACATCATGGGTTGCTTGCGAGTACATTCAAAGTACTCATTGGCTTGCCACTGGTTATTTAATTGGCCAGGCATGGAGGAACAGGAATATGATGAATAGTTCTTTGGAGACGATCATGCGAACTAGGACGCTATCCCAGTCAGAATGCCTGTAGGGTTAAGGAAGATGGCATGGGTTCTCCCTATTATCGAAGACTTCTGCTATTTGAGTTATTTGCTATTCAGCCCGTGAGGCTTTATCTATGTAAGACTTGGCCATAATGGCCATAATTTGTGTAAGACGATATGTATGGATGTAAGACTCTTGTTATTCAGCTTCTGTGTGTTCAGTGAGCATTGATCTCTGGGATCACTGTACACGTGCATTCGGTGATCTCGACTTCTAAATCGGGGTCCCCACAAATTATCCATGATATTATCAAGAAATTTAGAAGCTTCACGCAAAGTAATCACCATATAAGTACAACCTACCGCGGAATCTAAAAGATGTCTCCCTTGCAACGGCGCTAGAAATTCTACCTGCCACTTGTGCTCCCCGTTGGTAAATTCCCTGGAGAGGAGGGATGATGCAGCACAGTAGCGGTAAGTATTTCCCTCGGTTATGAAACCAAGGTTATCAATCCGGTAGGAGAATGTGACGCCCCAAGATCGACGCTCCTGAAGCCTTCCATATATTTTGTGATCACCGTGTGTTTTATTTTGCTAACTCTATTTATTTTGCATTTTATCATGTCATCATGCTTCATCTCAGTAAATCTTTGCAACTCAACTAAATAAATCGTATGGATCTTTGGTCCATTTAAATCGAGGGATATTCACAACGGTGATTTCTGTTTATAACATATACAAAGTCTCCCAATATTATTAAGGAGCTATAATAAAATATTCCATTAATTTGGAATTCACCATAATACACGTGCAATTTAATTCCATGCCTCTTCTATCTCAATTCTTGATCTCAAACTTTTCCCATAAATCCTTTCGTCACTTTCCCGAGTTCCACCAAAATTCTCAACATTTGTGGGCCTTTCTAACACCCACTTCTTATGAAAACCATTTGAATTTAATTCAAATGAGTTTGTATCCAAACCTTGCAAACATTTGTGGAACCAATTTTATGGAACCATGTATGAAACTTGGAGTCTATAAAAATTGCTTCCATGAAAGAATTCCATCTCTATCCTATCCTTTTTCCTTTTTCTATTTTGAAAATGGGAAAAGCTTTTATTTGTCCACTAGGCCTTCTTGCCTGTTTTACCTCTCCACTGGGCCGGCCTCCCAAGGCCCAGTCGGGATCCCTGACCCTATAACCTAGCTCCACCCCCTGTTCATTCTCTTCCTCCCACCGACCTCTCCCTCTCATTCCCCCTCGCGTCGCTAGGGAGAGCCTTGGCTCGATCCCCTTTCCCCTCCTCTCGTCTCCCTCCTCGCGCGCGCAGGAGAGGGATCCCGATACCCATGGTCGTGCCTCCCCTGCTGCTCTATTGCGAGCCGAGTGCACCATCACGCCCTCCTTCTCCTTCGTCCATGACCACGTTCGCCTCTCCTCCTCCTCGTCACGCCAGCTCCCCGTTGCCCGAGCGCCCGAGAAGAGGAGGTCCTCGAGCACACGCCCCCGCCGCAAGCTTGCCTCTAGTCCACCTCCCCCGTCTTCGGTCGCCAACTCTGGCAAGTGCAGACGCCGGTGAAGCCGCGCAGCTCCGCCACCGATCTTCCTCATGCCCGCCAAGACCAAGCCAGCTGCCCGCCTGCTTTCCCGTCACCCTTGTCCGACCTCGCCGATTTCATCTGCCTCTCTGTGACCTCCCGCTGTAGCTCCTTCTCCAGCTCGTCGTCGATCCGCTCGCCTCCACGCCCGGCCTCTCGCGCCACCATGCTACTTCTCGAGCTTGCGTTGTATTCCCTCGAGGAGGAAAGGGTGATGCAGCACAGTAGCGTAAGTATTTCCCTCAGTTTTTGAGAACCAAGGTATCAATCCAGTAGGATAGCACGCGCGAGTCCCTCGCACCCTCACAAACAAATAAGAACGTCGCAGCCAACGCGATAAGTGGTTGTTATCATTCCCTTTACGGTCACTTCCGAAAGTGAGATCTGATAGAGATGATAGTTTGATATTTTTTGTACTTTTGGATATAAGAACAAAAGGTAAAAGCGGAAAAGTAAAGTAGATTGTAGATTGATATGTTGAGAATAGACCCGGGGGCCATAGTTTTCTCTAGTAGCTTCTCTCATAATAGCGGTATTCTACGGCGGGTAAACAAATTACTGTCGAGCAATTGATAGAAAAGTGAATAATTATGAGACTATCTAGGCATGATCATTATATATAGGCATCACGTCCGAGACAAGTAGACCGAAACGATTCTGCATCTACTACTATTAGTCCACACATCGACCGCTATCCAGCATGCATCTAGAGTATTAAGTTCATAAGAACAGAGTAACGCCTTAAGCAAGATGACATGATGTAGAGGGATAAACTCAAACATAGTGATATAAACCCCATCTTTTTATCCTCGATGGCAACAATACAATATGTGCCTTGCTGCCCCTACTGTCACTGGGAAAGGACACCGCAAGATTGAACCCAAAGCCAAGCACTTCTCCCATTGCAAGAACTATAGATCTAGTAGGCCAAACCAAACCAATAATTCGAAGAGACTTGCAAGGATATTATAATCATGCATAAAGAGTTTAGAAAAGAACCAAATATTTCTCATAGATAATCTTGATCATAAACCCACAATTCATCGGATCTCGACAAACACACCGCAAAAAGAGATTACATCGAATAGATCTCCTCGAAGACCGAGGAGAACTTGGTATTGAGATCCAAAGAGAGAGAAGAAGCCATCTAGATACTAGCTATCGACCCGGAGGTCTGTGGTAAACTACTCACAACTCATGGTGAGGCGAAGATGATGATGTAGAAGCACTCCGTGGAAGATCCCCCCTCCGGCGGAGCTCCGGAACAGGACCCAAGATGGGATCTCATGGAAACAGAAGGTTGCGGCGGTGGAACTATGGTTTTCTCTGTTGTTCTGATGGTTTTGGGGTACGTAGATATATATAGGAAGAAGGAGGGAACCGGGGGCCAAACATGGGGCCCACGAGGCAGGGGGCGTGCCCTATAGGGGGGCGCGCCCCCCACCCTCGTGGACGCCACATGTGCCCTACTCCGTGGTTCTCAAGTCTCCCGTGCGTATTTTGCTCCAAAAATATCTCTCCCGAAGGTTTCATTCCGTTTGGACTCCGTTTGATATTCCTTTTCGGTAAAACCCTGAAATAGGCAAAAAACAGCAATCTGGACTGGGCCTTTGGGTTAATAGGTTAGTCTAAAAAATAATATAAAAGTGTATCAAAAAGCCCATTAAACATCCAAAACATCATAAATAATAGCATGGAACAATAAAAAATTATAGATACGTTGGAGACGTATCAAGCATCCCCAAGCTTAATTCCTGCTCGTCCTCGAGTAGGTAAATGATAAAAACAAATTCTTTGATGTGGAATGCTAACCAACATATTTTTCAATGTAGTTCTCTTAATTGTGCATGAATGTTCAGATCTGAAAGATTCAAGACAAAAGTCTATATTGACATAAGAAATAATAATACTTAAAGCATACTAACAAAGCAATCATGTCTTCTCAAAATACTATGGCTAAAGGAAGTTATCCCTACAAAATCATATAGTCTGGCTATGCTCCCTCTTCATGACACAAAATATTCATATCATGCACAACCCCGGTTTCAGCCAAGAACTTGTTTTCATACTCTATTCATTCAAACCTTTCAATTTTCACGCAATACGTGAGTGTGAGCCATGGACATAGCACTATGGGTGGAATAGAGTGGTAGTTGTGGAGAAGACAAAAAGGAGGGAGATAGTCTCACATCGACTAGGCGTATTAACGGGCTATGGAGATGCCCATCAATAGATATCAATGTGAGTGAGTAGGGATTGCCATGCAATAAATGCACTAGAGCTAAAAATGTATGAAAGCTCAATAAAAGAAACTAAGTGGGTGTGCATCCAACTTGCTTGCTCACGAAGACCTAGGGCATTTGAGGAAGCCCACCGTTGGAATATACAAGCCAAGTTCTATAATGAAAATTCCCACTAGTATATGAAAGTGACTAAACATGAGACTCTCTATCATGAAGAACATGGTGCTACTTTGAAGCACAAGTGTGGAAAAAGATAGTAGCAATTGTCCCTTTTTATTTTTCCTTTTCTTGGGCCTTTCTTTTTTTACTTTGGCCTTTCCTTCTTCTTCTTTTCTCGTTTTTTGGAGGGGCTTTCTTTATTTAGCCTTTCCTCACATGGGGCAATGCTCTAATAATGATGATCATCGCACTTATATTGATTTACAACTCGATATTACAACTCGATACTAGAACAAAGTATGACTCAATATGAATGCCTCCGGCGGTGTATCGAGATGTGCAATGAATCAAGAGTGACATGTATGAAAATTACGCATGGTGGATTTTCCACAAATATGATGTCAACTACAAGATCATGCATGGGAATATGACAATATGAAGCGTGTCATATGAACGGAACGGTGGAAAGTTGCATGGCAATATATCTCGGAATGGCTATGGAAATGCCATGATAGGAAGGTATGGTGGCTGTTTGAGGAAGGATATATGGTGGTTGTTTTGAGGAAGGATATATAGTGGGTGTATGGTATAGGCGAAAGTTGCACGGTACAAGAGAGGCTAGCAATTGTGGAAGGGTGAGAGTGCATATAATCCATGGACTCAACATTAGTCATAAGAACTCATATACTTATTGCAAAAATTTACGAGTCATCGAAACAAAGCAATCAACGCATGCTCCTAGGGGGAGGTTGGTATGAGTTTACCATCGCGTGCCCCCAACCTCCACACAAAGGATGACACTCTACAAATACCTCATGCTCTAACTTCGTCACATAGCGGTTCACCATACGTGCATGCTACGGGAATCACTAACTTTAACACAAGTATTTCTCAATTTCATAATAAATCCACTAGCATGACTCTAATATCACTATCCTCATATCTCAAAACAATTATCAAGCATTCAACTTCTCATCATATTCAATGCACTTAGTATGAAACTTTTTACTACATTCATCTTGGATGCCTATCATGTGAAGGCTAGTTTTATAGCCAAAGCACATTACCATGTTGTTTCAATAGACTCTCTAAAGGATATAAGTGAAGCATGAGAGATCAACAATTTCTACAATATATAATCACCACCGTGCTCTAAAAGATATAAGTGAAGCACTAGAGCAAAAACTATTCAACTCAAGAGATATAACTGAAGCACATAGAGTGTTCTAATGATTCCTAGGCCATATTTAACTCTCTCAAAAAGGTGTGTCCAGCAAGGATAATTGTGGCAGACTAACAAGCAAAGACTCAAATAACACACGACGCTCCAAGTAAAACACATATCATGTGGTGAATAAAAATATAGCTCCGAGTATAGTTACCGATAGATGAAGACGAAAGAGGGGATGCCTTCCCGGGGCATCCCCAAGCTTAGGCTTTTAGTTGTCCTTGAATTTTACCTTGGGTGCCTTGGGAATCCCCAAGCTTAGGCTCTTGCCACTATTTGTTCCGTAGTCCATCAAAGCAATACTCAAAACTTGAACACTTCACAACACAAAACTTAGAAAAATATCTCGTGAGCTCCGTTAGTATAAGAAAACAAACCACTACTCAAAGGTACTGTAATGAACTCACTCTTTGTTTATATTGGTGTTAAATCTACTGTATTCCAACTTCTCTATGATTCATATCCTCCAATACTACTCATAGATTCATCAAAATAAGCAAACAACACACGAAAAACAGAATCTGTCAAAAACAGAACATTCTATAGTAATCTGCAACTTTCGCATACTTCTATAACTCCAAAAAAATTGAAATAAATTGGTAAACATGAGGAATTTGTCTATTAATCATCTGCAAAAAGAATCAACTAAATAGCACGCACCAGTAAAGTATGGTGACCATTCTAGCGAGCGCTAACGATTATGTTTTTCACAGCATGATCATATAAACTTCACACAAGTCTTCCCAAAGGTTCTACTTGGCACAATCACTAATTAAAACACAAAACCACATCTAAACATAAGCTACATGCAATGTTTATTCCTAAACAGAATCAAAAAAAATATAAAGCTGGGTTGCCTTCCGACAAGCGCTATCGTTTTACGCCCCTAGCTAGGCACGATACATTGATAGATCTAGGTATTGCCATCTTTGGAAGGCAATCCATAAGTGGATCTCATAATAGATTCATATGGTAATTTGATTTTCTTTCTAGGAAAGTGTTCCATGCCTTTCCTTAACGGAAATTGGAATCTAATATTTCCTCCCTTCATATAAATAATTGCACCAATCGTTCTAAGGAAAGGTCTACCAAGAATAATAGGACGTGAAGGATTGCAATCTATATCAAGAACAATGAAATCTACGGGCACATAATTCCTATTGGAAACAATAAGAACATCATTAATCCTTCCCATAGGTTTCTTAATAGTGGAATCCACAAGATGCAAATTTAAAGAACAATCATCAATCTCATGGAAGCCTAGCAAATCACACAAATTTTTGGGATAGTGGAGACACTTGCACCCAAATCACACAAAGCAAAGCACTCATGATCTTTTATTTTAATTTTCATAGTAGGTTCCCACTCATCATAAAGCTTTCTAGGGATAGAAACTTCCAATTCAATTTTTTCTTCATAAGATTGCATCAAAGCATCAACTATGTGTTTGCTAAAAGCTTTATTTTGACTATAAGCATGCGGAGAGCTTAGTACGGATTGCAACAAGGAAATACAATAAATCAAAGAGAAATTATCATAATTGAATCCCTTGAAATCCAGAGTAGTGGGTTCATCACTATGCAAAGTTTTAATCTCTTCACTCCCACTTTTAACAATTTTAGCATCAATATCTAAAAACTCCGAATCATTGGGAGACCTTTTAATTAAAGTAGACTCATCTCCAATCCCATCTTTATCAAGATTCATACTAGAAAACAAGGATCTAATAGGACACACATCAATAACTTTCAGATCTTCAACTTTATTTTCATGATAACTAGAAGAACACGCTTTTATATAATTCTCTCTTTTAGCACGCATCCTAGTGGTCCTTTCTTTGCATTCATCCATGGAAATTCTCATAGTCTTGAGAGGGATAGATCTAAGTTTCAAAGAATCAACATCAAGAGTAATTGTATCCACACTTCTAGCCAATTCATCAATCTTAAGTAATTTTTCTTTAAGCAAAGCATTGAAATTCTTTTGCGAATTCATAAAGTCCTTAACACTAGTTTCAAATTCAGAAGACATCTTTCCATAAGAGTTGTTGTAGGAATTACGATAATTATTAGAGGAATTACTAGGAAAAGGCCTAGGGTTAAAGTTTCCTCTACAAGCATTGTTACCAAAATTATTCCTACCAACAAAATTCACATCTAAAGATTCATTATTATTTTCAATCAACGTGGATAAAGGCATATCATTAGGATCAGAAGAAGCACTCTTTACAGCAAATAATTTCATAAGTTCATCCATCTTTCCACTCAAAACACTAATCTCTTCAATAGCATGTACTTTTTTACTAGTAGATCTTTCAGTGTGCCATTGAGAATAATTAACCATAATATTATCTAGGAGTTTGGTAGCTTCTCCTAAGGTAGTTTCCATGAAAGTGCCTCCTGCGGCCGAATCTAAAAGATTTCTAGAAGCAAAATTCAAGCCAACATAAAAGTTTTGAATAATCATCCATAAGTTCAAACCATGTGTAGGTCAATTATGTATCATTAATTTCATTCTCTCCCAAGCTTGTGCAACATGCTCATGATCTATTTGCTTAAAATTCATAATATCGTTTCTAAGAGAGATGATCTTAGCAGGAGAGAAATACTTAGAGATAAAATCATCTTTGCATTTATTCCATGAATCAATACTATTTCTAGGCAAAGAGGAAAACCAAGTTTTAGCATGATCTCTAAGTGAGAACGGAAATAACTTCAATTTAACAATATCGTTATCCGTATCCCTTTTCCTTTGCATATCACACAAATCAACAAAGTTGTTTAGATGGGTAGCGGCATCTTCACTGGGAAGGCCGGAAAATTGATCTTTCATGACAAGATTCAACAGAGCAACATTGATCTCACAAGATTCAGCATAGGTAATAGGAGCAATCGGAGTGCTAATAAAATCATTATTGTTGGTATTCGAGAAGTCACACAATTTGGTATTGTTCTGAGCCATAGTGACAAGCAAGCAATCGAACACACAAGCAAACAAGAAGCAAGCGAACGGTAAACACACGGCAAAAAGAAGGGCAAATAAAGCGGCAAGGGTGAAGTGGGGGAGAGGAAAACGAGAGGAAAAAATGTAAAGCGAAGGATAAGGGTTTGTGATAGGTACTTGGTATATGAATTTTGCGTAAGCATCCCCGGCAACGGCGCCAAAAATTCTTCTTGCTACTTCTCGAGCTTGCATTGTATTCCCTCGAAGAGGAAAGGGTGATGCAGCACAGTAGCATAAGTATTTCCCTCAGTTTTTGAGAACCAAGGTATCAATCCAGTAGGAGACCACGCGTGAGTCCCTCGCACCTGCACAAACAAATAAGAACTTCGCAGCCAACGCGATAAGGGGTTGTCAATCCCTTTACGATCACTTACGAAAGTGAGATCTGATAGAGATGATAGTTTGATATTTTTGGTATTTTTGGATATAAGAACAGAAAGTAAAAGCGGAAAAGTAAAGTAGATTGTAGATTGATATGTTGAGAACAGGCCCGGGGGCCATAGTTTTCTCTAGTGGCTTCTCTCATGATAGCGGTATTATACGACGGGTAAACAAATTACTGTCGAGCAATTGATAAAAAAATCGAATAAGTATGAGACTATCTAGGCATGATCATTATATATAGGCATCACATCCGAGAGAAGTAGACCGAAACGATTCTGCATCTACTACTATTACTCCACATATCGACCGCTATCCAGCATGCATCTAGAGTATTAAGTTCATAAGAACAGAGTAACGCCTTAAGCAAGATGACATGATGTAGAGGGATAAACTCAAACATAGTGATATAAACCCCATCTTTTTATCCTCGATGGCAACAATACAATACATGCCTTGCTGCCCCTGCTGTCACTAGGAAAGGACACCGCAAGATTGAACCCAAAGCCAAGCACTTCTCCCATTGCAAGAACTATAGATCTAGTAGGCCAAACCAAACCAATAATTCGAAGAGACTTGCATGGATATTATGATCATACATAAAGAGTTCAGAAAAGAACCAAATATTTCTCATAGATAATGTTGATCATAAACCCACAATTCATCGGATCTCGACAAACACACCGCAAAAAGAGATTACAACGAATGGATCTCCTCGAAGACCGAGGAGAACTTGGTAATGAGATCCAAAGAGAGAGAAGAAGCCATCTAGATACTAGCTATCGACCCGAAGGTCTGTGGTAAACTACTCACAACTCATGGTGAGGCGATGATGATGATGTAGAAGCACTCCGTGGAAGATCCCCCCTCCCGCGTAGCTCCGGAACATGCCCCAAGATGGGATCTCACGGGAACAGAAGGTTGCCGTGGTGGTGATACGTCCAAAACGTATCTATAATTTCTGCTTGCTCCGTGCTTCTTTTGTGTTATATTGCTATGATATTGATGCACTTCCATACACTTTTGATCATATTTGGACTAACCTATTAACTCAGTGAACCACAGTGCCAGTTCCTGTTTTCTGCAGTTTTTCTATTTCAGGTTTCCCCCATATTAAAGTTGCCCCAAAAATTCCAGGAAAAATACAGGAAAAATCAGCGTACAGGAAGCTTCGCGAATAACCAAAGTGGGGCCAGAGGGGAGCCAGGGGGGCCCAGGCGGCCACCTGGCACGGCCCCACCCCTGGCCGCGCCAGGGGGGCGCCTGGGGCCCCTGCTCCGCCTCTGGTTGCCCCCCTTCGCATATATATTCCTCTCGTCCCGAAACCCTCGAGGACGGAACCCTTTTTCGCGATCTCGCCTCTGTTCCGCCGCCGCAGCGCTTCCAAGATCGGGAGCATCAGGAGAACTCTTCCCGGCACCCTGCCGGAGGGGAGAACCACCACCGGGAGCTTCTCCACCACCATGGACGCTTCCCGGACGAGTCGTGAGTAGTACACCTTGGACCATGGGTCCATGATCAGTAGCTATGTGATGTTCTCCTCCCCTCTTTGCTCTTCATGGTTTAGACCTCGTGAGCTGCCCTACATGATTGAGGCACATATGTACTCTTTCTGCTGTTGCTCTGCTGAGTTTGCTGGGATCTAATGGATTATGAGATTATGTTCAGATTGTGTTTGAGTAATATATTTGATTCACCTCTTTTATATCTTTATTCTTGAGTAATTCTTGCATGTTCTCCGTTGCTGTTTATTGCTTTGGCCAAGTAGTAGGTAGTAACTCCAAGAGGGAGCGTTATGCTTGATTGTGGGTTCATGCCCCCTGATGACTAGCTTGAGTGACAGAAACATGAGTCTAGGAGATGTGCTATTGCCACAAGGGGGAAAACAACGGTGCTTGTACTTGCGGGTGCAAGGATTGTTTACTTTACGCAAAGTTCTTTTAATGTAGTTGTGTGTTGCTTTGAGTTTACACTTTGGGTGGGATTTGCAACTTAATACCAGCGAGATGTTCTGGATAGATATCTCAAGGTGGATGATTAGTAGTAGATGCAGATGGATTTCGGTCTACTTACCTTGGCGTACCGCCCATGCTTTTGAGCCTCTACCTTTCTTTCCAGCATAGTTAGCATTGGTTTGCGCACATAATCCTGTCAATTGCCCAGCTGTAATTTGTTTTCCTCACTTTGTTGTTTTATCATCTTTTGGGAGAGAGACATCACTAGTGAACATCATGGGACCCCGGTCCATATTACCACCGCTGATCACACCTTCTATTTACTTCCTGTTTTTATTTCCTAGTTGCAGTCATAGCTATCATTATTATCTCTTGTGTTTGATCCTTTGTAAACAACAAGGCCGGAGGGATTGACAACCTCTCTGTACTCGTTGGGAGCAAAGTTATCTGTATCTGTGTGCAGGTCATGTCAACCGCTAAGTTTCTGGCGCCGTTGACACCTACTTGTCGACCCTCGGAGTCTCACGGGATTCGATCCTTGGTATCTTTGCCAAGGGAAATTTGCCGCTACGCTACATCTCAACCTTCCACTTGGGGTAACCAACGAGGGGCGAGAAGCCATCAAGCAAGTTTCTGGCGCCGTTGCCGGGGACTCCACTCTTCAAGATAGGGGAGTTGCACGCTATCTTTTATCTTTGCTTTTTAGTCTTGTTAGTTTACCTTTTAGTTTTGGCTTTAGTGTCCCTTACCAAAAACCACAAAAATAGTTATCTTGCTTGCTGCTGCTATGGGTTCCACCGAGAACACCAAGTTGTGTGACTTCACTAGTCATAACAACGATGACTTTATCTGCACGCCTATTGCTACACCTGCCACTTCAGCACCTTCTTATGAGATTAAACCTGCTTTACTGAACCTAGTTATGAAAGATCAATTCTCCGGTGCTGGAGATGATGCTGCTTTGCACTTAAATAATTTTGTTGAGCTCTGTGATATGCAAAAGTACACAGAAATAGATGGTGATATTGTTAAGCTTAAGCTTTTTCCTTTCTCCTTGAGAGGAGGAGCTAAAATCTGGTTTCAATCCTTGCCTAGGAATAGTATAGATTCGTGGGACAAGTATAAGGATGCCTTTATTGGGAAGTACTATCCCCCTGCTAAAATTATCCAATTAAGGAGTAACATAATGAATTTTAAACAATTGGATAATGAACACGTTGCCCAAGCTTGGGAACGCATGAAATCTCTTGTCAAGAACTGCCCTACTCATGGTTTGACTACTTGGATGGTTATCCAAACTTTTTATGCAGGCTTGAACTTTACCTCGCGGAACTTGTTAGATTCGGCCGCGGGAGGAACCTTTATGTCAACTACACTTGGTGCTGCCACGAAGCTTCTCGACGAGATGATGACCAATTATTCCCAATGGCACACCGAACGCGCTCCAACAGGTAGGAAGGTAAACTTTGTCGAGGAGATTTCCTCCCTAAATGAAAGAGTTGACTTGATCATGTCTCTACTTTCCAAGCAATCTTCTATTGATCCTCATGATGTTCCTTTAAATTCTTTGATTGCTCAAGATCAAGTAGATGTGAACTTTATCTCTAGAAACAATTTCAATAACAATGCTTATAGGAGTAATTTTGGTAGCAACCCTAGACCGCTCCCCTCTAATTCCTATGGGAACAACAATGCTAATCCTAGCACCAAGAACTCCACTTCTGAACTAGAGATTATGCTTAAAGACTTCATCACTACCCAAAAGGCCTTCAATAAGAGTGTAGAAGAAAAACTAGACAAACTAGATAATCTCTCTTCGAAGGTAGACAATTTACCCCATGAGGTAGAGTTGCTTAAAATTAGAACTTCTCCTCTTGAGGAGAGGAAGACCACTCCTATGAATGCTATTCAAGTGCAAATTAATGAAAACATTAGGATGATGGCTAAGCTTAAAGAGAGATGGGCTAGACAAAAGGAGGAAGAAGATAGAATTAAGAGCCTTCCTACCCACCACACTGTTGCTACTATTCAAGTTGTTGAGGATATCCAAACTCTTAGCACCCAATGCACTCCTAGTCCCATTGGACCTATTAATGGTGATGCTATGACCTCAACCATAGAAGAAGAAACTCCTATGACCATAGAAGCTACCAAACAAGTGAGCCTAAAGGACACCACTACCACTTTACTTGATAGTAGTGACCTTAATTTTGATAATTGCACCCTGAAGTTATTGGTTTTCTTCACAAGATGTCTAGAGATCCCCACACTAGCACGCTTAATCTAGCCTTCACGGAGCATATCACTAATGCTCTTATCAAAGCTAGGGAGGAGAAGCTTAGGGTAGAAGCCTCCATAGCTAGAAAGCTAGAAGATAGTTGGGATCCTATGATTAAAATTAAGTTGAATAACTTCTCTTGCTATGCTTTATGTGATGTTGGAGCTAGTACCTCCGTTATGCCCAAAAGAAAGTATGATATGCTTGAATTGAAACCTTTTGATCCTTGTTCTTTTGGTGTTCGTCTTGTTGATTCTTCCGTAAAGAAACCTTTGGGGAAGATCGACGATGTTCTTATCATTGTCAATGACAATTATGTTCCCGTTGATTTTACTATTATGGATATTGAATGTGAACCTTCTTGTCCAATTATTTTGGGACGTCCTTTTCTTCGCACCGTTGGTGCTATCAATGACATGAAAGAGGGGAATATAAAATTCCACTTCCCTCTCAAGAAAGGGATGGAACACTTCCCTAGAAAGAAGATTAAGTTGCCTTTTGAGTCCGTTACACGGGCTAGCAATTATCTTACTCTTGATAAAACTTGGTCTTCTCTTTTTGCATCATGCCTAGCTTAAAGGCAGAAAAGAAAGCGCTTTTGGGAGGCAGCCCACAACGAATTAGGTTTTATTTTTCTTTTGTTGTGTCTTGATGTTTGTTACTACAGTAGCATCATCATTGTATCCTTTCTTTTCAACTTTGTGCCAAGTTTAGCCTCCGATTGCAAGAAAGTTCAAAAGTTGTGACGTGCTGTCCAGAAAACAGATTCTGTCCTTGGACAGAAAAATTCGAATAAAATCACCAGATCATCTTTTTGATCTGAATTTTTTTGACAGAGTTCTCTATACAATTGGCATTCGAGCGTCTGTTCTGAGTTTTTTGATTTGAGTTGCAGAAGTGCCCCGAAAAAATTATTTACTACCTGCTGGTCTGTTTTTCACAGATTCTGTCCTGTTTTGCCTTTTCTTCGTTTTGCAAACCTTGAGCTTGCTTTTTCTTTGCAAAAACCTTTTGGCATTCTTGATAAACAGTAGCTCTTCAAGATTATCTTTATTTCCAGTAGGGAAAAATTATTTTATTATGGGTACTAACCTTGCTAATCAGATTATGATGAGTTATGTATGAAGGGAGTTTTCAAGTGTGCGAGGGAAGTTGATAAAAGAAGATTCGGGAGGGTCAAACGCTCAAGCTTGGGGATGCCCCCGTGCACACCCAAGAAATATTCAAGAAGACTCAAGCGTCTAAGCTTGGGGATGCCCCCATGCATCCCCTTCTCCATCAACAATTATTAGTTCGTCTTTCGTTCCACTATGTTCTTATCACTTCATGTGTTATGTGCTATGCTTGGAGCGTCTTGCGCTTAGTTTCCTTTTAGTTTTCTTTAGCTTTGCTTGTTGTTCATAACAAGTTAGAACCCAGCTTTCTTTGTGTGGGAGAGAAACACGCTCCACTTCAACCTAGAACACTACATAGGATTTTCATGCTTATCTTTGCTGTGTGTGTTCTTTGTCTTTCCATAGCTGCTGTCATGTTTAGCTCTTAGTTTTCATGCTTTTCTTTTTAAAAGAGCTTTTGTTTAGTTGGTTGCTGAACTCTCTTGAGTTTTCAAGTTTATCTTGTTAAGAGAGTTTGCCTGTTGCACTGAGTTGTGTGTCTTAACTTAAAGTAGGTAACTGAGGTTGCTATTTAATTTTAGTAGTAACTTGCAATAGTTTTGAGGTATTGCCATGAGTAATGTCTGAACTTTTGGTGTCAAGAGCTTTAGCCTATTAGTGATAGATGTTGTATTTTGGGCAATCCGTGTTTATTTTCGAAAACCTACAAAATAGTTGAGAACTTTAGCTACTAGATGGATCACTAATCTTTGGAGGGATCGAATATTAGAGTACACTCACGTACCATGAGTCGAGGATGCGCAAGGATAACCAAACCCCCATACACTCCTCCTCGGGGTACTTGTCTCTTTGTGAACCTCCTAATTAGATTGAGAGTTACCGATAATAAGTGCATGAGTTCTTCGGACTAATGTGAGTATTCGAAAGTTGACACTTCCACCTAGCCATATTTTTCTAGCCTCTTCGGTACCGTGCATTGCCCTTTCTCACCTCGAGAGTTGGCACATACTTCGCCGGTGCATCCAAATCCTTGGCACGATATGCTCTGTCATCATAAGCCTCATTATATCCTTCCTCAAAACAGCCACCATACCTACCTATCAAGGCATTTCCATAGCCTTTCTGAGATACATTGACATGCAACATCCATATTTTCATGACTTGATCTTCATGTCATACATGCTTTTTGCTTGATCGATGAGCCGCATGCTAGTTGGGCCTTGCCCTAATCATTGCTACATGACGCGCTAGTATCATTGCATACCCTGCTACACTGGCAGAGGCATACATTTGCATACATCATGATAGTTTCATTTTCTTTATGTTGAGTACTTTTGTAAAGTGTGAAAGATCTTCTATACTTCTTGTAATACATAGAGTGTTGCCCCTAAAGTGAGGAAAAGATCCCAAAAAGGACAAAATCAAAAGATCCCAAAGAGGACAAATGAGAGTTAAATAGAAAGAGCCATTGAGGCCACAAAAAAAATAAAAAAAAAAGAGAAAAGGAGAAAAAAGAAATAAAAAGAGAGAAGGGGGCACACTACTATTCCTTTTGAGAGATCCACACTCGTACTCCATCTTATACCTTGTACTCCATAGAGATTATCATTCATGCATATAGCTATGTGGGGACCTTCACACTATAGAACTTGGCTTGTATATTCCAATGATGAGCCTCCTCAAAAGAGCTCTAGGTCTTCTTGAGCAAGCAAGTTGGATGCACCCCCACTAGTTCCATTGGAGAGCTTACCTTAGCTCATATGTGCATCCGTTGCATGGCAATTCCTACTCCTCACATCATATCTATCATTTGGCTTTCTCTCGCCTATGATTGTCCTCATTGATGTGAGCCTTTCACACCTTTTTTGTCTTCCCCCTTCATCATTTTTCTCTCTTTGCCATCCTAAGTGTCAACTTTCTTGCTTACGCTCATCCATTGCATGAGTGCTCAAAATATCGAAAGGGAGTGGATCATTTTGACTTGTACCTGACTGGTGGTCTGGGGATGAGTCAAGATAAGATTCCAAAGAAGACCAAGTGTGAAACTTTAGTAGATTAAGTTCTCAACAATACAAAAACTATGTTTTACTCTCTCGTATATCCCTATCCCCTTTCTTGCACGCAAACACCATTTGGAGACATTCGAGTCACGGACAACGAGAGCTCTTGCACCTTTATGTTCTTATGTTGCTTGTTACAATGCTAATATAGACTCTTGCTTGTTATGACTTGAATTGAATTACATGCCTTGATTGCTTTACTTAAAAGTTCTTATATGGTTGATAGCATGTCACCACAGAAATTATGCTTGTTATCATTTACCTACTCGAGGACGAGCAGGAATTAAGCTTGGGGATGTTGATACGTCCAAAACGTATCTATAATTTCTGCTTGCTCCATGCTTCTTTTGTGTGATATTGCTATGATATTGATGCACTTCCATACACTTTTGATCATATTTGGACTAACCTATTAACTCAGTGCACCACAGTGCCAGTTCCTGTTTTCTGCTGTTTTTCTATTTCAGGTTTCCCCCATATTAAAAGTGCCCCAAAAATTCCGGGAAAATACAGGAAAAATCAGCGTACAGGAAGCTTCGCAAATAACCAAAGCGGGGCAAGAAGGGAGCCAGGGGGGCCCAGGCGGCCACCTGGCGCGGCCCCACCCCTGGCTGCACCAGGGGGGCGCTTGAGGCCCCTGCTCCGCCTCTGGTTGCCCCCCTTCGCATATATATTCCTATCGTCCCGAAACCCTCGAGGACGGAACCCTTTTTCGCGATCTCGCCTCTGTTCCGCCGCCGCAGCGCTTCCAAGATCGGGAGCATCAGGAGAACTCTTCCCGGCACCCTGCCGGAGGGGAGAACCACCACCGAGAGCTTCTCCACCACCATGGACGCTTCCCGGACGAGTCGTGAGTAGTCCACCTTGGACCATGGGTCCATGATCAGTAGCTATGTGATGTTCTCCTCCCCTCTTTGCTCTTCATGGTTTAGACCTCGTGAGCTGCCCTACATGATCGAGGCACATATGTAATCTTTCTGTTGTTGCTCTGCTGAGTTTGCTAGGATCTGATGGATTATGGGATTATGTTCAGATTGTGTTTGAGTAATATATTTGATTCACCTCTTTTATATCTTTGTTCTTGAGTAATTCTTGCATGTTCTCCGTTGATGTTTATTGCTATGGCCAAGTAGTAGGTAGTAACTCCAAGAGGGAGCGTTATGCTTGATCGTGGGTTCATGCCCCCTGATGACTAGCTTGAGTGACAGAAACATGATTCTAGGGGATGTGCTGTTGCCACAAGGGGGAAATAACGGTGCTTGTACTTGCGGGTGCAAGGATTGTTTACTTTACGCAAAGTTCTTTTAATGCACTTGTCTGTTGCTTTGAGTTTACACTTTGGGTGGGATTCGCAACTTAATACCAGCGAGATGTTCTGGATAGATATCTCAAGGTGTATGATTAGTAGTAGATGCAGATGGATTTCGGTCTACTTGCCTTGGCGTACCGCCCATGCTTTTGAGCCTCTACCTTTCTTTGCAGCATAGTTAGCATTGGTTTGCGCACATAATCCTGTCAATTGCCCAGCTATAATTTGTTTACCTCGCTTTGCTGTTTTATCGTCTTTTGGGAGAGAGACATCACTACTGAACATCATGGGACCCCGTTCCATATTACCACCGCTGATCACACTTTCTATTTACTTCCTGTTTTTATTTCCTAGTTGCAGTCATAGCTATCATTATTTCTCTTGTGTTTGATCCTTTGTAAACAACAAGGCCGGAGGGATTGACAACCTCTCTGTACTCGTTGGGAGCAAAGTTATCTGTATCTGTGTGCAGGTCCTGTCAACCGTTAAGTTTCTGGCGCCGTTGACACCTACTTGTCGACCCTCGGAGTCTCACGGGATTCGATCCTTGGTATCTTTGCCAAGGGAAATTTGCCGCTACGCTACATCTCAACCTTCCACTTGGGGTAACCAACGAGGGGCGAGAAGCCATCAGGTGGACTAGGGTTTTCTCTGTTGTTCTGATGGTTTCGGGCTACGTAGATATATATATAGGAAGAAAGGGGGCACCGGGGCCAAACGTGGGGCCCACGAGGCAGGGGGCTCGCCCTATAGGGGTGGCGCTCCCCCCACCCTCGTGGACGCCACGTGTGCCCTACTCCATGGTTCTCAAGTCTCCTATGCATATTTTGCTCCAAACATATCTCTCCCGAAGGTTTCATTCCGTTTGGACTCCGTTTGATATTCCTTTTCTGTAAAACCCTGAAATAGGAAAAAAAAACAGCAATCTGGACTGGGCCTTTGGGTTAATAGGTTAGTCCCAAAAATAATATAAAAGTGTATAACAAAGCCCATTAAACATCCAAAACATCATAAATAATAGCATGGAACAATAAAAAAAATTAGGTACGTTGGAGACATATCACACCACCGCAGCAGCCAACTCCGGCAGCCCCAACGGCTCACGATCGCCTTGCAACCACGAGCACCTGCCTCTCCAGCCTTCTTGGCCGCCGCCCGTTTGCCGCGTTGCTGCTCCCCTGCTTCACCTAATGCTGCCTGCTTCGTCCACAGACGCACGCGCCCGTGTTGACTCGAGGGAGTCCAGCACCCTGGCCAGCCGCTGCCATGACCGAAGACCCCCCGAGTACCACTTTGTTTCATCAAGATCGGCAAGACCACACACACGCCTTCGAATCACCAAGGCCACCAAGTTCCACTACCGAAGAACATTTTGGATGCGGTCCGTGTCCATGGTTTTCGCCAAGCCCTCGGACCCGAATGGCTATGATGACATGAACATCTATGGAACGGTATGACTACACGATGACCGTCAAGTTCGTCTACGAACTGTGTACGACTACTATCGCCAAAGATCGTCGAGTGCATAACTACTATCGTCATGGATTCGACAATTTGATAAGACAACTTGTACCACTACTTCCACTACCGTTGTTGAGGACTGATTGTACGACTACTTTCCATGATGACCCGTGAACGACTACTTCCACTACGAACTCGATCCACCCCAAAATGCACGCTTCGAAGGTATAACCGCCGAGACGATGACCCGTGGACGAATACATGTTATATGAGATGCACCCTATGTTTGCCTTGAGTCCAAATTGTCGGTGCACGTTGCCCCTCGTATGCCTTGTCGCCGACCCGTGGGAACCCAGTAACCGGGAGCACCCCGCCATCTTGCTTGACTCGCTCATGCCACCCTTCTATTGCATCGGCATCTCAACGAGTTGTCGAAACCGGAACGTTGCCATGGCACCGTTTCCGTTTTCGCCGCTATGGCACCCCTTTCTTTCCGCCATGGCGACAAATGCTCATATCTTATATTAAATGCCAACTTTTCATAAAATTGTATAAAACTTGTTTATGTCATCCGCATCATGATAGCAACATTTAAAATGTTTAAATTTGTTGTTTGCATTAAAATTGCTAAATGACATGTGAGGATTTTCTGGAATTGTTGTTTGTTGTTTCCGGCCTCATTTAAATTGCTTAGATAGTGTAGTTTAATTGTGTTGCACCTCTTGCCATGTTAACCAACATTTAAACTTGTTGGGTGCATAAACGAGATAAACTAAATATTTGAATGTGGTGTTCCGTCAATATGCAACTCGTTGCATATTGAATTCCACTTAAATTGTCGTGTTGTTTGTTGCACTTTGCCATGCCATGCATATTTAAATCGGACATGCATCATACTTGGTTGTGCATCATGCCATGTTTATGCTTGTGTGTTTACCATGTTGTTTGCTTCTTTCCGGTTTGCTTCTCATGTTAGCTTCGGTTTCTTTCCAGAGTGGTGAGGATTCGTTCGACTACGTCTGTTTGTCTTCTGCATGGACTCGTTCTTCTTCCTTGCAGGATCCGAGGCAAGATGACTGTTCCTTGATATCACCTCTATCTTTGCTTTGCTAGTTGTCTCGCTCTGTCGCTATGTCGTGCTGCCTATCTATTTGCTTGTCGGCGTCCTACATTGCCATGAAACCTCTAACCACCCTCCTAGCAAACCGTTGATTGGCTAAGATACGCTTTTGCTCTGCCCCTCTTATAGTGTTCTTAGTTGCAGGTGAAGTTGAAGATTGCTACATGTCGGAGCATGGATATTTTGGAATATCACAATATCTTTTACTTAATTAATACACGTATATACTTGGTAATGGGTGGAAGGCTTGGCATTTTGCTTGGTGTTTTGTTCCACTCATGACACCTTATGTTCCGATAAACCGGTGTTATGTTCCTTGATTTTGCGTTCCTAACATGGTTGGGGTTTATGGGCCCCCCTCGATAATCCGCTCTGTTTAAAGCTTTTCCAGCAAGGCCCAACCTTGGTTTTACCATTTTCCTAATAACTAAAAAATTGCATAGGGACTTCCCAGGCCCCGTGGATTCTTAATCAACCCCCAGGCCAGTGCTCCTCATGAGTGTTGGTCCAACCCATAGCACTATGAGGGGACACCCCTTGGCAACTTGGGGTCTTTGGCACCTGTACGTGTAGCTTATCGGATCATGGCCTGAGATGAGATACGTGAGGCTCTTATCAGGGTGTCAGCACGTCGAGAGGTCTTGCTGGATTAGTTTTACTATTGTCGAAATATCTTGAGCACGGGATTCCGAGTACACTTGGGTCTTCCCAATTTGGAGTTATGCCTCCGCTGATCGTGAGAACTTGTGATGGGCTAAGTTGGGACACCCCTGCAGGATTTTGATCTTTTGAAAGCCGTGCCCATGGTTATGTGGCAGATTGGAATGTGTTAATATCCGGTTGTAGAGAACTTGATAGAGGATCCGAAATAAAATACACCAACCACGTGAGTCTCTGTGATCGTCTCTTTTCGAGTAAGTTCGAGAAGAGAACACGATGGGGTTATGAATGACTCGTAGGTAGACAAGATCACTTAGTGATCATGACTAGTTACGATCGTTGGTGTAGCTTCTCATCTCACTCTGGAAGTTCGTAAGCTAGCCACCTCATATATGCTTAGCGCTTGCTGTAACTCCACTTTATACCTTCTCCTCACCTAAAAGCTTTGGTAGTTTTGATACCTGGGAACAAATTGCTAAGTCCTCTCGACTCACGGTTTACTACACAAACGGGTGCAGGTACAACTTAGTTTTATGCGGGAGAGGAGCAAGAGCTCCAATGGGAGTTCGATGAAGAGCGTGGGCGTATGTACGTGACATGCCCCGATGATCAGTAGTGGTTCCTACTAGGGCCGATCGGGCATAGCATGGGTGGTTATATTTTTCATTTGGTTCACTCCGTAGTCGGACTTTGTGTGTACTCTGAATGATGTATGAATAATTTGACCATTGTGTGACATGGTGATTGTAAGCCAACTATTTACTTCCTTGTTCATTTACATGGGAATGTGTGAAGATGACCCTTCTTGCAATCATACCAAAATGCGGTTATGCCTCTAAGTCATGCCTTGACATGTAGGAGATATAGCCGCATCTTGGCGTGACAGAGAACCAAGCTAAACTAGGTAAACAACACCAACACACAAACAACAAATTCTCGCAACCCATCACGTAGAGGGGTTATCAATCCCTCCAAGGTATTGAATAATGATAAATATACAGATTGGTAGATGCAAATAATATAAAATAAAATAAAATGCAACAAAGTATTTTTGGGTTTTTGGTAAAACAGATCTAAAAATATAGGATATGAAATAGACCTGGTGCCATAGATTTCATTCGTGGCTTCTCTTGAGAAAATAGCATGCGTGTGTACACAAATTACTATTGGGCAATTGATAGAAAAGCAAATAATTATGACGACATCCAAGACAATAATCATGTATATTGGCATCACGTCCAAGATTGGTAGACCGACTCCTGTCTGCAGCTACTACTATTACTCCACACGTCGACCATTATCCAACATGCAACTAGTGTATTAACTACATGGAAAAAATAAAGTATAGCAATAAGAACGATGACATGATGTAGACAAGATCTATTCATGTAGGAATAAACCCTATCTTGTTATCCTTAATAGCGATGATACATGCGTGTGATGTCTCCTTCTGTCACTGAGATTGAGCACCACAAGATAGAACCCATTACAAAGCACCTCTTCCCATGGCAAGATAAATCAATCAAGTTGGCCAAACAAAACCAAAATATCCAAGAAGCAATACGAGGCTATAATAATCATGTATGGATTGATCTGATCATGAACTCACAATTCATCGTATCCCAACAAACACACCACAAAAAAGAGTTAAATCAATTATCTCTGCAAGAACAACGTGGAGAACATTGTATTGAAGATCAATAAGAGAGAAGAAGCCATCTAGCTACTAACTATAGGCCCGTAGGTCTGTGGTAAAGTACTCATGCATCATTGGAGGAGCACCAATGAGGATGATGAACCCCTCCATGATCGTGTTCCCCTCTCGTGGAGTGTCGAAAAAGGCCTCTAGATTGGATCTCGTGGTTCTGGAACTTGCGGCGACTGAAACAATTTTTCATCGACTCCTCTAGGATTTCTGGAATATTGTAGTATTTATAGAGCCGGAGATCGGTGGAAAAGCTTCCCGTGGGCCCCCAGAGCCACCAGGGCACGCCTGAGGCCTCTGGCGCGCCATCGTGTCTTGTGGGCCCCATGGGCCTCCTCCGGTACACCTCTTGGGCTCCCTAGGTCTCTTCCGGGCAGAAAAAAAATCTCCTAAAAGTTTCGTGGCATTTGGACTCTGTTTGGTATTGATATTCCGCAAAGTAAATAACTAGCAAAAACAGCAAGTGCCACTTGGCACTATGTCAATAGGTTAGTCCCAAAAATGATATAAAATTGCTAGAAAATGTATGTAAGACATCCGAGATTGATAATATAATAGCATGGAGCAATAAAAAAATTTAGATACATTGGAGACATATTAGTGAAAAACTATGGAATGCAGAGATGAACATCTGTACAACATGGTGAAAAGAAAACTGTGATGCATATACCATCGGTCGTACACAACATAACATAACTTAGTACAAGCCCAAGCTGAAGTACAAACTATGGCGAAATATGATACATCTCATCAGAGGCATTCCAAGATCCTATACATTATTTATCTACGCCTCTGGAACACAGTACACACCTCAGTCATATCCCACAAATCTCGTCGGACCGTGGGGGTACAACCGCTACTAATCTACTCCATACCATAGTCAGTCTCAATAAACTCCATAAAATGTCTCACGAGGGTTAACACCGTAACCCGGAAACTACACATTGGGATCTGGAAACAAACCAGCCTGGGGATCCTGGGGTCCGTAAGGGCTCTGGTGTGGCCTAGGCCCCACATGTGGCGATAAACGAGGACCACATGGAGGGGCGATGCCTCCCACCTCCGGCCAAGCAACGCGAGCTGGCATGTGAGTTCACTCTGGGTACGGCACACCCATATCACGATGACCCGATAGGACAGCAGGTGCAAGCTGAAGCAAAGCTGACCAGTGACGGTCTTGGGTGGCATAGAGCTCCATGCGGAGGACGCGGACCTCGCGATCCCTGTCCTCTAACAGTTGTGTGAGGGTCTGAATCAACTGCTCCTCAAAATAGGACTCAGTGTAGAGACCGGTGAAATAGCCCTCTTTGCCTGGAAGCAAAGCTGGGACATATCTGAACTATGTGTTCTGCAGTACCCGACCTCATCCATGAGGCGAACCAACGTGGTCGTGTGACCCGGTACATCGATGCACCTAGTTAAATGGACAACATGTGAAGGAGTGCACGAGTCCATCTGAAATAACGATAATGCAAACGCATTAGTAACTCTAAGATCTTAGGATAATTTTGGCAGCATAACGACAGTAAAATTCTCAAAACATGAGACATCCTGTGGAAAAGGGGATAGTGCAACAAATCGACATCATCACTCAAGGTTCTGTGATAGTACTAAACCACTACACAGAAAACTGGAATATGACTCTGACCAACCACTCCTATGAGTCTATGGAATAGTAACTCGTGATCCTGATAGACACAAGAGAAATCCTAGTTCCTTAACCCCGTATGAAAGATAGGATGACTCAGATCTGAAGGACATAAGGTATAAGGAGTAAAAAGAGCCTTGCGTTCCCTTCCACAATCAATTCCCCTATATACAACTAAAGCATTTCTAGACTTGACTTCGACCAGGTTGGCTTGGTAATCCTACAGTTAGTTAGGCTCTGATACCAATGATGTCGGGACACCGATCCTAATTCACACAGGTCTAGCATGTAACACATCATATCACTTTGCGGCCACACCACAGTATTCCCATGGTTGCAGCCTTACCTTGGCCATGACTATTTGCACCTTTTGGCTCACGTATATGATTGTGTCGACGGCATCCATATGACAAAGAACCCGGGCCAACATGACTTGTCATAAACCCAAGGTGGCTCAAACTTATAGGAACAGACATACATAACCCAACAGCGCACGTGTTGGTCATCAACATATGAACCCAAGGCGTAGCAAGCTACATGGACTTAAAGGAACAACGCGTGACATTTCCCCGAAGGGATAGACACAAGAACGAAGAAGGATACATGCCGGCCAGCTGATACGTCTCCAATGTATCTATAATTTTTTATTGTTCCATGCTATTATTTATGATGTTCTAGATGTTTAATGGGCTTTGTCATACACCTTTATATCATTTTTGGGACTAATCTACTAACCCAAAGGCTCAGTCCAGATTGCTGTTTTTTGCCTGTTTTAGGGTTTTGCAAAAAAGGAATATCAAACGGAGTCCAAACGGAATGAAACCTTCGGGAGAGATATTTTTGGAGAAAATCACGCACGGGAGACTTGAGAACCACGTCAGGGGAGCCACGAGGTTCCCACGAGGGTGGGGGCGTGCCCCTCGTGGGGCCCTCGTGAGTCCCCCAGTGTCCTCCTTCCTCCTATATAAGTCTACGTACCCCGAAACCATCAACAACAGAGAGAAGACCCTAATTCCACCGTTGTAACCTTCTGTTCCCGTGAGATCCCATCTTGGAGCCTGTTCCGGAGCTCCGCCGAAGGGGGGGATCCATCACGGAGTGCTTTTACATCATCATCATCGCCCTCACCATGAGTTTTGAGTAGTTTACCATAGACCTTCGGGTCCCTAGCTAGTATCTAGATGGCTTCTTCTCTCTCTCTGGATCTCAATACAAAGTTCTCCTCGGTCTTCGAGGATATCTATTCGATGTAATCTCTTTTTGCGGTGTGTTTGTCGAGATCCGAGGAATTGTGAGTTTATGATCAAGATTATCTATGAGAAATATTTGGTTCATTTCTGAACTCTTTATGTGTGCTCATAATATCCTTGCAAGTCTCTTCGAATTATTGGTTTGGTTTGGCCTACTAGATCTATAGTTCTTGCAATGGGAGAAGTGCTTGGCTTTGGGTTCAATCTTGCGGTGTCCTTTCCCAGTGACAGTAGGGGCAGCAAGGCACGTATTGTATTGTTACCATCGAGGATAAAAAGATGGGGTTTATATCATATTTCTTGAGTTTATCCCTCTACATCATGTCATCTTGCTTAAGGCGTTACTCTGTTCTTATGAACTCAACACACTAGATGCATGCTGGATAGCGGTCGATGTGTGGAGTAATAGTAGTAGATGCAGGCAGGAGTCGGTCTACTTGTCTCGGACGTGATGCCTATATACAATGATCATGCCTAGATAGTCTCATAATTATTCGCTTTTCTATCAATTGCTTGACAGTAATTTGTTTACCGGCCATAGAATATCGCTATCATGAGAGATGCCACTAGAGAACAGTATGGCCCCTGGGTCTATTCTCAACATATCAATCTACATCTACTTTACTTTTTCGACGTTTACTTTCTGTTCTTATAAACAAAAATACCAAAAATATAAACTATTAACTCTATCAGATCTCACTTTCGTAAGTGACAGTAAAGGGATTGACAACCCATTATCGCGTTGGCTACAAAGTTCTTATTTGTCTGTGCAGGTGCGAGGGACTCGCGCGTGGTCTCCTACTGGATTGATACCTTGGTTCTCAAAAATTGAGGGAAATACTTACGCTATTGTGCTGCATCTCCCTTTCCTCTTCGAGGGAATACAACGCAAGATTGAGAAGTAGCAAGAAGAATTTCTGGCGCCGTTGCTGGGGAGGCTTACGCAAAAGTCATATACCAAGTACCTATCACAAACCCTTATCCTTCGCATTACATTTTTTGCCTCTCGTTTTCCTCTCCCCACTTCACCCTTGCCGTTTTATTTGCCCTTCTTCTGTCGTGTGTTTATCGTTTGCTTGCTCCTTGTTTGCTTGTGTGTTGCTTGCTTACTCGCCCTCATGGAGGACGATTCTATCGAGAAGGGTCGTAATGCCGAGGGCAACGTCTATGCTGACCCCCTGGATGAAGCTACCACTTTACATATTAAGAAGTTCCAGGTTGGTAGTGGTAATATCATTGGAAAAGGAGTTCTTCAAGACTTCTTTACTTGTGTCGGTGCTTTGCCCACTATGGGTGGCTCCATTCTTCACAGAACTAGTAGCCTTGCGGATGTTGTATCTATGCTTATAGTAGAAATTGAAAGGCGATTTATCCATATGCATCCCTGTATTCAGAGAATCTTTTTGGAGTTTTCCAATATTGAGCATTCTTCTGTTAAGCGTGCAGCTACTATCTTTTTGGCTCATGAATTTAGATTTATCATGAAAGAGGCCAAAGAAATCTTTGCTTATTACGGAGTAGATGCCGGTCAACCTCCCATGGAGGCTATATTGTTCAATCAAGAAGACATAATGCGGTTGCGATCTCCTGATCATGTTCCTTTTAATGAAAACCTTAGAAAAAAGGTTCCTACTGAGGTCTTGATTGATATAATTTCTGAGATGAATGATGATTTTGTTGTTCAACACAATGGGCTAGGATTCTCCCATGAGCGAAGGCTTATGACCTTTTGCCAAAAGAATGCCCATAATGATGAATTAGTTGTCCACTACAAAGGGCCAAAAGAGGAACCTATTCCTCCTGAGATTGATGTAGGGGACTTTTGTCCCATTAAATTTAGCCCTTTTGATTACTTTTGCTTGCCACAAAGGAAGCTTGCTGCTGAACTTAGGGAATATGAGATGAGCTTTCACGACATATCGTATCATTATGGCATTCCCTAGATCTATCTTGTATCGTGCCTAGCTAGGGGCGTAAAACGATAGCGCTAGTTGGGAGGCAACCCAATTTTAATATATTTTTTGTTTTTGCTGCTGTTAGGGAATAAATATTGCGCCTAGCTTCTTTTTTAGATGTGGTTTCATGTTTTGTTTACTGTTTGTGCCAAGTAGAACCTTTGGGAAGACTTGTGTGAAGTTATATGATCTTGTTGTGAAAAACAGAATCGTTAGCGCTCGCTAGAATGGTCATCAGATTTTACTGGAGCGTTCTATTTAGTTGATTCTTTTTGCATATGATTAATAGACAAATTCCTCACATTTACCAATTTAGTTTGAATTTTTTGGAGTTACAGAAGTATGCGAAACCTGCAGATTACTACAGACTGTTATGTTTTTGACAGATTCTATTTTTTGTGTGCTGTTTGCTTATTTCAATGCATCTATGAGTAATATTGTGAAGTATGAACCATAGGGAAGTTGGAATACAATAGGTTTAACACCAATATAAACAAACAATGAATTCATTGCAGTACCTTTGAGTAGTGGTTTGCTTTCTTATACTAACGGAGCTCACGAGAATTTTTGTCTAAGTTTTGTGTTGTGAAGTTTTCAAGTTTTGAGTATTGCTTTGATGGACTATGAACAAAGAGTAGAAAAGGCCTAAGCTTGGGGATGCTCATGGCACCCCAAGTAAAATTCAAGGACAATCAAAAGCCTAAGCTTGGGGATGCCCCGGGAAGGCATCCCCTCTTTCGTCTTCATCCATCGGTAACTATACTTGGAGCTATATTTTTATTCACCACATGATATGTGTTTTGCTTGGAGCGTCTTGTATAATTTGAGTCTTTTCTTGTTAGTTTGCCACAATTATCCTTCCTGGACACACCTATTTGAGAGAGTTAAATATGGCCTAGGAATTGTTAGAACACTCTATGTGCTTCACTTATATCTTTTGAGTTGAATAGTTTTGCTCTAGTGCTTCACTTATATCTTTTAGAGCACGGTGGTGATAATATTTTGAAGAAATTGTTGAACTATCATGCTTCACTTATATTCATTTGAGAGTCTATTAAAACATCATGGTAATGTGTTTAGGCTGTAAAACTAGTCTTCACATGATAGACATCCAATATCAATGTAGAAAAAACTTTCACACTAAGTGCATTGAATAAGATGAGATATTGGATGCTTGATAATTGTTTTGAGATATGAGGATAGTAATATTAGAGTCATTCTAGTGGATTTATTATTAAATTTAGAAATGCTTGTGTTAAGGTTAGTGATTCCCGTAGCATGCACGTATGGTGAACAGCTATGTGACGAAGTTAGAGCATGAGGTATTTGTAAAGTGCCAACCTTTGTGTGGAGGTCGAGGGCGCGCGATGGTTAACTCCTATCAAGCTCTCCCCTAGGATCATGCGTTGATTGCTTTGTTTTGATGACTCGTAGATTTTTGCAATAACTATATGAGTTCTTATGACTAATGTTGAGTCCATGGATTATACGCACTCTCACCCTACCACCATTGCTAGCTTCTCTTGTGCCGCGCAACTTTCGCCCGTACCATACACCCACTATAAATCCTTCCTCAAAACAACCACCATATTATTCCTCAAAACAGCCACCATACCTACCTATCATGGCATTTCCATAGCCATTCCGAGATATATTGCCATGCAACTTTCCACCGTTCCGTTCATATGACATGCATCATATTGTCATATTGCCATTGCATGATCATGTAGTTGGCATCATATTTGTGGCAAGGCCACCATGCATAATTTTTCATACATGTCACTCTTGTTTCATTGCACATCCCAGTACACCGCCGGAGGCATTCATATAGAGTCATACTTTGTTGTAGTATCGAGTTGTAATGAAAGTGTGATGATCATCATTATTAGAGCATTGTGCCATGGGAGGAAAGGCTAAATAAATAAAGCCCCTCCGCAAAAAAATGAAAAAAAAGGCCAAAGAAAAAAAGAAAGGCCCAAAAAAAGAAAAAAGAGAGAAAAATGGGACAATTTCTACTATTTTTTTCCACACTTGTGCTTCAAAGTAGCACCATGTTCTTCATTGTAGAGAGTCTCATGCTTAGTCACTTAATATACTAGTGGGCATTTTCGTTATAGAACTTGGCTTGTATATTCCAACGATGGGCTTCCTCAAATGCCCTAGGACTTCGTGAGCAAGCAAGTTGGATGCACACCCACTAGTTTCTTTTGTTGAGCTTTCATACATTTTTAGCTCTAGTGCATTTGTTGCATGGCAATCCTAACTCACTCACATTGATATCTACTAATGCGAATCTCCATAGCCCGTTGATACGCCTAGTTGATGTGAGACTATCTCCCTCATTTTTATCTTGTCCACAACCACCTCTCTATTCCACCCATAGTGCTATGTCCACGGCTCACGCTCATGTATTGCGTGAAAGTTGAAACGTTTGAAAGAATAGAGTATGAAAACAAGTGCTTGGCTGAAATCGGGGTTGTGCATGATATGAATATTTTGTGTGATGAAGAGGGAGCATAGCCAGACTATATGATTTTGTAGGGATAACTTTCTTTAGCCATAGTATTTTGAGAAGGCATGATTGCTTTGATAGTATGCTTGAAGTATTATTATTTCTTATGTCAATATAGACTTTTATCTTGAATCTTTCAGATCTGAACATTCATGCCACAATTAAGAGAATTACATTGATAAACTATGTTGGTTAGCATTCCACATCAAAAAAATCTGTTTTTATCAATTACCTACTCGAGGACGAGCAGGAATTAAGCTTGGGATGCTTGATACGTCTCCAACGTATCTATAATTTTTTATTGTTCCATGCTATTATTTATGATGTTTTGGATGTTTAATGGGCTTTGTCATACACTTTTATATCATTTTTGGGACTAACCTACTAACCCAAAGGCCCAGTCCAGATTGCTATTTTTTGCCTATTTCAGGGTTTACAGAAAAGGAATATCAAATAGAGTCCAAACGGAATGAAACCTTCGGGAGATATATTTTTGGAGAAAATCGCGCATGGGAGACTTGAGAAACACGTCAGGGGATCCACGAGGTACCCACGAGGGTGGGGGGCGCCCCCTGCCTCGTGGGGCCCTCGTGAGTCCCTCGGTGTCCTCCTTCCTCCTATATAAGTCTACGTACCCCGAAACCATCAGCAACAGAGAAAACCCTAATTCCACCGTCGTAACCTTCTGTTCCTGTGAGATCCCATCTTGGGGCATGTTCCGAAGCTCCGCCGGAGGGGGGGATCCATCACGGAGTGCTAATACATCATCATCATCGCCCTCACCATGAGTTGTGAGTAGTTTACCATAGACCTTCGGGTCCATAGCTAGTATCTAAATGGCTTCTTCTCTCTCTCTGGATCTCAATACAAAGTTATCCTCGGTCTTCGAGGAGATCTATTCGATGTAATCTCTTTTTGCGGTGTGTTTGTCGAGATCCGATGAATTGTGAGTTTATGATCAAGATTATCTATGAGAAATATTTGGTTCTTTTCTGAACTCTTTATGTGTGCTCATAATATCCTTGCAAGTCTCTTTGAATTATTGGTTTGGTTTGGCCTACTAGATCTATAGTTCTTGCAATGGGAGAAGTGCTTGGCTTTGGGTTCAATCTTGCGGTGTCCTTTACCAGTGACAGTAGGGGCAGCAAGGCACGTATTGTATTGTTGCCATCGAGGATAAAAAGATGGGGTTTATATCGTATTGCTTGAGTTTATCCCTCTACATCATGTCATCTTGCTTAAGGCGTTACTCTGTTCTTTTGAACTCAATACACTAGATGCATGCTGGATAGTGGTCGATGTGTGGAGTAATAGTAGTAGATGCAGGCAGGAGTCGATCTACTTGTCTCGGACGTGATGCCTATATACAATGATCATGCCTAGATAGTCTCATAATTATTCGCTTTTCTATCAATTGCTCGACAGTAATTTGTTTACCCACCGTAGAATATCGCTATCATGAGAGAAGCCACTAGAGAACACTATGGCCCCTGGGTCTATTCTCAACATATCAATCTACATCTACTTTACTTTTTCCGCTTTTACTTTCTGTTCTTATAAAAAAAATACCCAAAATATAAACTATCAACTCTATCAGATTTCACTTTAGTAAGTGACCGTAAAGGGATTGACAACCCCTTATCGCGTTGGCTGCGAAGTTCTTATTTGTTTGTGCAGGTGCGAGGGACTCGTGCGTGGTCTCCTATTGGATTGATACCTTGGTTCTCAAAAAATGAGGGAAATACTTACGCTACTGTGCTGCATCTCCCTTTCCTCTTTGAGGGAATACAACGCAAGCTCGAGAAGTAGCACCAGCCTAAGTGTTGGAGTAGTAGCAAGCTATCATGGCTCAATAGAAGCACCAGGAGACACTTCCCCATAAGAAAGGCCACCAAGAATAAACAACTAGGCGTCGGATCCACACATACCAATGCATTTCAAACATACGCACAATATGCACGATATGTGTAGATACAACATGGCATCACAACATAACTCTACAAATACAAGCATTTATTTAGAAGGCTCCGAAGAGCCATACATAGCAAGTTATTACAAACAGCGGTATCATGACCCTACACACAAGTCATACAAACAAGTGGAAGCATAAAACTTGTCTGAGTACAGACAACTGAAAATATAGAAGGCTGGCAAGCCTGACTATCTACAAACCCTCTGAAGGGTGCAAGATCGTAGCTAGGAAACAAGCTACTCATCATCATCGACTTCTAGATAGAACCCACATGTAGTATCGGGGAACTCCTCTGCAACGGTTTAATTAAGCAAACGTGAGTACAAAGATACTCAACAAGACTTACATCAGAACTATCTAGTATGCATCAGTTTCATTAAAGGGGGTTGTGGGGTTTAGCCGATGCAAGTCAGCGTTGATTCAGTGGCTATCCTGTACTAAAACTATTAGTAATTCTTTGAGGTGAGAAAGTGCACATGAGTCCACTAGCTAATCACCGCAACAATACTCAACTATGGATCTGTTCCCGTCTCCATACGAGAAAGCCATCCATAGTATTCACACTTATCTTGCGCAATTTTGAGTATCCAGTTCAAGTTATCTATGAACAATGTAGCTTTCCAAGTAGTCCATATCTGAGGATGCGGCTATTCGAATAGATCATTACCCTACAGGGGTGTACTTCTACATACACGCTCTCACCAATTATCACCTAGTACACGACATGCATCTCGGTGCTACTTCTCGAGCTTGTGTCCTCGAAGAGGAAAGGGACATGCGGAACAGTAGCGTAAGTATTTCCCTCAGTTTTTGAGAACCAAGGTATCAATCTAGTAGGAGACCACGCGCGAGTCCCTCGCACCTGCACAAACAAATAAAAACTTCGCAGCCAACGCGATAAGGGGTTGTCAATCCCTTTACGGTCACTTACGAAAGTGAGATCTGAGAGATGATAGTTTGATATTTTTGGTATTTTTGGTTATAATAACAGAAAGTAAAAGCTGAAAAAGTAAAGTAGGTGTAGATTGATATGTTGAGAATAGACCCGGGGGCCATAGTTTTCTCTAGTGGCTTCTCTCATGATAGCGATATTCAACGGCGGGTAAACAAATTACTATCGAGCAATTGATAGAAAAGCGAATAATTATGAGACTATCTAGGCATGATAATTATATATAGGCATCACGTCCGAGACAAGTAGACCGAAACGATTCTGCATCTACTACTATTACTCCACACATCGACCGCTATCCGGCATGCATCTAGTGTATTGCGTTCATAAGAACAGAGTAACGCCTTAAGCAAGATGACATGATGTAGAGGGATAAACTCAAGCAATATGTTATAAACCCCATCTTTTTATCCTCGATGACAACAATACAATACGTGCCTTACTGCCCCTACTATCATTGGGAAAGGACACAGCAAGATTGAACCCAAAGCCAAGCACTTCTCCCATTGCAAGAACTATAGATCAAGTAGGCCAAACCAAACCAATAATTCGAAGAGACTTGCAAGGATATTATAATCATACATAAAGAGTTCAGAGAAGAACCAAATATTTCTCATAGATAATCTTGATCATAAACCCACAATTCATCGGATCTCGACAAACACACCGCAAAAGAGATTACATCGAATAGATCTGCTCGAAGACCGAGGAGAACTTTGTATTGAGATCCAAAGAGAGAGAAGAAGCCATCTAGATACTAGCTATGGACCCGAAGGTCTGTGGTAAACTACTCACAACTCATGGTGAGGCGATGATGATGATGATGTAGAAGCACTCCATGGAAGATCCCCCCTCCAGCGGAGCTCCAGAACAGGCCCCAAGATGGGATCTCATGGGAACAGAAGGTTACGGTGGTGTAACTAGGGTTTCCTCTATTGTTCTAATGGTTTTGGGGTACGTAGGCATATATAGGAAGAAGGAGGGCACCGGGGGCCATACGTGGGGCCCACGAGGCAGGGGGCGAGTGCTAGGGGGGGCGCCCCCCACCCTCGTGGGTACCTCATAAACTCTACTCCGTGGTTCTCAAGTCTCCCTTGCGTGATTTTCTCCAAAAATATCTCTCCCGAAGGTTTCATTCCATTTGGACTCCGTTTGATATCCCTTTTCTGTAAAATCGTGAAACAGGCAAAAAACTGCAATATGGACTGGGCCTTTGGGTTAGTAGGTTAGTCCCAAAAGTAATATAAAACTGTATGACAAAGCCCATTAAACATCCAAAACATCATAAATAATTGCATGGAACAATAAAAAATTATAGATACGTTGGAGACGTATCAAGCATCCCCAAGCTTAATTCCTGCTCATCCTCGAGTAGGTAAATGATAAAAACAGAATTTTTGATGTGGAATGGTAACCAACATAGTTTTTCAATGTAATTCTCTTAATTGTGGCATGAATGTTCAGATCTGAGAGATTCAACACAAAAGTCTATATTGACATAAGAAATAATAATACTTCAAGCATACTAACAAAGCAATCATGTCTTCTCAAAATACTATGGCTAAAGAAAGTTATCCCTACAAAATCATATAGTCTGGCTATGCTCCCTTGTGACGCCCAGGATGGGACTATATCTCCTACGTGTCGAGGCACGACTTAAAGATATAAGCCCATTCTGGAATGATCGCAAGTTTGGTACCTTTGCACATCTCATGTAAAAATAGGGTTGAAAGCTGAAAAGATAGTTGGCTTACACTCGGCACGTCACCCAAATACATTACATGTTCAAACATCATTCAGATAAACATCACAGCCCATCTAAGGGTAAGATCCAAATGACAAGATACCAAACATAACATTAAACCACAGGTCTAAATCGAATCCTAGTAGAAGCTCTACTGATCAACTGGATAGTTCACGTAGTAACGGCTACACTCCTCGTCGTACTCCCAGTCTAGCTCGGTGCCATCGCCTGTGTAGCTCACCATCGTACCTGCATCTGGTGTGGTGAAGTAACTGTGAGCCACGGAGGACTCAGCAATCCCGTTCTCGGGTAACACGACTATTCAAGCCTTGGGTGTGGAACAAGGCTGAAGAAAAAACAAGAGGTTGCAGCAGCACTAGCCTAGCTTACGTAAAAGAGAGTGAGAAGAGAAGGTGCCTCGGTCGAGAGATGATCACGAAGTGATCCTAACTAAAGCAAGTCAAACATAACCCCACCGTGTTCACTTCCCGAATCCCTTTCGTAAAATGACCGTCACGGTACTCATGCTGGTAGTGTATCGGAACATGGTGTCAAGTTTTCTACAACCGGATATTAACAAGCTCCCATCTGCCACATAACCGCGGGCACGGCTTTCGAAAGTTCATAACCCTGCAGGGGTGTTCAAACTTGGCCCATGACAAGCCCACGATCCGCGGAGTCGCAACTCCAAGGTGGGAAGGCCCGAGTATTCTCGGAATCCCGTGCTCAAGATACTCCGACTAAGGTAAGGCTAATCCAGCAAATCCTCCCGGCGTGCCGACACCCTGACAGTAGCCGCGCGTATCTAGTCTCAGGCCACGACCGGATGGGTGATTCTACAGGTGTATACCAGATACCTCGGGTCTCCCCAAGGCGGCCCCGCAGAACCCCCGGTTTGGACCAACACTCACGAGGAGCACTGGCCCGGGTTGTTGATTAAATATAAAAGGGATAGCTAGTCCCTATGCAAGTTTTAGTTATTAGGCAAATAGTACCAATGTTGAGACTTGCTGGAAAAGACTTAGCACTTAGCGGTTCATCGAGGGGGTCCCATAACCCCAACCGTGTGAGGAACGCATAATCAAAGAACATAACACCGGTTTATACGGTTCCTAGCGGCATGAGTGGAACAAAACACCAAGAAAAAGGCTTAGCCTTCCACCCATTACCAATATATAGATGATTTTATTTAATAATTAATATAGTGTGATATCCCAACAAGCTTCAACAAGAAGCAAGAATCTTCAATCTTCTCCTGCAACTAACAATGCTATAAGAGGGGCTGAGCGAAGCGTACTTAGCCAATCAAAGGTTTGCATAGGTTGGGTGGTTAAACAGGTTCATGGTTACAATAGGAGGCTGACAGGAAAACATGGGCATCGAGGCAAAACTATAGAGCGAGACTTCTAACAATAGGCAAAGATAGTAATGTTATCGGGGTTCGATCATCTTGCCTGAAGAGTTGTCGATGGGATCGTAAGAGAGGTCCTCGTTCTCAACCTCGGTAGTAACCTCGTGCTCGTACTCGGTCTCAGCTTCCGGCTCTACTCAAGCAAAACACACAAGGCACGAAATCAACTAGATGCAATGCGCAAAAATTACTGGATGCATGACCGATGCACTATGGAAGCAAAACAGATACACTAAGGAAGCATAGAAAGTCTACATAGGAAGCACAGTGTTACAGCACAACAATATGCATCAAGAAAAATACTTCAAAACATGCTAACAATAGGATATTATTAATCTACAAGCAAAAACACACAAGTTACATATAGGACTTGCTCAAAACGGAGCAACGGGCTAAAAGTTACACCTGAAACAATAAACATGCACAAGCTGAAAATAGCAGCCACATAGCAACTTCGGAGCAAGAGATAAATAGTCTACAGCACTCAAACATCATGGCAATGAGCATGGACATAAACTAGACATATCCTACAGCAAACAATTCCATTGGATCATCTCCAAAGGAGCCATGGATCAATAGCAACAAGCTATGACATATTGAACTTGACAACAAAAACCTGACAGAAGTATTTTGTTGCAACTTGTGAGCAAAAGTTAAATATTCTACAGCCACCCAAATAAGCATGTGAGAGCATGAATGGATAGCCAACAACTTATACAACAAGGAATCATCAAGAGTCACCCCAAAACTATCATGGATTTCCTTAGAACAACAAGCAAACATGGCATCTGGAAAATACAGATTCCAGACGTTGTGAAATTTCACCAAGTGTTAAAACAGTAGTAACATCATGACATGTTTATGAGCAAGTTTAAGTCACCTCAAAGCAAAGCATGGCAAGTGGTAAGCACCACAGCAAAGTACACATGATGGTGAATCCAAAACATCTAAGCATGCATCAAGGGGACAACCACATCAATAGCAACGAGCTCCTCTACGAGGCATCTCGTAACAAGTTTAACGACATAACAGCCACATAGCACTTTGCAAAGGAGATAAACATGACAAGATGAAATCTATCATGCAAGCTAAAGCAATCAACATGTAGAGCATCTCATGATGAACACGTGGACATATCATTTGCTTCATTTGGATAAACATGCACCAAGATATCACATTGCAAAGATGGCATGAAAACAACTACTAACAGCAGTTTATAACAAGTAGCACTCTTCTCATGAAGATTAAGACATCTAGATGACCTCAAACATGCATGACACAATGGAACAAAACGTAGTACAAGTGACCACGATCATTTTGACATATCATTTTCTCAAATCGGACCATCACACAAAAAGTTATCCACATTATAAAACTGCACCAGAAACTGAAAATTTCCAGGACTTAGTGAAAAAAACACCTCGGGTCAACGGCGGGTCAACGGATCTGGAAGTCAACGGGCCAGCGGCTAACGGGCCGCGGAGCGGATCGGGCTTCGGGCGCGGAGCGGATCCACCGGCTAACGGGCCGGGCGCGGCCCGATAGGGTTTGGGGGCGAGGCCGATCCGATCCGGATCCTGGCAATCAGGAGGAGCGGGGGCTCGGTCGCCCGAGGGGCGGCGGCGGCCTGGGGCTCCGGCCCGGCGATGGAGGCGCAGGGGCGGCCGCGGTGAGGGGACCGGCGAGGCCCGGCCGGCGGGAGGCGGCGGAGATGGCCGGACGGAAGCGGACGGCGGAGGGCCCGGCCCCGGGCGGCGGCCGGCGGCGGACGGCGGGGCGGCGAGGAGGAGCGAAGCCGGCGGCGGGGAAGGGGCGAGGTCGCCGGCGGTGAGGAGCTCCTCGCCGGAGTGGAGGAAGAAGGCCGGCGCGATGGAGGAAGAAGATGACGCGCGGGGCCCGCGCGTCGGACGGAAGCACGGCCGGCGGCCTTCGGAAGCACGGCGACAACTTCGGAAGCACGATTTTCAACGGTGGAAGCACCGCGGATCAACGGTGGAAGCACCAGCGGCGCACTGTGGAAGCATTAGGGTTTCAGACGTGAAAATTGGGGGAGTTGGACGTTTATATAGGCACAAGGAGCTAGGGTTGTCCAAATGAGGTGAGGTTTTCGGCCACACGATCACAATTGAATGGCCTAGATGAAGGGAGGGGTTTGGGTTGGTTTGGTGGGCTGTTGGAGGGATGTCTTGGGCCTCAAAGAGGGGGTACTTTCAGCCCACGAGAATAACTGTTGGGGTAGCAAACGAACTCCAAACGCGACGAGATTTGACAGGCGGGTTACACACAACAAAACAACATCGCACGACAAGTCTCACGCCAAACCGGAAACGTTACACGGCCAAATACCAAAGTAGGCCTCGGGGATACCACGGACACATGAGAGAGCTCCGGAACTCGAAACGGACAACGGGAAGGAACGAGTGGGACCGGATGCAAATGACAACACAAATGCAATGCGATGCACATGACTACATGACATGGATGAATGAACACACGCACACGACAAAAAGACGAAAACCCGAAAAGACGAAGAACCTGGAATGGAACTGATGGAGCCAAAGATATATATATTGCCCAAAAGGGAAAGTATTACATCTGGGGCATTACAACTTTCCTCCACTACAAAAAGATCTCGTCCCCAGATCTAGGACTGGAAGAAGGAAGGGTACTCGGAACAAAGGTGATCTTCTCGTTCCCACGTAGCTTCTCGGTCAGTATGGTGTGACCACTTGACTTTCAAGAATTTGATGGACTTGTTGTGGGTCTTGCGCTCGGTTTCTTCGAGAATAGCAACTGGGTGCTCTCAGTAAGACAAGTCTTGTTGAAGATCAATCTCCTCAAACGGAATGGTGCGTTCAGGTGTCTTGAAGCACTTGCGGAGTTGAGACACATGAAACACATCATAAACATTGGCAAAGTTGGAAGGGAGCTCAAGTTGATAGGGTAGATCGCCTCTTTTGCCAAGGATCTTGAAAGGCCCGACGTATCTAGGAGCAAGCTTTCCTTTGATACCGAATCTTTGGGTGCCTTTCATCGGAGAAACACGGAGATAGACATGATCCCCAATGTTGAAGGCCAAATCATGATGCTTGCCGTCATAGTAGCTCTTCTGACGCGACTGAGCAGCCTTGAGATTCTCACGTATGACTTTGCACATTTCTTCGGCTTCTGAGATCAAGTCATTGCCAAGAAGTTGACGTTCACCAGTCTCGAACCAGTTGAGAGGGGTACGGCACTTTCTGCCATAGAGGATTTCAAACGGAGCTTTGCCGACACTTGCTTGGAAGCTATTGTTGTAAGAGAACTCGGCAAACGGAAGGCAATCTTCCCATTTCATGCCAAAAGATATGACACAGGCTCTGAGCATGTCTTCTAGAATCTGATTCACTCTCTCGACTTGACAACTAGTCTGAGGGTGAAATGCAGTGCTGAAACGAATCTTAGTGCCCATGGCAGACTGAAAGGAGTCCCAGAACTTTGAAGTGAACAAACTTCCACGATCTGAGGAGATAACTTGAGGAATGCCATGTAAGGACACAATTCTGGAAGTGTACAACTCTGCCAATTGAGCTGCATTGATGGATTCTTTGACTGGAAGGAAGTGAGCGACTTTGGTAAGCTTGTCAATCACCACAAAGATAGAATCATTCCCTCTCTTGGACTTAGGAAAGCCAGTGACGAAATCCATTTCAATGTGGTCGAATTTCCACTCGGGAATAGGAAGAGGTTGGAGATGACCGGCTGGACATTGATGCTCTGCCTTCACTCTTCTGCAGACATCACATTCATTCACGAATTGGGCAATCTCCCTTTTCATGCGAGTCCACCAGTAAGATTGCTTGAGGTCTTGGTACATCTTGGAACTGCCAGGATGAATGGAAAGGAGGGAATCATGTGCTTCGTCCATTATGAGCTTCTTGAGATCGCCTTTGGGAACCACAAGTCTGTCCTCAAAGAACAAGGTATCTCTCTCATCAACGCGATAGAACTTGTATTTGGGAGTACCATTTGCAATACCATGTTTCACTTTCTATACCATAGCATCACTGAGTTGGGCCTCACGGATCTGATCTTCCAAGGTACGAGCAACTTGAAGATTTGCAAGAAAACCTTGCGGAACAACTTGGAGGTTGAGCTTCCTGAATGCTTCACAAAGCTCTGGCTGGAACGGCTTGATAAGAAGGCTGTTGCAATATGTCGTTCTGCTCAAAGCATCTGCAATCACATTCGCCTTGCCAGGTGTGTATTCGATGCTGGGATCATACTCTTGGATCATCTCGACCCAACGAGTCTGGCGGAGGTTCAGATTCGGCTGTGTGAAGATGTACTTCAAGCTCTTGTGATCGGTGAAGATGTCGACTTTTCTTCCCAACAGAAGATGTCTCCACGTAATCAAAGCATGTACCACAGCTGCTAGTTCAAGATCATGTGTTGGGTAGTTCTTCTCACTTGGCTTAACTTGACGAGAAGTGTATGCCACAATTCTCTTGTCCTGCATAAGCACACCACCAAGTCCTTGAAGAGAAGCATCACAGAATACTTCGTAGGGCTTGGACTCATCTGGAGGAGTAAGAACTGGAGCAGAGACGAGCTTTTCTTTGTGAGTTTTGAATGCCACTTCACAATCTGGAGACCAGTAGTACTTGACATTCTTCTGCAGCAAGTTGGAAAGAGGCTTGGCAATCTTGGAGAAGTTCTCAACGAACCTTCTACAATAGCTGGCAAGACCAAGAAAACTTCGGAGTTGCTTGACGTTCTGAGGAGGTTCCCAGTTGACAATTGCTTCAACTTTCTCGGGGTTTACCGCAATACCGTCAGCGGAGATGATATGGCCCAGATACAAGACCTTATCGAGCCAAAATTCGCACTTGGAGAACTTGGCATAGAACTTATATTCACGGAGTCTGTCGAGAACCAGACGGAGGTGCTTTTCGTGATCCTCTTTGTTTTTGGAGAAAACCAAAATGTCATCCAGATACACAAGCACAAACTCGCCGGTGTAGGGGTTGAAAATGTAGTGCATCATTCTCGAGAAGGTAGGTTGAGCATTAGCGAGTCCAAAGGACATGACTGTATACTCATATGAGTCGTAGCTTGTTCTGAAGGCAGTCTTGGGGATATCTTCTTCACGAATGCGAATCTGGTGATAGCCCATTCTGAGATCGAGCTTTGAGAACACTTTAGCTCCATTGAGCTGCTCGAACAATTCATTGATGTTGGGGAGCGGATACTTGTTCTTTATTGTCTTCTTGTTCAATGGCCGGTAATCAACGCAGAGGCGCTCCGTGCCATCCTTCTTCTTGACAAATAAGACACCACAGCCTCAAGGAGACGTACTAGGCCTGATCAGACCCATACGCTCCTGTTCATCAAGTTGTTTCTTCAACTCCTTCAACTCTTTAGGAGAGAGCTTGTACGGACGCCGGCATGCTGGCTCAGTACCCGTCTCGAGTTCAATGACGAATTCCACTTGACGGTGCGGAGGCATGCCTGGAAGTTCTTCAGGAAAAACGTCTTTGTATTCGTTTACCACCGGAATTTGAGATATGGCATTCATCTCGCCCTTGTCATTGAGAGAGAAAAGCCTGATTGTGTTATCCCTGGAGGCAAAGATAATCACATCTTCATCGGAATGAGTAATCTTGACTTCCTTCTGTGCACAGTCAATTTTTGCATCATGCTAAGAAAGCCAATCCATTCCGAGGATAAGATCGATGTCGGAATTGCCGAGAACCACCGGAGAGGCCAGAAATCGATAATCACCCATGCGAATAGAAACATCCGGAGCATACAAGCTAGAATGCATCTGCTTTGCCGGAGAAGAAATTGCCAATTGCCTTGGTAAAGCTACTGTGATCACGTTATGCTTGGATGCAAAAGGGTATGACATGAAAGAATGTGAAGCACCCGAATCAAATAACACTTTTGCAGGAAAAGAGTTAACTGGAAGGTTACCCAATATGACATCAGAAGAATTCTCTGCCTGAGCTGCATTCATCAGATTCACTCTTGCTGCCTTCGGATCATGCTTGACAATAGCTGTACTGACAGGTGGAGGAGGCGGAAGGCGCTTCGGGTTGGGGCACTTGTTAGCATAGTGACCCTTCTTGCCACACTTGTTGCAGGCCACTTCTGAGAGAGGACGGTAGTGGGGAGCACTTGACTTGGACCCTTGAGACTGAAACTTTGACTGGTTGCCTGGGTTGGGTGGGTGGGAGAAACCACGGCCACCGGAGTTCTTGTTGTTGTTGTAGGGAGCTCGGATCACAGGAGGAGGTTGAAGCCAAAACTTCTGTTGCTTCGCGACCACTTGAGAAGATGAGGAGGAGTGAACAGCATCTCGAATCCTCTTTTTGGAAGCTTCCATCTTGAGCTGGGCTGCCTCTTGCTTAAGCGCCATGTTATAGAATTTGTCAAACTCATCAGGCTCGAACAAGGTGAGAGCAAGTTGAAGTTCATCCTTCAGACCTCCACGGAACTGATAGATCTTGCTCTTGGCATATGGTATGTCTTGCTTAGCATAGCGGGCAAGATTTTGGAACTTGACATTATACTGGTAGACAGTCATAGAGCCTTGCTTCAGGTTGCGGAATTGCTCACGCATACCCTCGATGACACTTGTTGGAATGTGGTGAGAGCGAAAGTCCTTGCAGAAATCATCCCAAGAGATCACACGCCCTTCTCTGGAGTCTTTGTACTGCTGCCACCAATCAGCTGCTTTGTCCTTGAGTTGGAAGGCTGCAAACTTCACATAGTCCTCAGGCCTTACGTTGCTGCACTCAAAATGCTTCTTGATATTAGTGATCCAATCTTCAGCATCGAGAGGGTCAACACAGTAACTGAAAGCCTTTGGTTGATTGGCCAAGAACTGGTTGAGCGTAGCATGGTGCTGTTGGTTGAAGAGATTGCCTTGGTTCCCTGGAGCACCCTGATTTGCCTGATTTTCTTGCATCTGCTGCATCATCTGCATCAACATCTGGGTGTTCTGGTTTGTAGTCTGCATAATCGCTCTCCAGGCCTCAGACGGAGGAGGAGGGGAAGGAGGACGATCTGGAACCTCTTCACCCTCTGGGTTAGCGTTGGGAACCCGTTTCGGAGCCATCCTAAAAGAGATGACCACCAATCAGCAATTGATTGAAAGAAGGTATAAGCTAAAACAACGGATAGAAATGCAACATAGTCTTCACAAGAATCATTCGAACAAGAGGAACGAATGAAATTCTCAGTTTAATGATAACAACAATCTTCACGAGAAGCCACTGGGAGACAAAAGGTAATTAAGAAAAACAACAAGGTACAGATGGAACAAACACAAGATAGGAGCTTCGTTCGACACCTTTGTGTTGTAAGCTTATGGAACGTGTTACGAAAGGGTTTTGCAATCCCCGGATCAGCATAGCCAAGGACCCTTTAAGATGCAACTCCCGATCGGAACAACGGCCATAAAACCACTTCACTCAATGTAGAACCCCGAACTCCGTAACCTGCATTCGTTGGAAGAATGCCTACGATCTACTGGATGAACCCACCTATTAATTTCCAAAAGTTTCCAGTTATGCAATCAGGTGTTGGGGATACAGGGGAAGCATCGCGCACTCAACTCTAATCCTACATCCAGCTGTATCCATCCTTCAACACATAACCAGTTGTTCTCGGAAACCGTCTACCTCGGACCTTCGAAAATCATCCACTATAAGAGCTATGGCAATACTCCCGAACTACCTCCCCAGTACTGGGTGATGTCGGGGTTATCTTGCCACTAACCGTATAGGAGAGTTTTCGATGTCGGCCGTCTTAAGTACTTTAGAACTGCCGCGATATGCTTGTGACGACAATACCCCGAAGCTCAACTCCCCGGGACACTGCCACAACCCCTAATGTCAGGAGGCGTCGAGAACAATATTCTCGTCACAAAGACATCGAAACAATCCAACAATACTCGCGAGATTCCTAAAAAAATGGTGCAATTTTTGAAAGTAGAAGAGGCAAGAGTAGTCGTCAGGAGTCCTCACCAGAATGAAAAGAGATGAGGAGCAAAGAAATCCTACTCTTCGATATAAATATAGGACTCAAAACATTTTTAAGTGTGTGCCTAGACTCGACCGTCAACGATTCGATCAAACAGTGGGGCTTCTAGGTCGGAGAAGGCTCTGATACCAACTTGTGATGCCCAGGATGGGACTATATCTCCTACGTGTCGAGGCACGACTTAAAGATATAAGCCCATTCTAGAATGATCGCAAGTTTGGTACCTTTGCACATCTCATGTAAAAATAGGGTTGAAAGCTGAAAAGATAGTTGGCTTACACTCGCCACGTCACCCAAATACATTACATGTTCAAACATCATTCAGATAAACATCACAGCCCATCTAAGGGTAAGATCCAAATGACAAGATACCAAACATAACATTAAACCACAGGTCTAAATCGAATCCTAGTAGAAGCTCTACTGATCAACCGGATAGTTCACGTAGTAACGGCTACGCTCCTCGTCGTACTCCCAATCTAGCTCGGTGCCATCGCCTGTGTAGCTCACCATCGTACCTGCATCTGGTGTGGTGAAGTAACTGTGAGCCACAGAGGATTAAGCAATCCCATTCAACACGACTATTCAAGCCTTGGGTGTGGAACAAGGCTCAAGAAAAAACAAGAGGTTGCAGCAGCACTAGCCTAGCTTACGTAAAAGAGAGCGAGAAGAGAAGGTGCCTCGGTCGAGAGATGATCACGAAGTGATCCTAACTAAAGAAAGTCAAACATAACCCCATCGTGATCACTTCCCGAATCCCTTTCGGAAAATGACCGTCACGGTACTCACGCTGGTAGTGTATTGGAACATGGTGTCAAGTTTTCTACAACCGGATATTAACAAGCTCCCATCTGCCACATAATCGCGGGCACGGCTTTCGAAAGTTCATAACCCTGCAGGGGTGTTCAAACTTGGCCCATGACAAGCCCACGATCCGCGGAGTCGCAACTCCAAGGTGGGAAGGCCCGAGTATTCTCGGAATCCCGTGCTCAAGATACTCCGACTAAGGTAAGGCTAATCCAACAAATCCTCCCGGCGTGCCGACACCCTGACAGTAGCCGCGCGTATCTAGTCTCAGGCCACGACCGGATGGGCGATTCTACAGGTGTATACCAGATACCTCGGGTCTCCCCAAGGCGGCCCTGCAGAACCCCCGGTTTGGACAAACACTCATGAGGAGCACTGGCCCGGGTTGTTGATTAAATATAAAAGGGATAGCTAGTCCCTATGCAAGTTTTAGTTATTAGGCAAATAGTACCAACATTGGGACTTGCTGGAAAAGACTTAGCACTTAGCGGTTTATCGAGGGGGTCCCATAACCCCAACCGTGTGAGGAACGCATAATCAAGGAACATAACACCGGTTTATACGGTTCCTAGCGGCATGAGTGGAACAAAACACCAAGCAAAAGGCTTAGCCTTCCACCCATTACCAATATATAGATGATTTCCTTTAATAATTAATATAGTGTGATATCCCAACAAGCTTCAACAAGAAGCAAGAATCTTCAATCTTCTCCTGCAACTAACAATGCTATAAGAGGGGCTGAGCGAAGCGTACTTAGCCAATCAAAGGTTTGCATAGGTTGGGTGGTTAAACAGGTTCATGGTTACAATAGGAGGCTGACAGGAAAACATGGGCATCGAGGCAAAACTATAGAGCGAGACTTCTAGCAATAGGCAAAGATAGTAATGTTATCGGGGTTCGGTCATCTTGCCTGAAGAGTTGTCGATGGGATCGTAAGAGAGGTCCTCGTTCTCAACCTCGGTAGTAACCTCGTGCTCGTACTCGGTCTCAGCTTCCGGCTCTACTCAAGCAAAACACACAAGGCACGAAATCAACAAGATGCAATGCGCAAAAATTACTGGATGCATGACCGATGCACTATGGAAGCAAAACAGATACACTAAGGAAGCACAGAAAGTCTACATAGGAAGCACAGTGTTACAGAAAAACAATATGCATCAAGCAAAATACTTCAAAACATGCTAACAATAGGATATTATTAATCTACAAGCAAAAACACACAAGTTACATATAGGACTTGCTCAAAACGGAGCAACGGGCTAAAAGTTACACCTGAAACAATAAACATGCACAAGCTGAAAATAGCAGCCACATAGCAACTTCGGAGCAAGAGATAAATAGTCTACAGCACTCAAACATCATGGCAATGAGCATGGACATAAACTAGACATATCCTACAGCAAACAATTCCATTGGATCATCTCCAAAGGAGTCATGGATCAATAGCAACAAGCTATGACATATTGAACTTGACAACAAAAACCTGACAGAAGTATTTTGTTGCAACTTGTGAGCAAAAGTTAAATATTCTACAGCCACCCAAATAAGCATGTGAGAGCATGAATGGATAGCCAACAACTTATACAACAAGGAATCATCAAGAGTCACCCCAAAACTATCATGGATTTCCTTAGAACAACAAGCAAACATGGCATCTGGAAAATACAGATTCCAGACGTTGTGAAATTTCACCAAGTGTTAAAACAGTAGTAACATCACGACATGTTTGTGAGCAAGTTTAAGTCACCTCAAAGCAAAGCATGGCAAGTGGTAAGCACCACAGCAAAGTACACATGATGGTGAATCCAAAACATCTAAGCATGCATCAAGGGGACAACCACATCAATAGCAACGAGCTCCTCTACGAGGCATCTCGTAACAAGTTTAACGACATAACAGCCACATAGCACTTTGCAAAGGAGATAAACATGACAAGATGAAATCTATCATGCAAGCTAAAGCAATCAACATGTAGAGCATCTCATGATGAACACGTGGACATATCATTTGCTTAATTTGGATAAACATGCACCAAGATATCACATTGCAAAGATGCCATGAAAACAACTACTAACAGCAGTTTATAACAAGTAGCACTCTTCTCATGAAGATTAAGACATCTAGATGACCTCAAACATGCATGGCACAATGGAACAAAACGTAGTACAAGTCACCACGATCATTCTGACATATCATTTGCTCAAATCGGACCATCACACAAAAAGTTATCCACATTATAAAACTGCACCAGAAACTGAAAATTTCCAGGACTTGGTGAAAAAAAACACCTCGGGTCAACGGATCTGGAAGTCAACGGGCCGGCGGCTAACGGGCCGCGGAGCGGATCGGGCTTCGGGCGCGGAGCGGATCCACCGGCTAACGGGCCGGGCGCGGCCCGATAGGGAATGGGGGCGAGGCCGATCCGATCCGGATCCTGGCGATCGGGAGGAGCGGGGGCTCGGTCGCCCGAGGGGCGGCGGCGGCCTGGGGCTCCGGCCCGGCGATGGAGGCGCAGGGGCGGCCGCGGCGAGGGGACCGGCGAGGCCCGGCCGGCGGGAGGCGGCGGAGATGGTCGGACGGCGGCGGACGGCGGAGGGCCCGGCCCCGGGCGGCGGCCGGTGGCGGGGGCCGGCGGCGGACGGCGGGGCGGCAAGGAGGAGCGAAGCTGGCGGCAGGGAAGGGGCGAGGTCGCCGGCGGTGAGGAGCTCCTCGCCGGAGTGGAGGAAGAAGGCCGGCGCGGTGGAGGAAGAAGATGACGCGCGGGGCCCGCGCGTCGGACGGAAGCACGGCCGGCGGCCTTCGGAAGCACGGCGACAACTTCGGAAGCACGATTTTCAATGGTGGAAGCATCGCGGATCAACGGTGGAAGCACCGGCGGCGCACTGTGGAAGCATTAGGGTTTCAGACGCGAAAATTGGGGGAGTTGGACGTTTATATAGGCACAAGGAGCTAGGGTTGTCCAAATGAGGTGAGGTTTTCGGCCACACGATCACAATTGGATGGCCTAGATGAAGGGAGGGGTTTGGGTTGGTTTGGTGGGCTGTTGGAGGGGTGTCTTGGGCCTCAAAGAGGGGGTACTTTCAGCCCACGAGGATAACTGTTGGGGTAGCAAACGAACTCCAAACGCGACGAGATTTGACAGGCGGGTTACACACAACAAAACAACATCGCACGACAAGTCTCACGCCAAACCGGAAATGTTACACGGCCGAACACCAAAGTAGGCCTCGGGGATACCACGGACACGTGAGAGAGCTCCGGAACTCGAAACGGACAACGGGAAGGAACGAGTGGGACCGGATGCAAATGACAAGACAAATGCAATGCGATGCACATGACTACATGACATGGATGCATGAACACACGCACACGACAAAAAGACGAAAACCCGAAAAGACGAAGAACCCGGAATGGAACTGATGGAGCCAAAGATATATATATTGCCCAAAAGGGAAAGTATTACATCCGGGGCATTACATCCCTCTTCATCACACAAATATTCATATCATGCACAACCCCGATTTCAGACAAGCACTTGTTTTCATACTCTATTCTTTCAAACCTTTCAACTTTCACGCAATACATGAGCATGAGCCATGGACATAGCACTATGGGTGGAATAGAGAGGTGGTTGTGGAGAAGACAAAAAGGAGGGAGATAGTCTCACATCGACTAGGCGTATCAACGGGCTATGGAGATTCCCATCAATAGATATCAATGTGAGTGAGTAGGGATTGCCATGCAACGGATGCACTAGAGCTAAAAATGTATGAAAGCTCAACAAAAGAAACTAGTGGGTGTGCATCCAACTTGGTTGCTCATGAAGACCTAGAGCATTTGAGGAAGCCCATTGTTCGAATATACAAGCCAAGTTCTATAATGAAAATTCCCACTAGTATATGAAAGTGACTAAACATGAGACTCTCTATCATGAAGAACATGGTGCTACTTTGAAGCACAAGTGTGGAAAAAGATAGTAGCAACTGTCCCTTCTCTCTTTTCTCTCATTTTTTGGAGGGGCTTTCTCTCTTTTTTTATTAGCCCCTCTCTATTTTTTTGGGCCATCTCTTTTCTTTTATTGGCCTTTCTTCACATGGGACAATGCTCTAATAATGATGATCATCACACTTTTATTGATTTATAACTCGATATTACAACTTGATACTAGAACAAGTATGACTCTATATGAATGCCTCCGGCGGTGTACCGGGATGTGCAATGAATCAAGAGTGACATGTATGAGAAATTATGCATGGTGGCTTTGCCACAAATACGATGTCAACTACATGATCATGCATGGAAATATGACAATATGATGCGTGTCATATGAACGGGATGGTGGAAATTTGCATGGCAATATATCTCGGAATGGCTATGGAAATGCCATGATAGGTAGGTATGGTGGCTGTCTTAAGGAATATATATGGTGGCTGTTTTGAGGAAGGATATATAGTGGGTGTAAGGTACCGGCGAAAGTTGCGCGATACAAGAGAGGCTAGCAATGGTGGAAGGGTGAGAGTGCGTATAATCCATAGACTCAACATTAGTCATAAAGAACTCATATACTTATTGCAAAAATTTACGAGTCATCAAAACAAAGCAATCAACGCATGCTCCTAGGGGGAGGCTGGTAGGAGTTAACCATCGCGCGCCCCCGACCTCCACACAAAGGTTGACACTGTACAAATACCTCATGCTCTAACTTCGTCACATAGCGGTTCACCATATGTGCATGCTACGGGAATCACTAACCTTAACACAAGCATTTCTCAATTTCATAATAACTCCACTAGCATGACTCTAATATCACTATCCTCATATCTCAAAACAATTATCAAGGATCCAACTTCTCATCATATTCAATGCACTTAGCGTGAAAGTTTTTACTACATTGATATTGGATGTCTATCATGTGAAGACTAGTTTTATAGCCTAATCACATTACCAAGCTGTTTTAATAGACTCTCAAATGGATATAAGTGAAGCATGAGAGTTCAACAATTTCTTTAAAATATTATCACCACCGTGCTCTAAAAGATATAAGTAAAGCACTAGAGCAAAAACTATTCAACTCAAAAGATATAAGTGAAGCACATAGAGTGTTCTAACAATTCCTAGGCCATATTTAACTCTCAAATAGGTGTGTCCAGCAAGGATAATTGTGGAAAACTAACAAGCAAAGACTCAAATTATACAATAAGCTCCAAGTAAAACACATATCATGTGGTGAATAAAAATATAGCTCCGAGTACAGTTACCGATAGATGAAGACGAAAGACGGGATGCCTTCCCGGGGCATCCCCAAGCTTAGGCTTTTGGTTGTCCTTGAATTTTACTTGGGGTGCCTTGGTCATCCCCAAGCTTAGGACCTTGCTACTCTTTGTTCCATAGTCCTTCAAAGCAAGACTCAAAACTTGAAAACTTCACAACACAAAATTAGACAAAAATCTCGTGAGCTCCATTAGTATAAGAAAGCAAACCACTACTCAAAGGTACTGCAATGAATTAATTCTTTGTTTATATTGGTGTTAAACCTACTGTATTCCAACTTCTCTATGGTTTATACTTCCCAATATTACTCATAGATGCATTGAAATAAGCAAACAACACACGAAAAACAGAATCTATCAAAAACAGAACAGTCTGTAGTAATCTGCAGGTTTCGCATACTTCTGTAACTCCAAAAAATTCAAACTAAATTGGTAAAAGTTAGGAATTTGTCTATTAATCATCTTCAAAAAGAATCAACTAAATAGCATGCTCTATTAAAATCTGATGACCATTCTAGTCAGCGCTAACGATTCTGTTTTTCACAGCAAGATCACATAAACTTCACACAGGTCTTCCCAAAGGTTCTACATGGCACAAACACTAAACAAAACACAAAACCACATCTAAAAAGAAGCTAGATGCAATATTTATTCCTAAACCGAAGCAAAAAACAAAAATATATAAAATTGGGTTGCCTCCCAACAAGCGCTATCGTTTTACGCCCCTAGCTAGGCATGATACATGATAGATCTAGGTATTGCCATCTTTGGACGGCAATCCATAAGTGGCTCTCATAATAGATTCATATGGTAATTTGATTTTCTTTCTAGGAAAGTGTTCCATGCCTTTCCTTTACGGAAATTGGAATCTAATATTTCCTTCCTTCATATCAATAATTGCACCAATCGTTCTAAGGAAAGGTATACCAAGAATAATAGGACATGAAGGATTGCAATCTATATCAAGAACAATGAAATCTACGGGCACATAATTCCTATTGGCAACAATAAGAACATAATTAATCCTTCCCATAGGCTTCTTAATAGGGGAATCCGCAAGATGCAAATTCAAAGAACAATCATCAAGCTCATGGAACCCTACATATCACACAAAGTTTTTGGGATAGTGGAGACACTTGCACCCAAATCACACAAAGCATAGCATTCATGATATTTAATTTTTATTTTGATAGTAGGTTCGCACTCATCATAAAGCTTTCTAGGGATAGAAATTTCTAACTCAAGTTTTTCTTCATAAGATTGCATCAACTATGTGTTTGGTAAAAGCTTTATTTTGACTATAAGCATGCGGAGAGTTTAGTACGGATTGCAACAAGGAAATACAATCAATCAAAGAGCAATTATCATAATTGAATCCCTTGAAATCCAAAGTAGTGGGTTCAACACTATGCAAAGATTTGATCTCTTCACTCCCACTTTTAGATCTAAGTTTCAAAGAATCAACATCAAGAGTGATTCTATCCACACTTCTAGCCAATTCATCAACCTTAAGCAATTTTTATTCAAGCATAGCATTGAAATTCTTTTGCGATATCATAAACTCCTTAACACTAGTTTCAAATTCAGAAGGCATCTTTCCATAAGAGTTGTTGTAGGAATTACCATAATTATTAGAGGAATTACTAGGAAAAGGCCTAGGATTAAAGTTCCCTCTATAAGCATTGTTACCAAAATTATTCCTACCAACAAAATTCACATCCAAAGATTCATTCTTATTTTCAATCAAAGTGGACAAAGGCATATCATTGGGATCAGAAGAAGCACTCTTAGCAGCAAATAACTTTATAAGTACATCCATCTTTTCACTCAAAACACTAATTTCTTCAATAGCATGCACTTTTTTACTAGTAGATCTTTCAGTGTGCCATTGAGAATAATTAACCATAATATTATCTAGGAGTTTGGTAGCTTCTCCTAAAGTAGTTTCCATGAAAGTGCCTCCTGCGGCCGAAGCTAAAAGATTTCTAGAATTAAAATTCAAGCCAGCATAAAAGTTCTGAATAATCATCCATAGATTCAAACCATGTGTAGGGCAATTACGTATCATTAATTACATTCTCTCCCAAGCTTGTGCAACATGCTGATGATCTAGTTGCTTAAAATTTATAATATCGTTTCTAAGAGAGATGATCTTCGCAGGAGGGAAATACTTAGAGATAAAAGCATCTTTGCACTTATTCCATGAATCAATACCATTTCTAGGCAAAGAGGAAAACCAAGTTTTAGCAAGATCTCTAAGTGAAAACGGAAATAACTTCAATTTAACAATATCGTTATTCGTATCCCTTTTCTTTTGCATATCACACAACATCAACAAAGTTGTTTAGATGGGTAGCGGCATCTTCACTAGGAAGGCCGGAGAATTGATCTTTCATGACAAGATTCAACAAAGCAGCATTGATCTCACAAGATTCAGCATCGGTAATAGGAGCAATCGGAGTGCTAATAAAATCATTATTGTTGGTATTGGAGAAGTCACACAATTTGGTATTGTTCTGAGCCATAATGACGAACAAGCAATCCAACACACACAAGCAAACAAGAAGCAAGCGAACGATAAACACACGACAGAAGAAGGGCAGATAAAACGACAAGGGTGAAGTGGGGGAGAGGAAAACGAGAGGCAAAAAAATGTAATGCGAAGGATAAGGGTTTGTGATAGGTACTTGGTATATGACTTTTGCGTAAGCCTCGCCGGCAACGGCGCCAGAAATTCTTCTTGCTACTTCTCGAGCTTGCGTTGTATTCCCTCGAACAGGAAAGGGAGATGCAGCACAATAGCGTAAGTATTTCCCTCGGATTTTGAGAACCAAGGTATCAATCTAGTAGGAGACCACGCGCGAGTCCCTCGCACCTGCACAAACAAATAAGAACTTCGCAGCCAACACGATAAGGGGTTCTCAATCCCTTTACGGTCACTTGCGAAGGTGAGATCTGAGAGATGATAGTTTGATATTTTTGGTTATAAGAACATAAACTAAAAGCTGAAAAAGTAAAGTAGGTGTAGATTGATATGTTGAGAATAGACTCGGGGGCCATAGTTTTCTCTAGTGGCTTCTGTCATGATAGCAATATTCTACGGCGGGTAAACAAATTACTGTTGAGCAATTGATAGAAAAGCGAATAATTATGAGACTATCTAGGCATGATCATTATATATAGGCATCACGTCCGAGACAAGTAGACCGAAACGATTCTGCATATACTACTATTACTCCACACATCGACCTCTATCCAGCATGCATCTAGTGTATTGAGTTCATAAGAACAGAGTAACGCCTTAAGCAAGATGACATGATGAAGAGGGATAAACTCAAGAAATATGATATAAACCCCATCTTTTTACCCTTGATGGAAACAATACAATACGTGCCTTGCTGCCCCTACTATCACTGGGAAAGGACACCGCAAGATTGAACCCAAAGCCAAGCACTTCTCCCATTGCAAGAACTATAGATCTAGTAGACCAAACCAAACCAATAATTCGAAGATACTTGCAAGGATATTATAATCATACATAAAGAGTTCAGAGAAGAACCAAATATTTCTCATATATAATCTTGATCATAAACCCACAATTCATCGGATCTCGACAAACACACCGCAAAAGGGATTACATCGAATAGATCTCCTCGAAGACCAAGGAGAACTTTGTATTGAGATCCAAAGAGAGAGAAGAAGCCATCTAGATACTAGCTATGGGCGCAAAGGTCCATGGTAAACTACTCACAACTCATGGTGAGGCGGTGATGATGATGTAGAAGCACTCCGTGGAAGATCCCCCCTCCGGCGGAGCTCCAGAACAGGCCCCAAGATGGGATCTCACAGGAACAGAAGGTTACGATGGTGGAACTAGGGTTTTCTCTGTTGTTCTGATGGTTTCGGGGGTACGTAGGCATATATAGGAGGAAGGAGGGCACTGGGGGCCATACGTGGGGCCCACGAGGCAGGGGGCGCGCCCCTCCGCCCTCGTGGGCACCTCGTAAACCCTACTCCGTGGTTCTCAAGTCTCCCGTGCGTGATTTTCTCTAAAAATATATCTCCCGAAGGTTTCATTCCATTTGGACTACGTTTGATATCCCTTTTCTGTAAAACCCTAAAACAGGCAAAAAAACAGCAATCTGGACTGGGCCTTTGGGTTAGTAGGTTAGTCCCAAAAAAATATAAAAGTGTATGACAAAGCCCATTAAACATCCAAAATATCATAAATAATAGCATGGAACGATCAAAAATTATAGATATGTTGGAGACGTATCACTCAGCAACCTTCAAGCGGAGGCTTGGCGAGGGTGTTTACCAAGACCTGACTAACCACACAAGACTATAGTCCAGGTTTAACACCTATTTGAGGCTGTATCTATAAAGAAAGTCCGGCCGAGGTTTCTATCATGACCCGAAACGATGAGAGCAGGGTTCCCATGAGCACCATCCAAGTTTCACATGGTACATCGTGCCTCGTGCCTACTACAACAAGCTCACCACGTCGGGCGATGCTACACACGGCCCCAACATGTCCTACAAACACCAGAACTAGTTGCAACTCCTGGACAAAGACCAAGGCGGTTAATAAGTCAAGAGGGTCCATGTGTGGTAATAACTGTTGTTGGATCACAGACACATAACTCGGTTCTTAAGGACGGTCTCAATGAGACACCCACCATGTACTCCTACATGGCCTCTCATCGCTACCTTTACCAAATCAGGTTCACACACTTAACTCTCAACATCAGGACATAACATACCACTCCAATCCATCCCAAATGAATCAGACCTGACACAACTATAAGAAATAGCAAGCATGGCATGGATAAGATCACAACATTGGCTCAAGCAACTCCTAATCATGCTAGGAGGTTTTAGCTATTTACTGTGACGATAACAGGTCATGCAGAGGAATGGGTTCAACTGCCACAACATAAAGTAACAGTTGAATCGTTGTTGTCCTAATGCAATAAAAGAGACCAGGAGCAAGAGGGTGGGGTTGTATCTGAATGATCAAGCGGGATTAAGGATGGCAATTTTACCCACGGGTACGGGTACCCGCGGGTACCGTACCCGCATGGGTAGGGTATGGGCACACATTTATACCCATGGGTACTACCTATACCCTACCCGTTAAGTCATGGGTAGGGTACGGGTATAGCCTTGTACACGCGGGTATACCCATACCCTGCGTGCTTGTGAACTACTGTTAAGTTGTCATCAATTAATCATTAACTTGTCATGTGACTTGTCTATTCCTATTGACTTTTGAGTATGTTGTACTCATGTACCTGTTATTGAGCTGAGATAATTGATTTTTTTGTCAAATATGCTATCAATGAGTGTAAGAATATGAACAACTTGTGTACTATTTGTTCTACCCGCCGGATACCAAATGGGTACGGGTACCCGTCGGGTATGGGTACGGGTAAAGTTTCATACCCCTGGGTACGGGTATGGGTAGAATTTTGTACCCACTAACAATATGGGTATGGGTATGGTATTGCTCTAACCTGCCATACCCTACACATTGCCATCCTTAAGCGGGATTGCTTGCCTGGGGGATCGACAGGGTAGCACTGCTCCTCAGACAGGGGCTCGGTGCCACCCGCAGGAGCAGGACCTATCGAGAGGGACAGTTCCGGCAATCAATACACAACAAATGCAACAATATGATGCGTGAATATGGCCTGTCAAGAATGCTTTGGATTGTGCTAGTGCATCTAGCTATAAGCGCAATGAAGTAAATTTGAATGAAGGGTTCAAATGCAAACTCCAATTTAAGCATTTAAATTGTCATTTAGTTGATGTCGCTTATACAACATGTATAAGTTAGGTTTTCATGCATGAAAATGTTACAATTGGATTGCTTGAATTTTTCTGATAAGTTTTCATATATAAATTATTTCATTTGAGCTATGGTTATTTTCTATGAATTTTTGAAGTTTAAAAAATTTTCCGGATTTTATAAATCACTTCTGAAATATAAAGTCACCAGAAATTCATTGTCACGTCAGCATGAGATCATCATTGCATCAGCAAGTCTACTGGGCTATCCCTGGTCAAATCTGACCAGTGGGGCCCACTGGTCAGTGACTCGGTCACTAACAGAACTAATTTGTTTTAATTTTTAACCTAAACGAAAAAGTAACCAGGGGCCGGGCCCACATGTCATTGACCCCAGGGGGTCAAATCCGGCCAAAAAGGGCTAAACCAGCGAGGACTGAAGCCACGGGGTGGCTCGGATTGGTCCACTGTGGCGCGTTCGCTGCATGGGTGAGCTCTACGGGTAGCTGGCATCGCGGTGCTTCAAAAGGTTGCCTCCACCGGACCGGAGTTAGCAGGAGTCGACGACGGCGAGGTCATCCGCGATGGCTGGAGTTTGGGTGGCCTCGGGTTATTTGCTGCAGCATGCTAGCAAGCGAGCGAAAACAGTAGCGAGGCGCTATGGGATGCGGCGAGTGCGTTGGACAGCATGGGTGACCAAATGGTCACCGGAGCTGCGCTAACGGCGAGATCGGGCGACAGCGTGCTATGACCATCAACGAAGCGACGGCTACAGTGAGCAACGAGCCACGGGGTTAGGGGGTTTCCACGCGGGGGCTCACAACGGTTCGGATGAGGAAGACAATGAGCTCGGGGATGGGTTGGAGACAACATGAGGTTGCCGGCGATCTCAGCGGCCGGAAGATGAAGAAGATGAAGAAGCCGGCAATGTAGGCCATCCGAGCACACGGGGCTCGGTGAGACGAAGTAGCGGTCATCGGTGAATCTTGTGGACACGGTGCGGAGGCGACGGGAGCACGATGGTTGTGGGTGTTCATGGCGGCGCGACCATTGCTGGCTCGGCCAGTGTGGTGGAGAGCGAGGGAGACGTGGGGGAGAGTGGCGGCGCGGTCAGCTCGATCCGGACGCAAGAGGAGGGGTTATCCGTGGTGTTGCGTTGGCGGGAGAGGCACACATGCGAGCTGGTGGCGTGGCACTCTGGCCGTGCACGCGCGTCGGTCACGCGCCCAGCCGACTAACGCCAGGAGGACAACGACGCTAGTGGGCTAGCCCAGTTGGGCCCCACAGTGCTGGGCCATAGGTAACTCTCTCTCTCTCTCTCTCTCCCTCTCTTTCTCCCTCTCTCTCTCTCTTCTATTTTCCATTTCCTTTTTGTTTTCTATTTTTCCTTTTTGTTTTGTTTTAGTTTAGGCACTAAAATAGTTTAGATTAGTTTGAAACTTTTTGTGGCTCTCACTAAATTATTCCAGAGACCCCCTACAAGTTTCGAATTATTTGGAGCCTTTAAAATATATATAATATTTTAATAGCCTCAATCCAAATATGGTCGGATTTAATTCAAAGCCCATTTTGGTCCTGTATATATGTGCATTATTTATGGTTAGGGTTTTCACCTTTTTCCCTAAATCATGAACATTTTTAAGGGCATTTTGGGTTCATTGAATTTTATTTTAGTAAAGTCTAGTTTGTTAAAGTAGTGCTTGGTTTTAGGCAATCCCCGTTCCATTTAAAATTTTAAACATGATGCAACACCAAAGCTAGCCTAGTGCATACCAGAAGCTAGGGATGTGACACAATGGGGTCAACTGTATAGTGAGCATGTGCATGACTCAGGAGGACACTGGTGCACCCCGGGTGTTGTAATCGTGAAGCAAAGGGAACATCACATGATAACCAAAGGTTCACTCGAATGGCCTTCCTGTAATCATAGGGATCGATATGGACGTCCACGTTCCGCTATCGATCATTGAACGAAGTGATTTCATTCATGTCTATGATTTACCGAACCTACGGGGTCACAAGCTTAAGGTAATAACGGTCTTCTAAGCATTAGTAGGACGAGGGTATCAAGGATTTATTTGTGGAATTGTTTCATAAATATTCGGAATAGTACCGAGAGGAATCAGAAGCGTTCCGGAGTTTATCGGACAATATCGGGTATTACGGATAATTCATATATAGGTGGAAAATGTTTTTAGTGATGTTAAATTATATATAAAAGGGTCTACTAATTATTATAGGGCTTTTACATTAAATTTACTATCAAGGGCCCTTACAAGTCCAAGAGGTGGAACGTAACTTGCGCCACAAGGGCCCAAGTGGAGGAGGCGTCCCCTATTCCTTGTGTGTGTGGGCGGGGGGGGGGGGATCCTTCTAGGGGAGGAGTACTCCTCCCCTCTTGGTCAGCACCCCTCTTTCCCTCCTTGGTGGCTGCCTCTCCCTCCCACTCTAACCTAATATATACAGGATGTATTGGCCACAATTGAACACACAAGTTGTGGAGCCTCCTCTAATTCATCTAGTTCTAGTTCTAGTTGGTCCTAGTTGACTAATTACAGCTAGACCTAGTTCCTATAATCATCATAATTAGAAGCATAGTATGGTTCTAATCGCCTCCCTCTAATTCTCCGGCGATGATTAGCTCTCAATGGCGAAGGGCTGCCGGATCGTGAAGACCGTACGCTTGCAACCAAGTACAGAGGTCATGCTTTTGGTCTTCCGTTCGACAAATCGTTTGAGGGAGGTTTGTGGGATCGTCATCAATGGTTAAAGGTACACCAAGTACAATCTACACCGACCTGTTTACTTCCACTCCACTCCGGAGTCAGTAACAATCGTTGATCCAAACCCTATATGCATCTTCATATTGTTCTTGGGTGCTCGTAGCGTGATATTTTTTGTTTTCTACTATGTTTCCCGAGAATATGTTGATTGCTATTTCTGCTGGAAGGATCGTATCATGTTGCTTCACATCTTCAAAGGCAGTGCTAGTTGCCAGGTCAATTTTCATGGTTATGCTTCTATTTTTTTTGAAAGGATAAATGGGAGGAGACCCCGGTACAAGAGGTTTTGAAGCATCTTTTCTCCTTTCTAAGGAATGCGGATTCTCCTGTACAATAAATTCTTCAACATAGTCAGCTAGAAGATCTTTTCTTGTCACTCTCCATTCAATCTTTGTGGAGATGACCAATTTTAACGAATTGATCTTTTGCCATGCCTCTCTTAGAATGATATTTGGAACGGTCGCCCATTAGCTACTGGGAAATATTAGGATCATTTGAACATATTGTTGTTCTTGACTGGGCATGGAAATCTTGCTGTCAAGAGAAACATAAGAACTTCTTTTGGCCGCTTCGTCATGACAGGCTGAACACTAGAGGGTTGTTGCAAAGAAAGAGCTCCACCTTCCAAACTACACATGTGTGCTATGTGTGTGCTCCATGGTAATTTTGTTACTGGAACAAGAGATCGCTTGTTTTTCAATGTCCTTTTGCAATTGCTTGATGGCGATATTTATGTCCCGCATGGATACCTCTGCAAGATACAGTTCATAATCAAATGATTGCTCTAAAAGGAGATTTGAAGGTCAACTTTGACACGGAAACCATTATTCTTGTTGGTTCGTCAATTTCTATAACTAGAAACTGTTAGATTTTCAAGGGTATCATTCCAAGCCATTATACATGCAGAGCAACCTTCAAGAAGGATTTTCTACGGCTGTCCCCTAGAGCAAAGAAAAGAAGCACTCCAATTTAGAGGATTGGACTAAATCTTTTAGAGGAATCTTGTTGGGCGGTCTTCTTAACTGCCAATTGCATGTCTATACATTATTGTTCTTTTCTCATTTTCTTCATACAGCCCCTTTGTATCATAGCCTAGACTTTTTTAATGCAACATGGAGAAATCCTTTCTTTTGAGAAAAAGGGGGAGAAATCGCTTCTGGTTCATTCATAGAAGAAACAAGGTCATTTCGAAAGCATGGGCGCCGCCAAAGGTTAAATTCTCCGCATGGCTTGCTATCCAAAATAGGGTGTGAACGGCCGACGGCCTAGAGCGGTGTGGTCTTTGCACCTTGTGCATGCCCGAGTACGAGTCTGCCGCTCTCCTCTTCTTCAAGTGTCGGTCATTTCACAATGTGGATTTCATGTAAACATGGCACCCGCCGGGTTCGGGTGCGGGTAATGGTCGCCCAAACCCGTACCTTCTCAAAATATTTCGCCCCAACCCATGCCGTACCTGCACCTCGGGTCTCAAACTGTACCCATACTCGTACCCGGTCGGATGCGGGTAATGCTCGCGGGTAAAAGTACCCATCTCAAGCACCTTAGCCAATTTACACTTCATGTACTTTTTAGCATTTGCCCATACATATACAACATTTTAGCATGTATACTTCAACATTTCAACACATATATACCACATTTTAGCATTTCAGCACATATATATCACGATTTGTTGTGCGTTGGAATAAAAAATGGTATTAATTTTCAGAATTGGATAGCAATAAGCATGAACCAAATGACACTAAGCAATGTCCAATTACATTCATGGATGAGTAGCATGTAAGTGAACTTTTTAGAGAAACATTCACATCCATTTTTTTTCTTTTTTCCAGTTACAAGTCAAACAAAAGGGACACAAGTTTCTCTATTTTTCTTTTATTGATGATACTTCTACAAGATCTACGACCCCTACTTCAAAATCATCAAATGAAGTAGACTATATAATAAGGTCAACAAAATCAAAGAAAAAATCATGAGTTCACAAAACAAGATCAACGGATTTAAATAAGATCATGCCCATGGATAAGGGGAGGGGATTTTGGGTCGAGACTAGCGACAACCTCGGCTAAAGCAGCTAGTTTTTTTCCTTTAGTGAATGGTACATGGGACCTACATGTAGTGGCGGAGCTAGACACAGTCGGTTGTGGGGCAAAAGGTAAAATATCAGTGTTTGGGGGGGGGCAAAAGCTAAA